>OY740768.1:34642195-35242195 GCA_963513935.1 Aphrophora alni
CATAAACTGAAACATAACAATTCTGACCAGTCATAGATAAAAATGGAAAATTATAAGAGTTTATAAAATATTATTCATTAACAAAATTGCCTCTTTATTATTTGAAAACTACAAAACTAATAAATTCTCATTAATATATTTATATATATATATGAGATCTCGTGTTCGAGTTTTTGTTCTACATAATATTATTTCACAATTCAGGCTCAATATTTATTTATATTTCAGCAGGATAGAGCCACTCCACACTATGCTCGATAAGTGAAAAATCTACTAAACACCTAGTTAACTCATCGTTGGATCGGAAGAGGAAGCGATTTTATTGACAAGCCGCCTAGATCACCGAAACAGTTTGTGTCTTTTTTCTCTGTTGGGGTATCTAAAAGAAAAGGTATACTTCCACGATATAGAAACCGATGAGGATGTAAAAAGGCTAATCGAAGATGAAATGTTTAACAACCCTAGGAAATTCTTCAGGAATGCCTTTGAGGCATTTTGTTCATCGATGCTACCAGTGGATAGCAGGAGACAGGTTTCAATTTGAACGATTTTTGTTGTTGTTAAGAAACATGTTTTATCATAAAATGAAATTTTATTATTTGTTATATTGTGATAATTAAATTAAAAACTTATTTAAAAAGTTATTTTATTGCTTACTATCATTTAAACCATAAATCACTGTCAACAGCCGCCAGTTTATTTCTATTGCAGATATCAGTGTAAAAATTTGTTGGTACACTTTTGGATATGTTTCTAATATGTATGATAAATTTTACAATTTGGTTGATGCATATGTACTTGGTGGTTCTTTAAAAATGTAAATACTTTCTTGGGACAATGGATAAATGTCTGTATTATTTCTGTTATTCTTCTGATATCAAATTATGTGAAGCGTTATCTCACCACCACTTTATTATTTTATTTTCATCTATATCGGTTTGCTGGTTACTGAGCTAATCAGTCCTATCAATAGTTATGGCAATGTTACAGGCTAGGAATCACATTTTATATGAGCAAACAAACAAATAAATGCATACTAATAATTAGTATGCATTTATTAGTAAGACAGAATAATAATTAATACTAACAGCCAAAGGCCAACTATAATAAATTATAGTTGGCCTTTGGCTGTTAGTATTAATTATTATTCTGTCTTTATCAATTCATCGATATCTCAAAATTACATGTATATATGAATAGAAAAACACAAGTCTTAGTTCAGGGAGGGGTTGGTGTCAGCTTGTCCCAAGTGGGAGGTGGGAAACAAGAAACACACATATGAAAACAAATTTAAATGTTTGGACTTTGTCCTAGCAATTAAAATCAAAATTATAGTTCATTGGATGAAAAGATACTAAAATGTACAAATGTAAGTATATGTTATTGTTTAAAAGTTCAAGTGTAGTAATTAAAATTGTCTATATAATCACTTCAATAAAGGACATCTAAATCAATTTATTGCCTTTTAGGCTTAAAGTTTGTCTATGTACAGTTATGTATTTGATTCAAATACGAATGGTAATATAAATCTAAAATTGATTTGATCTCACCATATTTGCAAAAATTTATTTTGCTATTTTCTTCTTAATTCTGTGAATATTGATCATAAAACATATCACTGTATTACACCCCTATCTTTATAGTAGCCTATCTTAAGGTGTAGGCCTACTTCTTTATGTTGTATTGTTGGATTTGATAGCTACAACTCGATATAAGCCTTCAATTTGGGTAGTATTTGCCTTCAGTCCTTTCCCAACACAATGATCATGATGCACAAAACTAGCTTCTCGGAAGCTTCGAAACTCCCGCCTCTATATTATATTAGTATATGTTTGGGGGGGGATAAATTAATGAAATCTTTTTTTTTATGGGGAATGATTTAGGTTAATTCTGAGACATAGCATAATGGCCTTTCCACACTGCACGTGGCGTGCGTGGCTGGATGTATGCCACGTGCCAATTTACATAGTCGCGACTGTTGCGATGCTATACCGGCCACGTTTACCGTCAGTATTCAGAAAGATGTCAGCTCCGACGGTCTCGTGGTGTGAATCTGGATTTTCGTGCAGCTTACCTTGGTTTGATGACTCCAGCAGTAGTGATGATTAGCTGGTATTGTTATATTGTTTGACAACAAGAAACGAGTGGGTACATCTGATCAATAGAAAAAGAAAGTCTTATGGCGAATACCATCATTTGATGCGTGATCTTGAGGCTGACAATGAAAAATTCTGCATTTATTTTAGATTAAATCATGACCAGTTTAATGAGGTGCTGACAATAATTGATGGTGATATAAGGAAAAATGACACTACCTACAGGGAGGCAATCAGTAGCAGGTAGCAGGGAGCGATATGTGCTCTTAACGTAGGTACAAATATTATTGAATGCCGTTATTTAAAACTTATAGTGATTGGACACTAAATAACTCAACAAAACGTGTTTCATTAACAGAGTATACCAATTCATTTCTAAGATATTTCATAATAATCATGGCAGAGTATATAATTTTCGTACTGTCTTTTAACAACACTTCGGCGATTTCGTCCCATGCTTTGTCCTTCAACGTAACATCTCTGTTGAGTTCCAAATCACTGGACGAGTACGTACTTCTTCTATCAATTGCTCCATTTTCAACTCACAAATCAAAACCGCTACAAGAAACACAACACAACAGAGCTAAACGCAACAGAGAATGGACCGTGTACATGCAGCTAGCGGTTACCACGTGGTCTAGCCCACTCTGCGCATACGCGGGCTAAAAATGTGTCCGCGACGTTTGAAAAGATCGCTCAAGGAGCGAACGGTAGCCACGCGTGTCCAGTTAGTGGACGTGGGGCGTGGCCATTGCCCTGCAGTGTGAACAGTCTCATTTGATAAGCAGGGAAGCGATATTTTGAAAAGTAGCTAGCATACGTCCAGCCACGCACGCCACGTGCAGTGTGGAATGGCCGGATTGTGCATCCAATCACAATTGTGACAATGATGGAGGGAAAATATTTGGCTCTCTTAATCTGAAGAACCATGAGGTGATTTAAAATTAGTTGAGCTGTAATATTCCCCATCGGATTTGCCTTGAAAGTCAAAGAAAACATCAAAAGATTTTTCAGTACATCTTTAGTTCATATCCTGTTATGATTTAATGTTAAAATTTAATGAAATTGTGTTTTACATACCTCATTATTTATACACATTTACTACTAATAAAATAATAGGTGTATCACTAGGTACTAATTTTTTTTCTTGAATCTTACATTTAGCAGTTCTAATTTTCTGAAAATAGTTCCTGTAGTCGACTCCGGAAGGAAAAAGGCTTAAATTGATGACATCATATCTGTGTCCCACAGGGTGGGCATGAGCACTTGGGGGGCAAGACATTGTGACTACAATGTAATTCTTTTTAGACATTTTAGGGCTAAACATTTGCAAACTAACACATATTTCATGTTTAGTTTTTAAGATAATTTCAATAAAGAAGTGTACTTTTATTCTGTATGCCTTTAGTGTAACAAACGCTACATATCTTCCTTTTCAATTTTCCCTTTTCTCCAGATTCTTGTTCCAGGATTCGTGTAGCTAGATGGTGAACTTCTTATGCTTGTGGCAGTGTGCAGAGTAAAGAAAATTTAGGTGGAATTAGAAAAGATTACTAGCTCCGTGAAGGCGAGGAATGGCATTTTTGGTTGTTCAATTGTATACATTTCATAAAATGCATATGAGTTTGCAGTACCGTATGTGAGTAAATATCTTCAGATACCACCGCAGGGTCTTGTGCTAGCAGGAGTAGTATGCCATCATCTTGTCTGTGCAATATCCTCTTCACACTTCCATTGTACTGCACAATCGGTAATGGTGTGACTACAACTTCACCCCTTTTCGTGTTGAAAACAGTATTAGTAATCAGTATAAGCCCTTGTGGTTACCTCTTATTAAAAAATGAGCTTAAAATTGAAAATAAATAAAATCTTAAAGAAATAAGGCTGAAGTTTTAACTGTTGAAAGCAAAGGAATTATAACGCGTTTAATAGGAAACTAAAAGAGAGGACGCTGTAGGCATTAACTACCGGTTTCTTAACTTTTCCTCCCTCCCAGTTGGCAGATTATTTCACGACCTTTAGTTGTTCTCTGACTGTGGTTGTGAACAGACCTATTTTGATTGGTATTTGTCAGCTGCTGTGTACTCCGTTCATGATCTCTTTGACTTGTGGTTTCCTCATCACATGAGAGTTTCTTTTTAGTTTTTGACCGCTCAGGGTTTGTCCTGGGTGTTTTTTCTTTAGGTTTAGTTCCTGAATATAAGCCTAGACATCTAGGTGTGTGTTCTGTCTGTATGTTTTAGTTTGTAAGTTAGGCACTTGATAATGGGAGTTGATTTATACTCTCGAAACATCGTGTATTGTTTTTTATACACAAATGATGGCAAATGTCCGAAATAACAATAATATTAATAGAAATCAGTATGTAAAGTTTCTTTTATCTCACCATCTTCCTACCACGATACTGTCCCCATACCGAGCAATAGTTTCACCCTTCTTCAAGTTGGTATTTTTCACATCTTCAAAGTTGTTTCTCCGGTCAATACGTAGTATACCAGTACAATTTAATAAGTATCCTTAGCTAAGAGTATTGAAGCCATGTTGACACTGTTATAAAAGTTATCCATAAACACATTGTGCCCATTACCCAGTTTTTCTTTCATTAGGCAAAGAACCACATCTTGGCATGCCCCATCTTTTTCTCAACCACTATCCCATCAATTTGACCTTTCCCAGAGTAGGCTATACCACAAACTTTACTATCAGACCAAATGGTTCTGTCAGAGTGTTTAGTTCCATCAGAGTTTAGTTCCATATTTGTGTCTTTTGCCTTTTATATACTGTCAAAACTGCAACCGACCCCTTCATAGAACTATCTCCTCATAAGGACAGTTCAGGTCAGGTAATAGATATTGAACATTTTGTTGTTAAAAAACTCAAAACAAAACAATCACAGGTCTTATTTTGTAAAGCCTGTCTATGGCTCCTTTATTTTTAGTCTTCCAATAATCCTGCCATCTATTCATTCTGATAATGTCACTGTGGTAAATCAAACTTATGAACATTTTTAGTTCTTCTACAGTCAATTCCTTCCACCTAAGAATCAGAGATGCCTGGTTGTCAAAACAGTAACTCTGACTGTCTGTTTCAATCCCAATGCTCTAAAGGAACACTACAATATACATCATCTATAATCAAACTAAAAAATCAAAAGGGCTACGTTCACCTGGGATGGGCACTAATAATTAATTTTCCTTTAACCCTGGAGAGGGCGCATCACAGTCTTTTTGACCGGGTTCTTACGAAATAATTAAATTATCTATACAAAAGCTGCATTGAGCTTCCACCCTCCACATACCTGCTAAGAGACTCGTCCTCTACACGCTACTATATCCGAACTCACCCCTCCTCTTTTCAGTTCAGTTTTAGATGAAAATTGTTGCAGACCTGGTCTAAACGTTCTGGCCCGCCTCTCGACGTGACATAAAAAACCGGTCTTTTAAACCGTGCGCGCTATCTCTCAGTGATGTTTTCTACACTTTTATAATTTTTTTTTTATTTTAGTGATTTTTTTAGTAATTAAACTTTCTAATACATGTTGTATATAGACTAGTGAATCAGATTTGTGTGTATAATCTTCTTTTTTTTTATTTTGGTGCTTTTTTAGTAATTAGACTTTTTAAGAAGTGAAGAAGATATTTTAAGACTATTAGAGAGTGTTTAGAAGGAAGATGCCAGAGAAGAGGAGAGAAAAATAAACCAGGGTGTTGTTAGGCACAACTTCTTTGTTGATGAGTCTGCGCCTGAACCAATTGATGAATTAGCTTCAGATGACGACCAGGAGGATGAAATTGAATTACAAGAAGAAGTTTCATGTTCAGAAGAATCTGCCGGAGAGGAGAGAGAAGTAGTCCGTGGACCCCAGTATATTGGTAAAGAGCAAATAATAACATGGGATGTACATTGTCCCCAAAGAAATATACATACTAGAACACCAGCTTGTAATATCGTTCGTCATTTTCCTGGAGTGAGACCACAAAATAAACCAAATTCACCATTGGAAGGTTGGAAAATGCTAATTACTGACAACATTTTAGATGGTGTGGTTCGATTCACAAACCAACGAATCGAAAAAGTGCAACCAGGAATTACAAGAGAACATGATCCCCGAGACACATCTCAAAGTGAGATAGAATCATTTATTGGACTCCTTTTTATGGCTGGTGTTCTAAGAGCATCACATTTGAATCTCGAAGATTTATGGGCAACCGATGGCTTTGGAATAGATATTTTTAGAAATAATATGAATTTAAAGAGATTTAAATTTTTAATCAGGAACATAAGGTTTGATGACTCCACAACAAGAAAACAACGAAAAATACTGGACAAACTAGCTCCAATCCAAGAGGTTTTTAATGGAGTAGTGGAAAAATGCAAGACCAGCTTTGTAGTGAGTGAATACGTTACAGTGGGTGAGATGTTAGAGGGTGATGCCCCTTCAGGCCGTATATTAGAATCAAGCCAGCTAAATACGGAATAAAAGTATACTCTTTGGCTTGTGCTAAAACATTTTATACCCTAACATGGAGGTTTATGCTGGGAAACAGCTCGAAGGACCTTACAAAGTTTTCAACTCTGGACTTGAAGTTGTACAAAGTCAAAGGATAGTTCAACCAATTAGTGAGATTGGTAGATCCATAACAACAGACAATTGGTTCACGTCCATTCCTCTTACGGAGACTCTACTGACCAACGACCAACCACAACCTAACACTAGTGAAAACTAAAAGAAAGAAAAAAAAAAAAAAAAAAAAAAAAAAAAGAGAAATTTCCCAGTAATGGTCTGAAACCATTGCCTCGACATTTTAGACAATTTAGAACTAAATTATATATGAGATGCTATCTAAAATAATCGTAAACAAAAGGAATTATTTTAAACTAAAAATACATTTTACTCAACACTACATTGGAGAAGAACAGGCAAACTAAAAATACATTTTACTCAACACTAGGCTACATAAGATAAGAACATGAATTTAAAAATGGGACCAACATTATTATTCACAATTTGTAGATTAGATTTTAAAATAGAAATAGTTAGCATCATATATTCATATAAATTTTGGAAAAAGTACCGTAAGGGAGAATAAAAAAATTATTAATTTCAATTAGGAGGTGTAATGTTTCTCTAGATAGTTTTAATCTGAAATGCTTATAAATTACGTTTCCTTTTATCTTTATGAGTCAATAATCAGATCAATATATAATAATTGACAATTATTTTGGATCACATGATAAAAATATACTTAACCTGGTTCGTGAAATCTTGAAAAATTTGTTATGAAGAACTTTATTTTGGAATGTACGTTGATGTTGGTAGCATTGAGTTCAAAAATATATTTGCTTTGGCTCTTTTGACAGTTTAAAGTTTAAAACAAAAATGTGATATTCATTTTCTTAAAGGCGTTTTACCAAATAGATCAGGATTACAGGCCTAGCTTAACTGCTTTACTAGTTGATCTGTTAGTAATTAGCTGTATGGGTGTATTTGTTTATCTTCTTTATGACACAAAGTCAATAATTAATTGTTTTGTATTTAATGATATTTTACAACGGTTCAAAGTTAGGGTAGTCAGGGCTTATATTAAAGTACATGGAACAAGATTTTATCAACTGTGTGGAGTGTAGAACGAACGTTGGTCCTTTGACAGTTTAAAATACAGTGTGACATCTTACCCGATTTTTGCCAGATAGATCAGGATTATAAACCTGGCCTGTCTTTTATTTTGTAAGTAATTAACTTAGTAGTGTGTATTTGTTTTTATTTGTGATTAGGTGTCAATAATTAGTTGTTCTGTATTTAATATTTAGATTCCAAAGTTGGGGAAGCCTGAAGGAACAAGTGTAGTTAAGGGGGTGGAAAGGCAGTAGCTGTAAGGCCTAGGCTAGTTAGTGTAGACATATATAAACCACCTTACAGGTGCATAGCCACAATTTTGGCCTAGCCCATTATCAGTAATAGTTTATTGTAGCGCCCCAATTTTGAAATTTTTTTTCACCTTATTTTTGTACAAAATATCTGTCCATAAAAATAGGAACATTTTTTTGAGAGCAAAAATGTTTTTGACAGAAATAAAATAATTTCAAGTTTTCTAGGTTAAAGTCCAGTAAATTTACACAATAAAAATAGGTTTGTATGTAAATTGTTTTTACCTTAAAAGGTCAAATAAATAAACCTATATGCAATATGACATCACTAACCCTTTTCACATGGTGTTCCCAAGTAGTCACCCAGCCAAGTACTAACCACGCTCAATATTGCTTGACTTCGGTAATCGGATATTGTTTTTACCTTACAAGGTCAAGTAAGATACCTAGCTATATAAATATAGCCACCTTACTTGACATACGCTTAAATAAACCCTAAGCATTACATCTTTAGCACTTAATTTTTCCTTTTTACAATATTGTAACGAACATAGCCTAAGTCTTGAATTTGTAAATCATTGAAATTACAGACATAAAACAAACGTATTTCACACATCTCACACACCATGTTGACTGTTCATTGGTTTGAATTACACTAACCCAAACTAAAATTTTGCATGTGGTGTTAACAAGTGGTCTTCTATCCAAGTATAGTAATACCATGCTTAATGTTGCTTGACTTCTGTGATCAGTCGAAACATTATGTATACCATATATACTTAACCTACAAATACGTCATTGAAATATGTCAATTTCAAAGTGAAAAACATTTTTGCTCACAAATAAAATGTTACTATTCTTATGAATAATGAAAACAAAACAAAATATCAAAATTGGGGCGCTACAGTAAACAATTACCCCCATTATCATCTATATCTACAATAGGTAATGAAGAAATAAACAGTAGGGCCTATTAGTCACCAGATTTTAAGAAAATGGCGTGACATCCCTAATATTATAATTAGCTATAATAATCATATCCGTGCTTCATAGAAAGCCATAATTTATCAAAAAGACAAAAATTGAATATACCCTTATAAATGGTTAAATCTAAAATCCTATAAGAATAATAGTAGCGAAAGTGACATAAAACTTAGTCAAAAGATTTAGAAGAAACATTGGTAATTTATTGATGTCCACTACAAGCGGCTGTATTTAACCATTCCGAGCTAAATATATATGATTTGTTTGAGATGTGTACAATCATTTTAGGCAACTTTTATAGGTAATAATTTAAAAGAGGGCCACAATTTAGATATTTTTTTTTTCATTACTGTACTACAAACCGGTTTTCATAAGATAAAGCTCAATTTTAATCAAATACGACTTACTCTGATCCTCAGAAGTTTATGGCAGAAGTGAAACAAGTTTATGACCTAATTTAAGTGTATACATTTTTTTTTTTTTTTTTTTTTCATAAACTGTGTCCATGGTTCACATTTTCACTTTTTATTTGACAAACTTCCAAATGTCATTTTTAATGACTATTAGTTGTGGTTAGTTTCTACTTGGTTTTGGGGATGGGGATGAGTGAGAAAGTTTGTGCAATGTTTTGTATCGTTTATTTTTATTGTGTAGGTATTAATTACACTTCACCATACCAAACCGTTAATGAATTCTACTTTGATCTTTGGTGGGTGAGAGGCTGAAGAACTAATAAAATAGTAGTGTCTATGGCTAAATGAAGACCGACAGCTTTGTCACAAAGTGTCTGCTCATTCATTAAGATACAATATATTGTAAATGGTTTTTGACAAAATGTGGAATCATCCAGTTGTCTTACCTTCTATGTGTAAGTTTGGCTCCCTGCGACTTCTGGCTTTTCCCAAAGCTATAAATCACTTGTGCAAGAGAAGAAATTTTAGACTATCAACGAAAAAAACGATGAAGCAGCTGCTTATGATTCCAAAAAAGGAAGGGAAAATTTTAAACCAACAACAAAGAAACATGATGAGGCAGTTACTAATGATTTTTTTTAAAAGACTTTGTAGGCTGCTTTGAAAAGTGAAAGAAATACTGCCAAAAAATGTGTCAAAGTTTATTTTGATGTGAAATAAGGCGCCATTGTATAAACATTGTATAGTTTGACCTCCATATTTTGAACTTAGCAAATTGAGTAAGGTGGTAATAAAAGTTAATCGTCAGCCTGACATCACATAGCAAAAGGAAATAACACAACATTATGTGTTGACAAAAAAGGGCTTTTATCTATTAGTCGAGACATTGTGGGAACAACAATCACATGTCTAATATCTCTTTACCACTAATGTCATTTTCCTTCAGTAAGTCAGTAGTACCACGCTCACTATACAAACTACGGTACTGTATGGTTTGTTTAGATTACGGTGTAAATGTCATTTTTGTTACTTTAGTTTTAAAATAGTTTTGTTAATTGTTTTAAACAATATCTATTGTTTTTATTTTATTGAGCAGGAGTTTTGTGTCAACAGAATGTCAAAAAAAAAATCTCTGAGCGTCTCGGAAAAGGTGAAACTGTTAAAAGATGTGGATAGTGGAGTGCAATAAAAGATATCATGGCAAAAAAATTCATTCCCCCTAGTACAGTGTTGACTATAATAAAAAAATCTAGAATCCGTTTTAAAAAACCAAGAATATTTGGGTGCTGATAGGAAAGTTTTGAATACTTACAAAAATACGATGACGTTGATAAAGCTGTGTGCTCAAATAGGTAAAAATGATAAGCGATAAAAACATGTTTCAGGAACACTCATTAAAGAAAAGGCGATGGAATACATGAAAAGATTACCGTATGCAGAGTACCATGCAAGTTTGAGTTGGGAAGAAAAATACCACAACATAAAATGAAAGGGTTATTTCAAGAGAAAGCAGAATTGTATCTGAATCATATTGTAATCCGATAAAACTACAATTTAAAAAAATCAATTTTAGAAGAATATGAAAGTGATACTGTTTTAAATGGATGAAACTGGCCTTTTGTAAAATAGCAAACAACGAATTACTTTTCTCCTCTGTGTCAATATGTCTGATAAAGAAAAAATGAAAATTCTAGTGATTGGAATAAGCAAACAACCAAGATGTTTCAAAGAGTAAAATCATTAAAAGTTGACTAGGATTACAATAAAAAAAATCATAGATGATGAGTAAGATTTTTGAAAAGTGGCAAGTGAATTTTGATAAATAAATGGAAAGAGAAAATTGTTAAATTCATTGACAGTTGCCCTGCACATCCTTTTTCTGTCGCGAAATTGTGAATCTGAAGCTGGTCCCCCCTCCCTGAATACCACATCGAAACTTCAACCGATAGATCAAGGCATTATCAAGACTCATAAACTGCATTATTGAAAACAGATTTTAAAGAGATGTATTTCTTTATGTGAAAGTGATATACCTATTAAAAAAGTAATTGACCTCAGGCTGTGTATATCAGATATAGTAAAGACGTGGCAAAATGATGTATCAGAATTAGCGATAAGAAATTGTTTTACAAAAGTAGGGTTTTGGAAAAAAATACTGTGATAAAAGTTAATGCACTGTCGTAAATTGAATAATGTTGGAACTAGTTACATTCAGCAGACATGATAAACAATGAAATTTTACTTAATGATTTTTTAACGGTGGGTGAAGAAATTTTTGAAGTAGAATATTGAACATTTTTAATTCAGTCACAAATACCGAAGATAAAGATGAAGACCGTGAGGCAGAAGAAATAGATAACTTACGCCATCCAAAAACGAAATTTTGACAGCATTTGAAATGATTTGTCATTGACTTTAATTCATAGAAAATGTACCTGATAGTTTCCAATCGCTTAAAAATGTGAACACATCCATCAGGATATTTGAAATTAATTTACTACCTAACAATAAAAGACAGTGTTATTAATGCAGTACACATGTACAGTATAAATTAAATGTATGTTTTTTCTTCACTGTTTTTATCACTAAACAACACACAATTTAATTTAATTGTACATAACCCTACAGTGTATTGTGCATTTTTTAAATGAGTAATGTAATTGTTAATAAAATGAAGTGTTATTAATTTTTAAAACAAAATTTTATTTTCTATAAACTATGGTAGGTTTAATATATGGTTACGGTCGATGAACCATCAGTACATACTTTATTTAAAATAACAGTTTTTTGAATTAAAAAAAAATTGTTCCTCTTAAACGAAGTTTCTAGGGTATATATCAAATTGTTTCTTAGAAACAGTCAATTTCGTTATGTGGAAGTTAGGCTGTATTTGTTAATATTAGTCAAAACGGATGGATACTTTTCCGAAATCAACCTTTATTTGAATCATAACATGTTACCATAATATAATGCTTTTATGTTTTTTGCAGAGTAGGTTTATATTTTGTAAAAAACAAATTTAATAAATGTCATTTAAAATTAAGTTACAGAGATGACGGCAAAAGATTCAGTGTGTAATAAATTGACTGCAAGGATAGATGCAGATGACATAGAAAGTATTTTAAAAGAAGCAAAGGTATGTTAATAGCCCTAATTTACTCTAAATTATGAAATAAACCCTGATTTGTATAAATATTTCAGTATAAATAAAAATTGTGCTTGACTCGTGAGATCATATTAGATAAAACAAAATTCGAACACAAGATCTCACAAAAATTATGTTACTTAATCAAACGGGTTTTAAGGACAAAGTCTATAAGTTAGTTATAATATAGTTATTGTAGCTCATGTATCACTGAGGATGGCGACTTTGTCATTGAAACAAGTTTGATTAAGTAAACGTAATTTTTGTGAGATCTTATGTTTGAGTTTTATTCTAACTAATATTTCAGTAATTTGTTTATTTTATTTTGTTACATTTTTATGTACATTTATCTAAACCAATAAACATGATTAAACCTCTACACATTGGAAAAGGTTTTCCTTATTTTCTATATGTTGTAATTATGCATTAAAAACAAAACAAAATATTATTTAAAATGATAACTTATTGCTGTGTTTGTTAGAAGCAGCTTGCTGATGGAGATACTGCATTAAAGTTGCTTGTGAATGTAAATCAACTTGTATACAAAGCTACTGCACAAAAATCAGTCTGCAAAAGTAGTGTCAGTACTATAGTTCAGTTATGTGAATTATGTTGTTCCACAATAATATCAAAATGGAATCATTCAATTGAGAAGACCAGGGTCTATGGATGCCTGTATCATGTTGTTAATTATCTTATAATTCAGGTAAGATAATTAAACATATTATAAATATGCACTGTATACTCGTACACTCAGTAGTTGCACACCTGGATCAACATTTACCTGTATACAGTATTTATTTATTGGACACAGGTTAATATTGATACAGGTTTTTATGATTTTGTTAATTTATATTATTTATTATATACTACAAACCTTGATTTTACTAGACTTTGTTTCTGCAGCATTTTTAGTTATTCCAATGATATTTTTTGCGGTGGACAGTTGACCAACATGGTATCTGTCATCACTAACCACATGTATCACCACCATTTTACCAGGGTGCCATATTATGCTAGACCCATTTTCCAGAGGAATACTTTAAATATAGATCTTTGATTAACATACTCAGTCCAAAAATAATAAACAATTTATTTAATTCAGCACAATATTTGAGAAACGCTACAACAGCAGTAGTGTGATAGCTCGTGACTAAGTCTGGAGTCAGTCAGTAAGGGGTAGAACCGGTCACTTTCACTTTCTCTCATTGATGGAGGTTGTGCGGTTTCCTTCGTTAGTTACAAGCAGTGTTGGAAGTTGTGCTAACCCAGTCACCTAGAGGTCCATGGATAGGAACTATGCTTTTGCTGCATTGGTAGTTTTTGCAATGTTGATGCCTTGTACCACAATACATAAACAAATGTACCAACTTCACTCTCTCCTGCTTTATTTACTCCACCTCCTCCAGCTTATAATCTTCCATTTTTTAAACAAGCAAAAACGTCTTCTGAGGATACAAGCTCTACAAAATCCAGTCATTCTTCTCGCCAAACCTCATCAGGAGACACACATTCTCAAAGTAATATCTCTACAAGAGATGATCATAATACATCTGACTACAACAACAGAGTTTAAGAAATGCACTCAGATATTTTTGTTATTGTCACTACAACAACATTGAGAAGAAAGACAGAAAAAAGGGTTTGTCGAGAACAAACACAGGATTCATTGTCTCTTAGTTCACAAAAGTCTTTTAGTCTACAAACGTCTGTAGGAATGATGACATCAACCTGCAGGAATATATCATACACTATTTCTACAACAACGTGTTAGATATACCACGTTCAGAGTTTATTTATTCTTCAGAAATCAAAACATGACTAGAATTGTACAAACTATTTCAGAGGTAGTTGAGGAGGACACCAGTCATCAGAACCGAAAGTAACCTTCTTGTCATACCAAAATTCCTCCTGATTTTATAAATAATAATCCTGAATTTAACAATAATATAATCCTGTCTTCAACAATAATAATATTGTTTTTAACAATAACATTATCCCCAACTTCGAAAATGCTGCACCCAACCCTGAGTCATTTCGCACACCTTCTTCCCTTTCCTAATATTAATCAACTGTAATGAGCTGCACTTGTGGAAACTTCAATAACCAAATTATTAAAAACATTTTTCACAAAAAAAACCCCACTTTATTTGTGCAACACAAATACAAGGCGGTGTTTCAACGGCTAAGTCATCATCGACAAGTGCTGCTACATGCACACAAACCCTACTGACAGTAATTTTTGGTGGAAAATTATGTTTTCATTCATTTGGTATTTCCTAATATTCTTCAGCAAGGATCTAGATTGAAAATAATATGCACTGCTCATAACCTTTCTTTTAAAAAACTCATCCATCCCCTTCTCACTTTGGTAACTCTAATATATATATATATATATATATATATATATATATATTATATATATATATTATATATATACAGTATATATATATATACACAGGGTGTATCAGAGCGGGTGGCCGGCTTGTATAGCATTGAAACGAGAATACTTAGACATTTAGTTTAAACTGATAACCCCCTATTTCGACCCCAACGAATTCAGGAAAAATGTTTTCAACCCTCTAAAATGCCCCAAAAGGGTATTTTTTGGGGGTGGGGGTTGGTTTTTGGGAAATTTTCAAATGTAAAGGTAGGTCGTGTTGTACCTCATTTTAAAGGTCTCGGTACACTGATCATTAAAAAAAAAATGTTAGTAAAGTACATTGACAAAGATGAGACCTTTCAAACAATAACTAATTTTGGTAGGTTTTCTCACATTTTTAGCAGGTTTCAAAATTTACAACTTTTAGAAGTTTTAAAAGTCAATATCTCAAAATTTTCAAATTGCAATGTGGGTCATCTTACATATCAAATTGAAGCCCTTACAAAATTATCAACAATTTTCATATTTGAATTTTGTTTCATTTCTCTATTGGCTAAACATTTACAGAAAAATATTGTTTTTCTCTTTTAAAAATCCGGGTTTTAGTTGTCAACATTAAATAATAACAAATGCTTCAATGCTATACAAGCCAGCCACCCGCTCTGATACACCCTGTATATATATTATAACCTAATTTACCTTTTTAAAGCAATACTAAAAAGATAAGGATTCAGCAACAAAATTATCAAACAATAGTAGAGTTTCCGGCCTCGGATTAACAGGTCCTCTGATTAACCGGCCTATGTCGTAGTGTACTGGTTGGATGAGAGTTTCCGAAAATAAATTGTAATTGAAACACCAAAGCGGTGGCGAGTCAAACGATTTTGTCGATAGCGGTATCCTATTGTCGGCGGCATAAAACACTGCGGCATTGGCACCCGTCGGTATAGCAGACATACACTGACAAAAACGTTTGATGGGCCGCTTTTTTTCCACAATTCAATTTAGTATACATTATGGAAAATATAACATTTCTTTTCAGTTTTCTTCTTGTCTTTGACTGGTTATGATCTACGTACAGTATATACAGTAAATAAAAATGAGCGAGTTACGAAAACGGAAGCGTGTGTTGGTTTTGTTTGAGACACGGTTAAATGTGTCAAAAGACTTGACAGGGGGGAATCTGTAAAATGCTTGGTAGTGTTTAATTTTTTCTTGTTTGATGTATAATATACATAACATAATATATACGTTACATTTATGTACAATAAAATTAGTTGCAATAACATGTTAATTGTACAATCCTTAGCGTTACCTGATTAAATAAGCTTTCATTGAACGAAAACCGATTTTTCACGGGAACCTCGGATTAAACGGGCAACCGGCCCGGGTGTCGGTCCCGACTAGACCGGTTATGAGGGGTTCTACTGTACTTAGTTACAACTTTGCTTAGTACAAATTAATTGCAACCATTATTTAATAACAAAATATTATGTAAATCAACTCGCCACATCTAATTGTTTTCCTCGTCACTGTGGGAGGGAATAATCTTGTTCTGTCTTTTTTTACTACTGAGTTAAGTATGTTTTACCAGCCAAATTTTCTTTTGTATTTGTTCATATTTTGATTCTTCAAAATTTTCAAAAAATTACAGATTAGAATCTGTTACAGAATACCTGTTATTTTTCATTTTCAATTGTGGTATCTTGTTCCTCAAAACTCATGAAAATATGCACCAGAGTCATCTGTCCATTTTAATTGTTGTCCAAATAGTTCAGGTTCATACCAACCTTGTATTTACGGTTATCCCTTGTTGGGTATAAAAAAATAACTACACACTCATTTCTTTGTACTATAATTATCTAAACTGAAAAGAACTAAAGTTTTTATTGAAGAACCTACTTTTAAATGACACTGGTTGTCTGGCCTACTGGGACATTTGCTCCACAAAGGATGGTAGTGTAAAAAGTTAATGTATTGTTTTTGTACAGTTTTATATATTGGGAAAAAAACACATTTGGACAATTAACCCTTTACTCTGCAACCTTCTTCACAATTGATATGGTTAATGTCATAATATTAATTGTTTATCGTGAGCAGGAATGGCTGTGGTGAATTCATCCCTCATCATTTGTGATGTGTGCACCAATTTCGAACTTTTCTTTTATTAAGTTTGCGGGTATGTGGCTCTTCTTAAACAGAGTTTGGCTTTTTAACCAAATCACTTTTTTAGCACTAACCCAAACTCAATCATTTTTGTCATGATAAAAGTGTCATTCTGACTATGCCTCTTACCATACCACATTCTCTCAACTGTCCTACCCAGTCTTAGGTTTATTTATCTAAGGTTCTATCTTAATGTTTTAGTATTGGATGCTCTCAGTCTTTGTTCAACATACTGAAGCTTCTTAGTCTCCTACTTTTTACATTTATGATTTTGCTATTTATTTACTTACAGTTCCCAAAGCTGAAACTTACACATGCTATATTTAGCAACACTTAAATTAAATCAACACTTATTAAATCTTATGCTTCATTTAACTTGTCGGTAATTATACGAATCTAAGTAAATTACTAAGAATCATTTTTATGGAGCTCAAAACTTGTATAAAATTTCTCAATAATTAGACCCTTTTATATATAGCATTAAAATTGAAAAATATATATATTTTGTAACTTTAATTGCAAATTGCCATAATTGTAAAATATTTTTTAATTTTTTTTTTCCAAGTCAGTAAGGGTGCTAGGAAAAAGATACATTTTGTTTAATTTTACAGAGATATGAAAATAATGTTAAAATTATGGTTTTCCGGAGTTACCTAGTGAAAAAACTGTGATTTTTAATCTTCAAAGTGGATGGAGTTCTTATTTTGCAATATAAAAACTGAAACTGTACCGGTAGGTAATTTAATTCTCTAAAACAATGTCTTTACAATTTTTGATTGAGGAAGTATTTTCTGATTTAACAACGGAAACCTAAATTAAATCAACTATTAATTTTTTTTTCAAACCTCTGTACAGACGGCTATTTTAATGTGGGGGGGGAACACTTTTAGCCTATATAACAGTATTAACAAGAAAATACAACTGTGGCCTCCAATGCTCAGGTCTTTGCAAAATTTTGTCTGTACGGCGGTTTTGTTGTTATTTTTAAAACTATTTTCTCCATTCTATCTAGTGCGACTTCAAGAAGACTCAAAAAACCAACCCTATTGTTGTTATTAAAAACTAATAATATCTGCCAAAATTTTTGTTTTTTTAAAGGTCATTTCTTTGTAAAGGACTAATGAGATAATGATAATTATTTGAATTTATAATGAAATACATAACCTTACCAACATACTGATAACTCAAAGAATAATTATTCTTGTAATATATAACAATGAAAATGAAAAACTATTTTGTTATTTCTGTATCTTAAACCTTTCCTCCCATCAGCTATTAATAGGATTTTGTTGTTACATAAAACCTGGATATGAAAAGATCATTTTGACTACTTCAAATATTATTTTCATAATTTTTCTTTACATTGGATACTTGCAAGTAGAATTAGTAAATTTGGTAGGATAGTTTATACTGTATTATATAAAAAATTATTATTGTATTGCAGGACATATAAAATTTGATACAGCGAATGAGTAGACAGTAATATTTTTTTTTTTTGTAAAAGTAATATTTTAATATTAATCCAGTCTACATAAATTCAAATAATTGGATAAACAATTTTTCTAAACTGTCTACACTTTTTCAAAAAATCAGTTAAGTTATTGTATTTTAATAGGCGACTTTAACGCAAAAATCGGCAACTTTCAGACATTGCCCAAAGAGTTGATTATAGATGAAAGGCAATAAATGATTGTAGGAAATAGAAAGATTTATTAAAGGATTACTGAGGTTCAAAGTTGTTACATATCTTAGAAGATATGTACGTGCTGAATGGAGGGATGAAAAGTGATGCATTAGGGAAATTAACGTTTTTAGGAAAGATGGGAAGTTAAATCATAAATTTTGTTTGCACTTCATTAGATAAAATGTCATTAAACAAAATTTTGATGTTTTATTGCAGATATATTCTGATTATTTACCAATAATAATAACTTTATCCATAAGTAATTTATATGAACACAGAGTAGAGTTATCGTCATTACCTAAACTTATTTGGAGCATAAAGGAGAAGAAGAGTTTTAATAAGGAATTAGAGAACACCTTAAAGGAAGGAACAAAGCAATATTTACAATAAACATGAGGATTTTGATGTTCGGTTCTTCAGTTAATAGAAGAAGCAACCTATCATGGAAAAAAAGAGAGTTTTATAAATGAAAATACAAAGTTCCATTTAGGAAAAAAGCTATGAAAGTTTGATACAGAGTGTCTGAAGGTTTGAAATCATACTTCTGCTTTTTGAGGCTAAGTAGAAAGTCTGGTTCTAAAATAATTATAGGTAATTATGTAAACATTAACCCTGAATACAAATCGTTATGCAAACGAAAAAAGGAACAGTATATTAATTAATAATATTTCTGAAAAAATATGATATGTTAGGAATTCTCAAGAGTTGTAGCCACTGATTAATAAATTAAATCTTCAGAATTCTAAAATAGGAAGTAATATCCCAATTGATAATTTTGAACGATATTTTGAAAATTTATTGAAGATTCATTTAATTTTTAATCTGTATTCATACACAGTGCCAATGTTTTTTGACCCGTTATGTTTAAAATACCTTTGTTGAGATTCGACAAGTCTCTTGCGGTATGTGGAAAAATATGTTCATTTCATATCTGATTGCCTGCAAGAAAATGAAATCTGGAAATGAAGAAATTAAAATAGGTGTTTTACTAACACACATAGGTGAAAAACAATTCAGGCTTTTAACCCTGGAATGGGTAGGCGACCCAGTTTTAACAAATGACTGGGTCGCGACATTAGTCATGGCTTAGTTCACTAACTCTAAAACACGTATTTTGCAATTCAACATTACGCCCACTTAGAATTGTCTTATCGCAATAAATAAAATACCGTTGGAAAAGTAATGTTCCGTAGATGCATAATCATGCAAAAAAAAATACCACAAAACGTTATAAATAATATTCCAAAAATAGGTGAAGTTCGCATATTTTTGATGCGTAAAATCGTAAATTTCAACTCTGCGCCTTTTCGTAAATGCGACGCCATTTTTCCTGATTTGATTACAAATCTATATTTCTGTCAAACGGGTTGACCAAAACACTGTTCTATAGATCACATCTTTCTCTTTCAAACCGTAGATTACAAATTTTTCTGCGTCTCACAGATCCAGAGATATTTATACTTGACCATAGAAGAAACTTGACAGGACGAAATTCATTTGGCATTCGGTGCAGTTTACGAAATGACGTAATCCCTTTTCTAAGTAGAAAAACTTATTCGTTCTTTACAGTATGTTGTAGAGGAAATTTCATTCTATAAGTTGGTACCACTTGATATACCAACTGATATTTTCTGTAGGTTCTATTCAAGTCCAAACATAGTCTATATTACGCGAGTCAGTGAAATAAAATACACGCAAAAGGGCGTGGCCTTTGTGTAATATTTTTATTATTTCTGTTATTTTGAAGGTTTGTGTATACAAATTGTATATAAATTGTGTATACAAGTTACAATATATGTGTTTTTATTTCTAAAGTTTATGTTTTTGAGTGAATTTCTAGTTTGTGAACGGTTTATATTTGGATAACCTAAGAGGTATTTTGTAAATTTAGGTTATAAGCAAATTTTCTTATATTGAGTGTTTTATTTGATTATACAAGTGAATATGTGTGTTATTCTTTGTAAAGTAATTATTGTCTTAGTGAAATCTAATGATTTTGTCTTAGGCCTAGCTTTAGAAAGTTACTAATTACGCCTAAATTGTTGATGTTTCAAACCTAACCTCACTAGTCAAAGTTACCTTTTTAGGGGAAAACGTTATTTTTATTTTGAAAATGTAACAAATTATTATTTTTATTCCCCTAAATATATTCACAAATATATTACAAATCTCAAGTAATGGTTGAAAAAATTCCGAAAAATCTATTAGTATGTTATTGATTACCATTTCTGTGAAATTTCTGCTCCGTTACTCTTCGATTTTTTGATATTTGACCAAAAAACTCCAAATGTGATACATTTTTTTTCACTACACACCTACATTCTATGCACCTTTCTGAACATAATGATATATAGTACTCTTGTATAAAATATATATTACTATTTTTGGTAAATTGTTGAAAATAAAATGACCAAATTCCCTTTTTTCGTAAACCATTTTTTGTTTTTTTGAAAATGTAACAATTTCCCCCCCCCCTAAATATATTGATAAATATTACATAAAACTTTTGTATATCTTAGAAAAAGGTGGTAAGCTTTTGATTTTGGATGATACAGGTTTTTCCTGGAAAATGATAACTTCGTTTTTGACATGTAACATACTTACTCCAAAACTGTTTCAAAATAGTTAGGTTTTGTACACAAATAATATATTTTATTAATTTTTAAACAAACGAAGAATTTTTAAGACAAATTAACATACACCACTTGGAGGGTTAATACATTTACACAGCCTAAGGGAAATTTGGAACAGATACTAGATATATTTGATGACTATTGTGTTCCTAATGTAAATCTGGTTATGGAATTGTTCTAATTTAGTAAAATATCAAGCAGAGTTGATAAATATCTGACAGAAAAAAAACTCAGAATCATAATTGTCAGTTTGTTTGTAACTAATGGTAATTGTAAACTTTTCTAATTCATAACAAATGATAATAGTCCACTTAGTTTGTAATATTGAAGACAAAAAAACATTTAATATTGCTTTTGTTAAAACATTCATTTTGTGTGGGATGATAAATCATTTTAAAGTGGGATGACTCATCTAAAGAATCCATTTTTAATTGTGAATGTGTTGAATTCTGTAAAACTGTTTCAAGTCTTACAACAGACAGAAAAAAAAGTTCTAAATATAAATAACCATCCCATTCTTTCTTTTTAAGCTTGATAATGCTAGTGATGTAAACATTTTACCTCTATGCAATTATAAACTAATTGACATAGATAAAGAATCTAAAATAAAAATCACAAATCAAAATTAAATCCTATGGTGGATTTACAGTCAAACCTGTGGGAGTTTATAATTTCAATTATAATTATAAACAAAGGATTAAAACAAAACTGTTGTGGTTGACAGTGCTAATACATGCTCTTTGCTAGGACTTTCCCAACTTGTAAATAATATTAACAACTTTGCTAGTAGGTCTAAAGAGTAACAATAATAATGATAATAAAAACAAAAGATCCCAATCATGGTGAAAGAGTAAACTTATTAAATAAAAACATCGATTTGTTTATAGGAATCGGAAAATTTCCCTATAAAGTCAAAATAACTATAAGTTATGGTGCAATATCAGTTGTAAGAACAGCCAGACATTTGAAAAACCTGTATCATCCAAAATCAATAACTTACCACCTTTTTTCAAGAAATACAAAAGTTTTGTGTAATACTTGTGAATATATTTAGAAAAGAAAAAAAAATTGTTACATTTAAAAAATATATATATTTTACGAAAAAAGGGATTTTGTTAGGCTTATTTTCAAGAATTCAACAAAAATAGTAATATTTATGGAAAACACTACTTCTATATATCATTATATTCAGAAAGGTGCATAGAATTTAGCTGTGTAATGAAAAAAAAAAGTTAGATGTAAAACATTTGGCCAGTTATTATGTCAAATAGCAAAAAATCGGAAAGTAACGAAGGCAAGAATTTCACAGAAATAGTAATGTACACGATACAAAAAAAAAAATTATTTGTTAAAGTATTACTAGAGTTTGTAATATGTTTGTGGATAAAAGTTGCTAAAAAGAAAAATCAATTTATAAAATTTTCATTAGACATGGTTCATTTTTACGTAAAAAGTGGATATTTGTTAACTATTTTCAAAAATTCACCAAAAATATAATTAATATTCAAAACCCAAGTTTTTATTACCTATGTTCTCACAAAGATACATAGATTTTATATGTGTAATGCAAAAACTTTTAGATGGAAACATTTTGGAGTTATTATGTACGGAATCAACAAAATTACCCTGTAACCGAGGCAAAATTCCACAGAAATATAAACCAATCGAAAAAAATTTATTGATAGGTCTATATAAATTTATAAACATTTTGCATACATTTTGGTAAAAACATTAACAATTTATAAAATTTTGTGTGGCAAAATTATTTTTATATGTAAACAAATTGAAATTTGCTAAAAAAAGTCAGACCAGATATATCATAACCTATCTCTATTTATAGATAGGCCTATATAAATTTATAAACATTTTGCATACATTTTGGTAAAAACAATCAATTTATAAAATTTTCATTAGACAAAATTATTTTTATATGTAAACACTTGTAAATTTGCTAAAATGGAAGACCAGATTATAAGATAACCTCTATCTCTAGACAGCCTCAATATTTGATGTCTGACAATAACATTCACTCAAAACAATAAATTCTACAAACAATAATATAGGTTCTGCGGAACGAGAAGAAGCCTGCGTAGGGAGGGTAATGTTCAACGGTAGGGAGTTTAAGCGGCGGAGGGGAGGGGCTGTTCTCAGCCTCGCCTTTGAGAAATAGCTAATTTAAAAATTAAAGGCTACTTTCAATTTTTCAAATTGTGTTAAATATATTAACATGCCAAATTTATTTCAGTTATATATTTTAAATACATAATAATATTAACTTATATAATAATCTGAATTTAATATCACCTGATTTCCATATATATATATATATATATATATATATATATATATGTTATTTAATTTTTTAATTTGCTTTCTTGCTAGAATTTACATTGTAAATTATTTTATATTATGAAAGAAGGGAAAAGAAAGTTTACTTTGAAAATTTAAATATTTATATTGGTCAGGTTCAATGTAATGACAAAATGGAAGTAGACTAAAAAAATGTTTCAATGGGAGCGATTTAAATAATTTTTATAATATATCTGTACCCAGCTTGTAAGTTATATTTTTTTGTGATACTTTACTTGTTCCAACAAAAAACAAATATATAAAAATATTTTCCTGAAGTTAGGTACTATTTAAATGTATTATATATTCACAATTGCCAATCTTTTATTATACCTTACAAATCCTAAACGTCATTTTTGTTATGTTTATACAGAAATAAAAATTATAATTATATTCAATATAAATTCAAACGCCTAACACAGCAACAGCTGTAGCTTGTTCACTTTCAATGGATTAAAAAATATAAAAATAAAAAAGGAATTATTATTCTCATAAGATTATTCAGACGTTAATTAAAAATTAAAAAAATTAAAATAGTAACTAAAATTGTTCATCAAATATCGTCCTTGAAATGTGATTAAAAAACGAATTTGTGATTTGATCTAATAGTAAATATTGGCAATATTCGATTAGGCAAAATTTAAAAAATACTAAGAACGTCATTCCTATTAGAAAAAATAGGAACTACAGACTGACACATAGTTAAATATTAGGTACGGTATATAGAATTGTCGAAACACAACATATAGAATACTTAGAAGTGTATGAAGTGAACTGACAATGTTTTTGGAAAGCCCTGAATTGAACTGAGATACGGATACATGACTACTGAAGCTCGTCTACCACCACCCCTTAAAAACTGGTTTCAACCACTTTCTAGAATTGAGGTCAGGCTTCTTCTTGTTCCGCAGGACCTATACTGATGTTGTAATTTGTATACACAATTTATAATAAATAAATAAAACAAACCTTCAGAATAACAGAAATATAATCCCAAGTCACATACCACTACGCCTTTCACATGTCATTTTAGTACACAAACATCGCTAACTTCCAAGTAAGAAACAATAAACTGTAAAGATCGGTTACAAAATATCGATTGAATAATCGATTATCTTATTTAGTAAACTGCACCGAAATAAAAATGAGATTCGTTCGGTTTGGTTAATACTTTGGTAAAATAGATATATCTCGCGATCTATGACAGATAGAAAAATATGTAAAGCACAGATCGAAAGAGAAAGATGTGATCTATAGAACAGTTTTTTGGTCGACCTGTTTGACAGAAAAATAGATTTGTGAACATCTGAGAAAAAAATGGCGTCATTTCTACTTACAACCGCACAGTTCAAATCTTTGATTTTACGCATAAAAATATGCAAACTTTACCAATTTTTTAAATATTATTTATAATGTTTTGTGGTATTTGTTTTGCATGATTATGCATCTACACGAACATTAGCTTTCCAACGGTATTTTATTTATTGCGATAGGACGATTCTAAGTGGGCGAAATGTTGAATTGCAAAATACTTGTTTTCCGGTCGTTAGACTAAACCATGCGTCACCGAACGACCCGAGTCTGGGTCGCTCTGCGATCAGAGGGTTAATGAACGACTCACTTCCTTTTACCTGAACGACTCACTTCTCAAATGTTTATATTGTTTTGATACACACCACATATACACAAAATTCTATTCAATTTATAATTCTACATTAAACCTACGCATTTTTATCTTACAATATATTTTTCTGGTTATGTTTGATAATTTATTTTCTTTATTATTTTAAACATCTCTCTAGACCCCAATTTGACTCACATCATTGTATTTCCTTTTAGAACCAATCACATAACCCCATTTGTAATCATTCAACCAATCATGTTGCTTCTTTTATACCATATGTTTTTATGGCAATATTTCAAAAATTTTAAAAAACGTATTACAAACTTCACATAGTCTAGAGAAATGTTTTAAATAACTTTAACTAGCTCTGAAATTAAATATATGGTGAGTCTATTAAATATCGAGACTGATACAATATAAGGGCCATTCAGAAAGTAACTGCCGTTTTTATGCAACACGAGAAGTAAGTAATGCAGGTAAAGCCACTCATCCTGCGGTAACGTGTTGGTATGTCCCCAACTTTGTTAATGGGAAGGTCATGTTAAAGTTATGTAGGTGCAGACATGTAAGTCTCTGCCAAATAGTTCAAAATCAGGTCTCATTGTTTTCATTAAGAAGTAGAAACATAGTCTCATTATTTAATAGTCGCAAATTGTAATCTATATAAATTCATTGCTATTCTTGGTACTGACATTATTGTTTTATTTTTTCTTTATTAATGTCTCCATTTTATTATAGTGTAATACAAAAGATGCTGAAATGTTAAAACATAATTTTTATGCTGCATATTTGTTAAAAAATATTTGAGAGATTCTGTATTGATATAAATTTAATAATTTGTTCTCTTTTTCCACAGGGTCATACAGAATACATCAACAAATTTTGCAGTTACATTTTAACTATAAGTGAGCAGTTTAATGAAAAGGAAACTAATGAAGAAGAGAAAAAAATGCTACAACATTATGTTTTACTTCTTGTGATTAATATTGGGAAGTCATTGAATGAATTTTGTAAACACCTATTTGATAAAAGTGAAAAATCATTATTAACATTATGCAAACTAATATTTAAAATAGATAGCCTGTGTGACTATTCAAACAACAGTACAATTCTTACATTTTTACTTCGTGTTAGTCAATTTTGTAAAGTAAATGGACATGCTGATTTACTGACTTTTCAAATGAAATGTTTACATTTTTTGACACTAAAGACTGTTACTGATTTTGAAAAATTAATTCAGTTTTTATATTCCATTTTGTTTGAAAGTATTAATTTAAATCGATTACAAGATGACTGTAACTTCCTTCTAGAATATGCAAAAACTTTTGAAAACGATGTTGATGATGAAAATAAAAATTTATTTTCCTTTTTTTATAATATTATACTTTTTCTTACTTGTAAATCTGAAGAAACAGTGTTTGAAGTGATAAATAAGTGCAATTTATTATTAAAAGACTGGTATTTAAATAATGAAAATAATTCGGCAATTACTACATCTTGTAGTTATGCTATAATTGTTGTCTTTAAGACACGTAATCAATTGCTTACACGCATGTCGTCATTTAACACCTTGGCACATACCATCCAGCCAATCCTTGATTTTTTTAACAATTTCCACAATGTATTAAAAGTGCAATCATGTGAGTTATGTACACTACCGTCGGGAGAAAAATGTCTCCTTAAAGTTGATGGCATGAAATTAGTAAACTGCCAGTACCTGATTTTAGACTTAATATCAACTTTTGGGAAAAATTGTCAAGATATTTTAAAGAAATATTATTCAACAGCTGCAAAGGCAGAGAAAGAATGTCTGCAATGGCTTAAGCAGATGAAACTACTAAAATGTCCAAAACTAGAGGTTGCTTGTAACTGGGCTTGTAAGTATACTCTATTATAAATTCTTTCTAGATAAAACCATTCTATATATCATATATATATATATATTATATATTATATTATAAATATAATATATATAAAATATATATATCATATATATATATATATATATATATATATATATATATTTATTGGATCTCCGAAAAATTGTATTGTGAGCTAATATCGCCAGCTTTGGTGAAGAAAAATCAACTTAACTATGGTGGTTGTATTAGTACCACAAAATGTACTTTTTTGAGTATTCACGACTTTCACCCCTCTAGGAAGTTACACTTTTGCATCGCAAATATAAACCCGCATTGAGTTATACCTCATTTTATAGGTCTTGAAAAAATAAAAATTCCTACACAAAGCAGAGATCTCTAAGCCATTTCCACGTAGTAAAGGAGTGAAGAATGTTTTGCAAATAATTTTAACAAGTAAACTTTGTTATTGTCCTTGATCACCTGAGTTATTTGTTAAGAAATTCATTTTAACAATTTGTTTTTCTTGTTTTAAAAAGTATCCAACAGTTTTCATTTTGATTTGTGCTGTTCAGACTTAACAAACTTTTTTTATTTAAGTTTGTTAATTTTTGTTTACTTCCACTCTGTCATGGTTTGATTAAATGAAGACAAAGTTGAGTAATTTTTTACTATGGACAAGCTAATCGAAATTATAATGAAGCATTCAGATTGTTCAATGAATCTTTCCCAGATAAACCAGTCTCGCCTAGTTATGTGAGAAATGTTGTGATAAAAAATTCAGTACAACCTTTAACATAATAGATGCTCCAAGTTCTGACCGTCCATCTGTCAAAACAGAAAAGCTTCAAGTTCAAGTTGTAGGAACAATTGCTGTACAACTGGCTCCTAATAGATGCTGATGTAGGTGGAAGTAAATGCACAGTACATGAGATTCTAATAAAACATAAATTTCATCCCTACAAAGTCTACTTTTTACAAGAACTTAATGATAATCCACATTGTATGTTTCAATTTTGTGAAGATATAATAATATAATTTTGCATACACAAATATACTTTTTAAATTACTAACCATCGGATGGTTAGTGCTAAGTTAAATAATAAAAAAATTAATCATTCTATATATAGAACAAATATTAAACTTAGGCGACTCACTACAGAATATTTAAGGTTAGAGTTTAGTAGGGCACATTGCCTATTGTCTATGTTTTGTAAGGATAAGAGAGACAGTCTGGAAATTGGACCTTGGTATTACCTATAAGAGTACTCAAATAGAAAAATACAATAAAGCTTTGTTCACTTTCTCACCAGTAGAGATAATAAAAGAAGAATAAATTATTGTGGTATTCTGGTTGCAGAGAATGGATCTGTATTAAACTACAAACGAATGTTTTATTATTATATACAGTATGTGTTAGTCCAGATGTAAAAAAGTTACTTATTTAATAAGGGTAACAGTTTGCAAATTTATAACTATAGTTGAGAAATTAGGTCGAACAACAACTATATTTTCTAAACCAATTTCATTTATCTTTAGTAAAAACCACTCCTCTAGTTTTAATAAAAAATTTCTTATTTTCTTATTGGTTCAAATTTTATACGTCTAGTACTTTCTGTCTAACCTTTTGGACACTTGGTATATATATGTATATCTATTTTAGATATTATTTTTAATATTATATATAATGATTATGAGTAACAGACTAGGCTATCATTTTTATCAATGCTATATCCATCAAGAATTTTATTTCCTCGTTATTTATACAAATTCAGATATTTAGATAAACCAAATTTTACACTTTCACTTCATACAATGTAACTTTTTTTTTTTTTTTTGTATTTAAAAAAATTGAATTTTGTTTTATGGTTGACATTAAAAATCTCAAATTCAGTTCTTACATTTTCTTTTAAAGTGTCCTCCTTAATTATGAAAATAGCAATTGTCTTAGATGACATTATTAAACCTGATACTATCACTCCCATTCCTCTTTTAGCTTTTCCCTCACCAGCTCAGCCTGGGCATCAGAAAATGTATCCTCCACAATCCTTTAAGTCATCTCATAGGCCTTTTGTTGTTATTCTGACTCAAAAAGGTTCCTGTTCTTATGCCCTGTAGTCTACGCCCTATTCTCTCATAGGTTGTTTCAAAATTTATAAAATCACTCATCAGAATTAAACCCCTCAGTACTAATAGATAGAACTCTGTCTCATCAATGGATCACAAAATCTAGAGAACCCCCTACCTTAATCTTAGATAAATCGTCCCATCCTTTTCCTCTCCCAACCGGCTTCCTTTAAATCAATATAAATAATAAATTAAAAAATAGAGTAATACGAATAACAAAAATAACAATAAAACATTCATCTGTGGTTCAACACATATCCATCCTCTGCAACCAGACTACAACAATGTATGCTTTCTATTTTCTTTACTGATTGAGAAAGTGAACAGTTTTTACAAAATATTCCAAAATTTGTGTTTTTCTATTTGTGTACTCTTAGGTAAAAACTAGGACCATTATCCAAGGTAACTCTGTCTCCTATCCTTACAAAATTTAGATTTTAGTAAATTTATTTATTTACTTTATATATATATATATATATATATAATATAAAGTAAATTATTAGTATATTATACTATAAATTATTATATATTATATTTATAAAATTTATATTATTTTTCTTGAGTTATTTTATTTAAATTAATTATAAATAAAAATTATTTATATCATTAAGTTCTTTAATAGCACAATAAAAGAAATATTCAATATAAAAAAATAAATGTTTTTTTTATATTTTTATCTCGGGGTCAGATTTGGGTTTCACAATTAAATAGAAATATATTTAAATAATAATCAGTTCATCTCACCACCATTTACAATGTTCCTTTTATATACTTCTTCCTGGTAATTGTTAAGTTCAATACAATAATTATTTCAATATTTCACTTTTATCAGAGTGTTTTATTTTTCAATCGCATCCTATACATTTAAATATGTCAACTACACTTCAGATAATCTTACACACTAGAATAATTTGAAAATTTCTTCCTCTTTTTTTAAATTGTTATTATAAATCATATGATTTACTGTTGTTTCACTCACATGGTCCCCCTGCACCTGCTTATTAAATTTTGTATTTTTTTATGTAATATTTGAATAATTTCCTATAACTTTATATTTATAATTTTATTTTATTTACAAATTTATTCTTCAATTGTATAAAAATGTTACAAATGTCCTCCAAAATTTTAATTTTTTAAAAAAATTATTATTATTTTTTTTTTTTAACAAATTACTAAATTTTTTATCAGTGACATTTTGCTATAGTCATTGACTATTTTACAAACTTTACATACATCTCCCTTTAATTTGAATTTAAATTTATAAAACTTTTCTTTAGTTGGTGTCGGTGTTAAATTTCTCATTTGTATTACTTTTTCAATGAAATATTCTGCCCTATTTAGCATACCACCTGGTCTGAACTTTTCTACCTCTAGCCTACTCCTTATGCCATTTTGTACTTCATCATTCCAGTATTTTTCAAACATCCTCTCTTTTAAAGTTTCCAAATCATCAATTTCCTCCCTGACTATTTGCCACCATTTTGCAGCATTTCCTTCTAATGAAATGTCCATAATGTCCTTAATACTCAAACTATCTCTCCCTTCCTTAATCCTTCTTTCCTGTATCTTACTTATGTATCGCTCTAAATTCCTAAAGTATTCTACTGGGTTTGAATTTCTTCCATTAAATTTAGGCATATTCAAATCAGTATTATTATTCTCACCAATATAAATTATTTGTGGTACACCTCCAAAAGTTTTAATTTTCTTTAAATTACCTTCAGTCTCATCTAACCTCTCCTTAACTTTATTTAAGTCTTGGCCTAATTCCTTATTTTTAGATTCAAATTTACTATCTAACATCTTAATGCTTTGATGTTGTTCTATAAATTTAGTTTCTATCTTTTTATAGTTTTCTTCCATGTCCCTTTCCAACTCATTTATGTTTTCATCCATTTGTACCTTAAATTCTCCCATATTCTCCATTATGTGTCCCTTAAATTCATTTAATCTCCCTTCCAATTTCTCATCTAATTTACACAATAATTCATCCTTGATTTGGTTAGAATTTTCTATTAATTTTGTGTTAAAATTTTTTAACTCTCCCTTAAATTCATTTTTTAATTCATTTTCTAATTTATTCATTTGATTTCCTAATTTATTATTCATTTGGTTCAAATCTTCTTTCAAATTACCCATAATACTAGTCTCCATCTTATTAAAACGTTGCATCATCATTTGAACTAACCTATTCATGTCTGATCCCTGTCCTTCGGTTAGGCCTACATTTTCATTTAAATTGACATTTTCCTCCTCCATCTGTCTGTCTTCTTTTATTTATCGTGCCCCACGTTGTGGATGCCAAATTTATATTTATAAAATTTATATTATTTTTCTTGAGTTATTTTATTTAAATTAATTATAAATAAAAATTATTTATATCATTAAGTTCTTTAATAGCACAATAAAAGAAATATTCAATATAAAAAAATAAATGTTTTTTTTAATATTTTTATCTCGGGGTCAGATTTGGGTTTCACAATTAAATAGAAATATATTTAAATAATAATCAGTTCATCTCACCACCATTTACAATGTTCCTTTTATATACTTCTTCCTGGTAATTGTTAAGTTCAATACAATAATTATTTCAATATTTCACTTTTATCAGAGTGTTTTATTTTTCAATCGCATCCTATACATTTAAATATGTCAACTACACTTCAGATAATCTTACACACTAGAATAATTTGAAAATTTCTTCCTCTTTTTTTAAATTGTTATTATAAATCATATGATTTACTGTTGTTTCACTCACATGGTCCCCCTGCACCTGCTTATTAAATTTTGTATTTTTTTATGTAATATTTGAATAATTTCCTATAACTTTATATTTATAATTTTATTTTATTTACAAATTTATTCTTCAATTGTATAAAAATGTTACAATATATATATATATATATATATATAATTTTGTTAGTATTGAAATGAGAATTTTTAAATAACTATAATTTTTATTATATATCCATATATGTAATATTATTTAATCTATGTTACTATTATTTTATTCATATTATCTTTGAAATATGTATTCTTTTCTTTATTTATTTTCATATTATTGTATTAAGTAATTTTATTTTTAATTTATTGTGTTGGGGTTTGGTGGAAGATAGGGTTAAATAGTGTTAACCTCACCACAAGTAATGAAGATATTAATTTGTTCATTCATTTATTCCCCTGATATGCCGAGATATAATTTGAGATCGTATTCCATTAATCTAGAAGAATAACATTTACTATTGGATATCTTAGTAGAGATCTTACTCTATCTTTCTATGAGCTCAGTTTAATTTTTCAAACAAACTTGATTTTCCTGGACAGGATTGTGTTTAATGTAACAGGGTGTAGTTATTGACATATAGTCATCTTTTTATAATCTGTTATGACCACCTTATTCCTTGTTAAATTTATTTGCAAATAAATCTGTGATGCGATCTTTTATGCCCATCAGTAAATATATTGAAATTGAAATATTTAATCATAGAGGTCACTTTGTGTCATATTTTAATTTATAACAACCTAAATCTAATTTTACAGAGGTTTATATGTATATCAGATTATATGTAAAAAGAGGTATTCAATTTGTGGGGCCAAGAAAATTTATTATAACAATTGCATGTAGTATTGCATATTGATAAATTATTTTTTAACTCTTATTATGTTTGTATATTTTTGACAATTGCAAAAACTTACATGCATGATTTTGTTTAGATACTGCCATTGTAAATATTAGCCGTTTACTTCAAACTCTTCATGAAGATAAGTTAGAATTCATAACCACTGCATTTAAGTTCATGTTGTCCTTACCCAGTGAAGTAATTCATACTCCAGACTTTACAGTAAGTAGACTATTCTTGTTTTATTTTTAAAATAAATATATTGAAGATAATAATAAAATCGTTTTTTAGTAATTTTTAAGATTTTTATGAAAATTTCAAATATTGGCGATTATATTACATTAAAAAAACATGTGAATTTGAGAGGTTCCCAAAAAAATACTAAAAATCTGAAACTTACAGCTCTTATAGAGAAATAAGAATAAATACAATTGAGACTATATAGAAGTTAATATAGTACTAGGAAAATAAATAATACAAATTGTAACTTCTAGATTATTGAGAACCTTTTGTAGTACAGTAGAGTTGCAATAATGCGAAACTCACTAATCCGAAAATCCGCTTAGTCCGAAACCGAAAATTTGCAAAAGGAAAGAAAAAGGAGTAATAGAACAAAAACTAGTTGTTTATTTTGGATAAAAATCATAATGAATGGGATAAATACAGTTAAAACATTTTAAAGGGTCGAATAATACTATACAACACTTAATTATCTCACTAAATTAATGTAAGTATGTATTTTAATAGATTATTGTCAATCTTTAAGAGAAAATAATAAGCGCATCTGATTTCTAATGTTAGACGGTTACATACTGATTTTTAATGGTTTCTGCAACAATTTTTCCTTAATTTTCTTGGATTAATTGGATTGTTTAGATTAGTTTTGATGTGGGTTTTATTGGGATTTAACTCCTGGAAATAATTGTATTTGTTAATTTTCTGATCGTAGATGTAGTATTATTTAAATTTAGTTAATTTGATGGATTGTCTCTTTGGAATTTTTGCTGATGGAGTTTGTAGATGCCCAAATGGCTCTTCTTTTAGTCTCAAGCCTCTCGCATTCCAGGATGATATCCCTAACAGTCTCATCAGACCGTTTACATAGCCTACAAGCATCTTCACTATTGGTGATCCTGAGGGTTAGCAAATATTTCCTGAATTGGCTGTATCCAGTAAGTAAGGATTAACAGATGGAATGTGACTTTCTCCACCCAACGCTTTGTTGCTTCGTTGAAGCAGGAATGTATTTGAGCCCCTTTCTCCATGAACCTCCCAGAAAATGTTGGAAAGGTCCCATCCTCTAAAGGTTAAACAATTTTCCATCAGTCCTCGATATCCTCACCTTGTTTATTTGTGAGTTTGTCATCAGGATAGGATTGTAACACAATAGCCATCTTGATGGAAATAATGTCCCTTTAAGTTGTTACTTCTTTTCATATATGGCTCCGAACATTGAAGATTTGTGTCGGAGATTTGAGTGACAACTCTTCCCTTTTTCAAGGTGGAAGGTGGACTGGTTAATTCACCTCTACAACATTTGACCACACCCACCCTTGTCTCAGAACCAGAGACAATTCTGACTCCAATTTTCTCTTCTTCTTTCTCTTACCCCTCTGCCATTTGGAGGAATGCCATTCTTCACCACTTTCTTGAATAAGTAATAATAAAAAATCTTAATATATGATAAAAAACAATAAAATAACAATTTTCTAAAGCAATTTAGGTTAATCCTGGGGCAAACCTGTGTTAGAGCAACGACCTGTACTGTCATCCTAGAAACAACAAACTTCTTTAGAATAAAACAAAGCAACACAATAATATAGTGCCACATTTTAATAATTATAAATAATTTGTCATTTGAAATCATATAATATACAAATTTCATATATAGACATAATACATATACAGTGGCACCTTGCTAATTCAAATTTCAGGGGGAACAATAAGAGTTCAAATTATTGAGTATTTTGAAACACCGAGGTTCAGCTTATCTAGGATAGTTTTGAAAGCATTTGATTCATAGAAGTTCAGGTTAAGTTAGGTTAGTTAGATTACAAGTTATTATACTGCTGTACTTTTCATGAAACTGAATTTCTACTTAAATGCAATGTTTTTAAAAATTGTCGAAAGAATGTTTAATGGTATGCCGAACTGCTTCATAATGTCACTTTTTTTTTTTAAATTACGGGTGGTATCAACTTCAATAACTTTTAGTTTGTTTAGTGTTTTGTGCACTCATTTTGTCATCATGCAAAATCTTATTCAATAAAGAAACAATAACTAAAACACATGATAAACACTAATTACAATCTCTAAAAAGTACAGTATAAATGTGCACTTTTAGTTAAACCTCCAACTCAGACAGGATGATCAGAATAGACAATAGCGGCACGCATGGTGTGGGTTAAACATTAACATGTACCGCTTCGAATAACTTTGCTATCTGGTTTCCCATTTGATTTATCAAGACAACTCGATTTGTTGAGATCCTTCAGGGCAGCAAAAATCAAATTTCAAGATGTTTTATTAAAGGTGTAAATACATTGTACTAACTTTCTTATACATCCATCTATATAATCAAAAATAATATTCACCATTCATTTCTTTTAAAATGTCATATTACTTTTATGTGAGATTGCTATGTAATCTATTTTGTTATTGTGGAGTTTTTCCTATCTGTTTTTATGGAAAATAAGTTAATATAAAAGTTCCCCTTTATCACTTTAGGAAAATTTCCTTTACATGTGCTATAAACTTGTCTAGAACATAAATCTGTGATTTAATTCAAGTATTTAATGACAGCTATGAAGGTTCATTTTAATTTTTTGCCAATAATTCCTGAACCATAATTTTCTGTTATTTTAGTTTTTGAAATAGTCCCAAATATACCCCGGTAGAGATCATTAACTGACAGACCATGCGAGCAGCGCCCAGCAATCCGCAAATACAGGAGGGTAAAATCATACTCTAGTGCTATACAAAACACTGTAATAATTGAAAAATAACAGACGAGGGAAAACTACTTTATACATTAAAAGCCACACGTTGGGCAACCAATTGTAATAATTGAAAATAACAGACGGTTATTCTCAGAAAATTATTACTTAAGATATTTTTTAATAGAAAAGAATGACTTTATTTTTATTAAATTTAAACTTTGCAAAGCACTTATGGGCGCCAGATGTGTTAACACCAATTTAGAAAATGAATTTAATTATTTTTTAACTGAATTTATGAATTTAATTATTTTTTACCTCAGGATGTGAATTATTTTTTCAGTGTACTTACAGTGATTCCTGGTTTAGATGAGCAACACTTGAACTGAAATTTTAACATGAATTTATTAAAATAGAATTAATACATGACATTTATTTGTTATCACAAAAATATCAACTGAAACTAACATCCTGTCAAATTAACTTTTTGTTACCTTAGAAGAAGGTCTATTTTTAAATAACTTGAATTTAACTTTATGTTGCAACTAGAAAAAATATTTAAGAAATAAAACAGATTGAAATATCTGTTACTTATTATTGAATTTACTCTATAAAAAATATATGTCAATAGACATCTATTATCTATTCATTTAGTAAACGTAATTATTAAAGTATCTGATTATAAATTTTAGAACATAAAACATTTTAAATTTCACATGATATACAAATTAAGTTCTTTGTGTTGAATAACACATTTTTTACCAGTCCGTTGACATCGATCCTTTTGTCCTGCAATGATGTGTAAAACGTGGCATCGAAGATAAGTCCTTTTGACTAGTCCGCATAGAACTAGTTCGATTGAAATTGCTCCAATCACACTTTGCATTTATATTTTACGAATGTCTTTCAGCGTAATTAGTTTATTTTCCGCACTCCGTAACTGTTCATTATTCGACCATTATAACATTTCGCGCACGACAATCTATTGTCTTATTTTGCAACACGCTATTTTTATAGGAAACACTTTGTCTGTTCGAATTACACTGCATATTTCTGTCCAACTCTGACTTGAGACTTTACTAAACACATCTTACACCATTAAACTCTGATCTAAGACTTTTATTAACATTGAATCTACACTTTTGTAAAAGTTTCTCTGTATTGAAAACACGTCTTACCACATCAAAACTCTCTCTAAGACTTTACAAAACACAACCATACTCTACTAAGCTCCTTACTAGACTGAGGAAAACGCATGGTGAATTTTCTATATCCGGTTTCAGGATATGTTCCAATTCTCACCGCATAAGCGATATTTTTCTCGTCTACATTTCTATCTAGTCTTTATTCAAATACTACGTAATTCATAATATGTCCATTCTCCTAATTTTACAATACATACAATTTATTAAATTTCTTATGACTAAATTTCCTTAAAATCTATACATTATTATTTATTTGTGTTTGGAAATCTATTCTATTATGAATTTACTTTATTTTAACCATGAGACCCATAAGTCATGTTTTTGACTCACATACCATTACCCTCTATTCAATACGATTTCTATTATAATAAATATTTCACTCAAATTAACCTTTTTTGGTGTTACAACACGTTAAGGGGTTAACAAAATGGGGGGGGGGGACATCTCAATGTGTGGTCAAAATACATCAACATATCAATTTTTGTTAAAATCGATCCACTTATTTTGGGCTGTAGATCAGTGTCAGACATTGTACTAAAAACCAATTTTTTGGGGTTCAAAATGATATATTGTTGAAATACTCAACATCTGCTTAACTCCTCTCATAACTTTCCCTTTACTACATATATGTGATAAAGTAAAAAGGAAGACATAAACCGGTTTCAGTTAGATTTTGTAAGAAAGATACATTGTTATGACTTGATACGCACATAAGGTGTCATTTGTAGTTTAAAACGACTACTTTCTATTTATGTCACAACACTTACCATTGTATAGAATGTTTCAATTTATAAGTTTAACGACCTATTGTTTGAATGTGGATTTTTACCTTTGCTTGTTGTACTTTGTACACCAATCCTGCAACGAATTTGGAAGATAGGTATTCTAAATTACTGTTTATGCATACATGTTAACTTTGAATGCACTGTTTTTATTATACAAAATTTGAATTACTATCAAACAACTTATCAAATAATTACAACATATCTTTAATACTACAAATTGTCCATTTTGATATTTATGTGAAAGAAATTTATTGAAAAAAACTGTTCATTTTGTCTTTAGTAGTACTTCAATTTTATTAAAAAACTTTCCTTTTTTTTTCATTAATATACAAAATCACTTTTCTTTTACTATTGCTTCACTTGACTTCAAGTTTGTCAATATTTAAACTTAACTTTTTTAGTGTGTCTGTCGATTTTAAACGATGTACTACCTCTTACACATCTGTATGTGTTGAAAAACTATCGACAACTGACTTGAAGGAATACACACACTATTCTCCCTTCTTCAGATATAATTCTTGGAATTACGCCGTTTGTTGTAGAACATTCGATGATTCTAACCCATCAACATAATGAGTCTCCTTTCACTTCCTTATATAGAGTATCACGCTATATGTAAGACACGCTTTTGTTCTAGAATGTTCAATGACGCTATATGACATAATACTTGTTTCTTCGTTATGCATTATGTAACAATATTGTAATTTTTCTATAAAAGCACTTTTTCTTTCAAAAGTTCACTTTTGTATTTATTATTTCAATTATTACTTATATTTTTTTAAATTCTAATACGTTATTCACAAGTACCGTTAATTTACAAAATATTATTTATTATTAACTATACATTAATTATTTTTATTTATTTATTGTTATTTATTTATTATTATTTATTGGTTGGAAATATCCCATGCTCATAATTTGAAATATTGTATTAAGTTTTTACTTTTCATTAGTAGTTTTATTTACATAAGTTAGATGTGTATTCTTATTTTTTCAGACAAAAGCTCTATGTTTGACAGCATGCCTTGGTAATATTCTTTATGAACAGAGAAAAATGGATGAATGCTTTATAGTGCTCACTGCTTTCTTGTCTGTTTGGCCTCAGAGTGGGATTTCATTGTTTAATTTGTGGGAGGATTTTAAACATAACCAAATGGTATTAGCAAATGAAGAATTTATGGTAAGATTGACAAGTATATTGTTCTTGTTTTATTAGAAACTAAAGTATCAGTTTTGTTGCAAAAACTGTGGTCATTGGTTTTTGTCTTATGTTATATTTTTGAATTATATTAAATGAAATTTATTACAAATAATTTTGTTATGTACTTTTGATCAATTTGTCACTTTTACAGTAGTTTGACCCTTCACAATACATGTTGTGGTCATAAAAGAGGTAAAACTTTTGTTTTGTTGTATCAAAGTGAATAGTAGTTAGACCAGGTTCTTCCTCCAACTTTATCTCGGAGATATCCACATCTTTTAATAATTGGCAACAATATCTACTTTTCAGTTTTCAATGTACATTCTCTGTTCTTGTTTCAACTACAAGCAATGTTTATTGAACTTTAAATAATCTTCCAATTTTAAAATTTGATTTCTTCTTGAGATAGTATAATCTATCTTCCCTCTTTTAATTTAAATTTGATAATTTCTTGGTATATGGTTCATTTGGTGTGGAACATTGAACTATTCCATCTTTTTTAAAATTTGTATTTGGTTTCTTCTTGATATGTTGTTTCAGTGTTTTGATAATATATTGAACTGTAACCTATCTACTGTCTTAATTTGTATTAGTTTTTTTTCTTGATACATTGCTCATGGTTCTGCTAGTATATAAACTGTAAACTATCATCCGTCTTTTAATTTAATTGGTTTATTGTTATGTTGTTAAAATTTTTTTTATAGTATTTTGAAGTGCAAACAATCCACATTATGTTTCACATTTTTGCGCTTATCATTTTCAAAGTTAAAGTATAGTAGAGATCATCTGATAATTACCGATTGTGACATCAGTAACCAGTAGTAGAATTCCGGTTTTGATCAAGAAGTTTTACGGTTCATATCCATTTATATCGGATTGTGAGCGAAATATTGAACTTTGGATTAACAACTTCATATGGAACAAGATGTGAAATTTCAAAGCGAGAGATATAAATCACCTAATTTTAATTAATTGTTCTACATAAAATGGTCAGGAACATGTGTCAAATTATGGGAACAATTTAGATTTAAAAGCTTGAATATAAAATGAATAATATGGTCAATCTGACAACCCTGTTAGTTCGAATCATAGAAAAAAGATCTTACAACACTCTCTTACAAGACCAAATCCTTTATATAAGTTCTGTTGACTTAGAAAAAACCCTTCTAGAGGCTTAATGTCATGCCAAGTCAGCTATTTGGTAGAAAAAGTAGGAAATTTGTCATCTTGGAGAGACGCGAGATAAAAGACACTTTTCTAGAAAACACCAACCAATGTGGTCTGTTATCACTATTAACAGGCAGGTTGTTGCACGGTTTGGAAACAATTATTTTAAAATTTCAGCATAATAACACAAGTTGTTATTCTAAGAAAATATCCAAGTTCAATATTGAAACTAAAATAACATTAAATTTGGAACGGTTAAATTCCATTAGAAGTGATAAATTCAGTGAATGTGTGTTTTGGTATAGCAGACGCAGTACACGCTAAGTTTTACAATTAACTATATATTCTTTCAAATGAATGATTTTTATTATAAGAACTATTTGAATTCTATTTTTTATTTGGAGACATTAATTAAAATAATTATAGGAATCATTGAGATACATTGATTATTTGGAAATATGTGTTAGGTGTTAAAAAAAAGGACTTGAACATTTATTTTGACTGGGTTGAACTTTAGATCTATTTTGTGAACATTTTGATATGGTTTTGTTTTGTGTACATTTATTTTGGTTGGGTTGAATTTTAGGATTTGCTATAGTTTTTAATAAAATGAACGTTTTGGTTTGGATTTATATTATGAAGATTTATTTGATTTGATTTAATTTTAGGACTATTTTATGAACAGTTTGATTTGGCTTTATTTTATGAACATGTGTTCAGGTTAGATTAATGTTGTTAATATTAAGTATCTTTTCTGTTCTAAATCTGAATTTAAATTTCAGATATCACGACTGTATTTCACTTTAAGTACTTGTGCTCAATCACATGTTGGTGTCCTATATTTTGAATTTAAAATGAGTACGGAAGTATAAAAAGTAGAGTAATGTTAAGGATTAGTTTCTATAGTGATTTTGGGTTCAAGTAATATATATATATATATATATATATATATATATATATATATATATATATATATATATATATATATATATATAGAGAGAGAGAGAGAGAGAGAGAGAGAGAGAGAGAGAGAGAGCAATCGGTGGTTCAGTTATATTATAATTCCAAGAAATACATTATTGATATCCTAATGGCCTTTTATTGTAAACTTTATCTATTAGTCCCAAGATAGAGCAAGTTGAATATTATTGTGAAATATTATAAAATTCAAATGATCCTACTTTTGGTATCCTCACCTCTATTTCTGTAAGTAATAGCTACCGTGTTTTTGACCATTTTGTTCTCTTTGCTGATTCTGATGAATGCCCTTGGTTAATCGACATGCAAGGTCTCCAGCTATCACCGTTCAATTATGACTGATCAATGCCTTTGGTTAATCGATAAGCAGAGCCATCTGCTATCACCATACAATTATGACTGACCAGTCTTGCCAGGTTAAAGAACTATGTATTTTTTCTAGAGTCAGCTATTGCGGCACTTTCTGATATATTTCACAATAATAGGCTGCCTTCTGTGTATTGTCTTAGGACTTACAATAAAAATTATATTTGATAGTTTTTACAATTACAGTAGAACCCCTCTTAACCGGTCTAGTCGGGACTGACACCCGGGCCGGTTGCCCGTTTGACCGGTTAATCCGAGGCTCCCGTGAAAAATCGGTTTTTGTTCAAAGAAAGCTTATTTAATTAGGTAGCACAATAAAGATGTTATTGCAACTCATTTTATTGTACATAAATGTATCGTATATTTTATTATGTTATGTATATTATACATCAAACATGAAAAAATTAATCACTACGAAGCTTTTTTACAGATTCCCCCCTGTCAAGTCTTTTGACACATTTAACCGTGTCTCAAACGAAACCAACACAAGCTTCCAAGAAAAAGAAATGTTATATTTTCCATAATGTAGGCTATACTGAATTGATTCGTGGAAAAAAAGCGGCCCATCAAACGTTTTTGTCTGTGTATGTCTGCTATACCGACGGGTGCCAATGCTGCGGTGTTTTTATGCCGCCGACAATGGGATACGCTATCGCCAAAGTCGTTTGACTCGCCGCTGCTTTGGTGCCGCCGACAATGCGATACCGATATCGACAAAGTCGTTTGACTCGCCGCTGCTGTGGTGCCGCGGTGTTTTTACGTCGCCGACAATAGGATACCGCTATCGACAAAGTCGTTTGATATCGCCGCCACTTTGGTACCGTGGTGTTTTTATGCTGCCAACATTGGGATACCACTATCGACAAAGTCGTTTGATATCGCAGCCGCTTTGGTGTTTAAATTACAATTTATTTTCGGAAACTCTCATCCAACCAGTACACTACGATATAGGCCGGTTAATCCGAGGACCGGTAATCCGAGGCTGGTTAACAGAGGTTCTACTGTATTCCTAACAGTAAATAATCGTAAATCAATAAATTCATTGACTGGATTAGAAAGAAAAACTACGCTATATTTTATTCCTTCTTGATATATTGTTTGAGTGTTTTAATAGTATTTTGAAGGGGAAACTATCATCTGTGTTTTAATTTGTATTTGATTTCTTCTTGATATATTGTTCGAGTGTTTTGAATTCTAAACTATCCTTTGTGTTTTAATTTGTATTTGATTTCTTCTTGATATATTGTTCGAGTGTTTTGAATTCTAAACTATCCTTTGTGTTTTAATTTACATTTGATGTCTTCTTGATATATTGTTCTGTAAGCATGGGACATCTCCAACCAAATAAAAAATAAATTAATAATAATTTAAGATTTTAGCAATTAGATAAATAATAGTAATAATTAGGAATCTCACATAAAAATCAAAACAATTAATAACAAACATAAAAACTTTATTTTAAAAACATTTAAAACAAATGATTAAAATCGATTAGTTTAAATTAAGCGCAACATATCAATACAATGCAACACCCTCTAGGGTAAAATTGAAATACCAACGGGTTGCAATGCAACTAAAACAGGCGAAGCAATAATGAACGGAAAACATAGAAATTCTAGGAATTTGTCCAATGCTCGCCATGCTTTTCAGTGGGCGTGCCGTTTCGGCGACACAACCCAACAGACTTCGAGCTTAGCGTCTCTTAAGGTAGGACGTATCTTCGGATCGCTCTACAAAGTTTTCACATAATGGAGCGTTTCAAATTAACAAATTTATAAATCGCAGTACAGTGCAATGGTTATTAGAAAACATGTGTTACATATAAAAAACTAATTCGTGAGTAAAAATAACTAAACAATTATTTTATATAATATGTATCTGAACCTTAGAGAAAGAACTGAATTTTTGTAATGTAATTTTCATGTGTAGGATTAGTAGTTTCACAAAATGTGGTATGTTATTTTTTTTTGTCTAGTTATTAAGTGTCTGAATGACAATAGAGATATGTTTGTTAAATTCAAAATATATAAGAATTCTGGTTATTAAAAGAAAGGTTTCAAAACTCTAAACATGTGTCTGTAGAACAATAATTGAGTATATCCTAGCATTCACGCGTCACGGAAGTTTGCCTGGTAAGTACAGATTGGAGCCTGAACCTTGAATCCCTTTATTAAAATTTGGTATTGATCTAACAATTAATAAAATCATAAAATAAATAATTAACATTTAATATTTTTAAAGAAATTAAACGATAACTCTTACAGTTCGAGTATTTTGAATTCTAAACTATCCTTTGTGTTTTAATTTACATTTGATGTCCTCTTGATATATTGTTCGAGTGTTTTGAATTCTCAACTATCCTTTGTGATTTAATTTGTATTTGATTTCTTCTTGATATATTGTTCGAGTGTTTTGAATTCTAAACTATCCTTTGTGTTTTAATTTGTATTTGATTTCTTCTTGATATATTGTTCGAGTGTTTTGAATTCTAAACTATCCTTTGTGTTTTAATTTGTATTTCATTTCTTCTTGATATATTGTTCGAGTGTTTTGAATTCTAAACTACCCTTTGTGTTTTAATTTGTATTTGATTTCTTCTTGATATATTGTTCGAGTGTTTTGAATTCTAAACTATCCTTTGTGTTTTAATTTACATTTGATGTCCTCTTGATATATTGTTCGAGTGTTTTGAATTCTAAACTATCCTTTGTGTTTTAATTTGTATTTGATTTCTTCTTGATATATTGTTCGAGTGTTTTGAATTCTAATCTATCCTTTGTGTTTTAATTTGTATTTGATTTCTTCTTGATATATTGTTCGAGTATTTTGAAGTGTAAATTGTCGCCTGTGTTTTATTTTATATTTGATTTTTTCTTGATTTATTTTTTGAGTGTTTTGATAGTATTTTGAAGTGGAGAGTATCATCTGTGTTTTAATTTGTAGGTATTTGATTTCTTCTTGATATATTGTTTGAGTGTTTTGAAGTGTAAATTATCCCCTATGTTTTAATTTACATTTGATTTTTTCTTGATATATTGTTTGAGTGTTTTGATAGTATTTTGAAGTGGACACTATCATCTGTGTATTAATTTGTATTTGATTTCTTCTTGATATATTGTTTGAGTGTTTTGAATTGTAAACTATCCTTTGTGTTTTATTTTACATTTGATTTTTTCTTGATATATTGTTTGAGTGTTTTGATAGTATTTTGAAGTGGAAACTATCATCTGTGTATTAATTTGTATTTGATTTCTTCTTGATATATTGTTTGAGTGTTTTGAATTGTAAACTATCCTTTGTGTTTTATTTTACATTTGATTTTTTCTTGATATATTGTTTGAGTGTCTTGAAGTAAGTGTCAAATATAATAATTGATTTGATTAAAGTTGCAACTATTTTAAAGTAGAGTCATTCATTAAAACTTTTAAGTTTCTTTAAGACAAAATATTATTAGAATTTTAATAGGATATAATTTTTAATGATAAATTTATGTATTTGTTTAATAATATTATGTCTTTAATAAAAAATGTTGTTTCAGAAAAATAAATTAAATTTTTTAAATTCAAAATAAATATTGATAAACGTAATGTTTATCTGGCGCCCAAGAATCAACAAACGTTAGCTTCATTTTTTTTTAATTTTTATATATATATATATATATATATATATATATATATATATATAAGTTAAACTCACTCCCCTATGTTTTTATAATTTTTACAATATATTCTTCAAGTATTTTGAAGTGTAGATTATCTCCTGTGTTTTAGTCTGTATTTAGCTTTGTGAAACAAAGCTCACTTTGAAAAAAGCAAAGTAAATATGATTTTAGACAAATCAATTCTAACTATTAGAACAGTGGTTAGTTCATTAGTGATCAAAAATCAAGAGTGGACTGCTTGAATAAATAGTTTACTTCAATCAAAAACTTATAAATAAATACAGTATGTATGTTATAATTTTATGTTTTTTTTTTTTTCTAATAATAAATTTGGATTTACATTATAATAAATTAAATAATCTTATTTATTAAGCTCTTGTGTTAAAGAATTATTTTATTACATTGTTCATATATATATATATATATATATATATATATATATATATATATATATATATTAATAAATAGTAAATTTTAATAGTTATGCAAGTTTCTTTGTGATAATCCAGTTGACACGAGTGCTCACTTTCTCTCAAAAAATATGACCTCAGTTATAGTTTGATTGGTGTAGCTCGTGAATCACTGAAGAGGACGACATTGTCGTTGAAACGCGTCTGATACTTGGGCGTATTTTTTGTTAGAATTGTGTTCTGTGTGTTTGTTATACTGTATGACCTTAGAGAATTAAAAATAATTGGATATTCTCTGCATTCCTTATTTCTGTACATTAGTTATTGATTTCTTACAGGATCTTACAATTTATCACATTGTTAAAGAAAAAAAGGAAATACTTGAAAGAGATTGGACTGTGTGCAACTTTTCAAACTCTGAAATTGTAAATTTTCTTTTGCTGGAAATGAAAGTTTATTACAATAACAGGTATTTATAACCCGTTTATATTTTGTTCACCCTTATATAAAATGATTAAAATCCTTTGTTTTTAATTTAAATGAGGACGCTTTTTAATTAACCTAGATTATAGATAAGAAACTATATTGTGAAATATAACGAGATTAGGCATAAATTCTGCATTATGTGATATATATATATTCTTGTACAAACTTTGTAGACTGTATAATTTGAATTATAATACAAGTTTTATATGTTTAAATGTTCATTTAAATATATAATATAAAAGTTAACTGTATTTACTGAGTTTTCCTTGGGTTGTACTTAGATTGTCCAATGTCTGAATTTCATGATAAGAATTTCACAAAACATTTTTGTTAATAAGTTGTGTTTCATCGTTGTTGTTTCTAACACTGAACATATTGATCTACACATTTACTGTTTAAGGCAAACCATTATTTAACTAATGGTGAAATTGAGAAATAAATCAAATCAAAGTTAAATTTTGCAACATGAGCAAAAAACTAACCGTAGCATTATAAACATTTAAAAATTTGAGCAAAACTTGTGGGATAAAGAATGTTTACAGGTTAAAAAAGTAAATAAATAAAAACAGTAATCAAGAAAAATATAAGAAATGTTGTCATGGCCTAAAAATTTGTTATGTTTGGGATTTGTTGTAAACCGCCATTAGAAACTTTAAATCTGACTGTGACTAACAAATTAATTTTATTCCTTTACTCAATTAAAAATTATCATTTTTGGATTTATAAAAAATAAAAATTAAAAAAAGGGAAAAAGCAAATGTAAGTTTTTTATATATTTTATTTTGTTATTATCTCAAGATTTATTTAAGTATGATATCAGTAAAACACCTATTCTAGATTAATATCGGGTAATGTTAATAATAATAAAGATACAACTTGTAATTAAAAGCTCAGTCAAATGTAGTATAAAACTAAAGGTAAATCTCACCTAAATTTATGAAAATCCATTTTGGAAATAAAAACAAAATTGGACAGAAATTTTGGTTTAAATTATTCTTTCTTTTTTTTTTACTAAAATGAAAAGTGGTAATCATTTTAAGGTAATTTCTATTAGAGGTTAGGAATAAAAAAGTTTGTTAGTCAAAATTAAAGTTTAATGGCGGTTTACAACAAACGCAAAAATTTCTTGACCTTGACAACATGTTTTAACATTTCTGGATTACTGTCTAAATTTATTGAGATTTCTTAACCTCTAACAGTATTTCTTGTTTAAATATTCAAAATTATAAATGAAAACTATGTCTAGAAAATAAACAAATTAAAAGAGTGTGGGATATGTGTGTGTCTGATCATAGTTTGGGAGCTAAATATGGTTTTAACCTAACTGTTATGTTAAAATATACCAATGTTTGATGTTTAGTTTTTTTAAACAAAGATTTTTCCCCCGAAAATATTCTCAAAAGTCCTCTTAAAATTCCAAATTTGTTTTGAGGTAGCTGAGAAAACCTGTTTTTTGACATTAATGTTTTTTTTTTTTTATAATACAGTAGTCTCTCAGTAATCTGGCAGATATCGGACCAGAGCACTGCCGTATTACTGAAAATCACTAATAATAACCCATTTAAATGGCAGAAGCTATATTATATTGTATGTAGTACTATATTATACACTACATTAGTACACGCAATTGACGTGTTAAAGTAACTAAAAATACAATCAAGAAAAACTTTAATTTACAATACAGTACTGTATTGTTTTGTATCAATAGTACATTATTCTATTATTTCTATTTTCATCTGTTTTTTTTACTTTAAATGTCATTTTGAATACTTGTTCTTGAAGTTGCTTCAATACTAGAATGTCACTCTCGGAAACTCCATTTTCTTCTGTCCAGGTGATAGATGTAGCAAAGGAATCAATGACTGTGTCATGAGGTATTGTTTAAACAGCTGTTTGTACACTTTCCCTCCCCCACTCTCCTCTTCTATTGTGGTCCCAGTCTGTATGATATCATCGTCTGTCAAAAACTGGTTTATATTTTTCTCTTCGTCACCAGTCAGCCACTTGCTGATGTCATCTGTTGTCAAAATATTATCAGCTATAACCATAAGCTGTTTATTAACCACATCTCGCAGCTGATTTAAATCATTTTTATTGATATCAATGGCTGTTTTGTTTGACTTTTTCTTCTAGAAATTACTGAGCTATCCACTTGGTACCTGCCAGTAAAATGCCGGACTACTGGCAGGGCCGTAGAAGTGAAGTGCTGGATTATAGATGGAGTACTGTATAATATACATCTGCTTCTGTTATCATTTATTACTTCTTACATTAGGCCATTATTGTAAAATTGATTTCTTCTTGATAACTAAAATAAAACATTTTTGAGATTAAAATATATAAAATTCATGCTAAATATAGCCTCCGATTTTAAAATTTCAAGTTTAGTAAAAGTTCAGATTTTCTTGTACAAGTTTTTCACCTTTCGTGGTAGTAAAATTAATTACTTTTTATTAACTCAGGCATTTGGTATTATGATTTAATTTTATTTATTTTTAAATTAATTGAATTTGTGTGTTTACTTATTCTTTCTTTATAGAATGGCTTTTAGTGCGAATATTAAATTAATAATGTTTGATACAATTTAATTTGAATTATTTCTTGAAAATCTATTGTTTGACTCTTTTTTTCAGTTTGCTTCGTGGGAAACCATTGCTTGCTGCATTCAATGCTCTACGCAAACTTACAGGTGATACAGTTATTATTGGTAGGGCTTTGGTCATGGCTATGGAAGTTTCTTCTTCCTTAGATAAATATTCTTCAGAGTTAGAAAAGCATCTGGAATTATCAAACAAGATTCTACCTATGCTCAAGAAACAGGTATTCTGGATTTTTTTTAAGATCCTAAACCCAGAAAATGCTTATTTTTAAACATCCTAATATTCTAGATTTGCCAACCATTATCAAAACAACCTTTAGTTTTATAATTTTTGATGTAATGGTGTGTAACACTTGCGATTAATTTCTAGGCACCTGGATTCAAAAGTTTACAAGACCAGATTAATTTTTTTTAAATTTATTTTAGCTGAAATATCAGTGACAACAGCCAACCAGTTGAAGAACCTATATCTAAATTTAAAGAAGTCAGGTATAAGAGAATAGTCAAACTTGATTCAAATTAACAAGTGACATTGAATTTTAATATTTCCTTTTGTTTGTTAAAACAAATTTTTTTAGTAGATTCAGTATCCTAATTTTGTGACTCCTTTATAATTTATGAACTTTGAATCAGATTTTTTTTTTTTTGTAATTTAGTATAATTATATATAGCCTATCAACACATTCTTTGTTACATGAAACGTTAAAATTAGTTACCCTTCAAATTGAAGTAATAGTTATATAACAGGTATTGAATTTAATTTATTTTTAAAAAAATAAAAATTTTGCTCAGCATAATGGGCGCCAGGTGACATTAGTTCACAAATTTAGAAAAGTTAAAAAAGTTTAATTATTGTTAACTAAAAAATTCTCAGGGTCGTAGATACTTTTAAAAGTGTACTCCCAAATGGTAAATAAGAAATCCTTTTTTTTTTCTGAAACTGAACATATAATTTATTCTAACATAGATTATTAACACACATACATAAATTTGTCATTTGTAGTTATATTATATTCAAATTTAAAATTAGTTGCAAATTTGATGAATTAAATTTTTATGTGAGCATCTATGTCTCATATTGAAAATTATAATGCATCGTTAAGTTAGAAATTCTTTATTGAAATTTTAGTTAAGATATTCTTAAAATACTTACAACATTTAAATTTACTTATTTAACAAAATTCTAAAATATCTCGATCACAATTTAAAAGTTTTATTATTAATAATTTTATACAAAGAAAAACAAAATGATATTGTCTGTTATTTGTGTTACCACATTGTAGTAATCTCCAAAGTAGACTTCAGTTGTATCATGAAGATCTCGTCTTGAAGGTTGAGGTCCGACCTAGTCCATGTTGTATCTACGTTGTCTCAGATTTCAATTCAATATTTATGAATTTCACACATCTTGTCTCTACTAATAAAACACAGTTCATATATTAGTATTCAGGGTCTTTCTGATTAAAATATCGTTTAAAATTGTTTATATAACTAACACAGTTCAACTCACGCCACGTGTTTAGCGTTCATTCATTAAAGACTAATTTTTCACAAACGAAAAATATGTCTGTCCATCTCTGAGACCACTTTACAAACTGATTACAAACAACTACGACTGTTACTCGACTTACATCACATATGGAAATACGTCTGTTTCTCATGACTTCTGATTCTAGACTAGCCCTCTATGCACGCTTTCAGTTCCGGATATTATATCTGAATCACGTGATTATAGCCTCAAACCCATAACCACTTAGTAACAAGTCTTTTCACCTCATATAAGCACAATTTCACACAAATATTAAGTTTATCTTAAAAATAGACATTACTATACATATAAATACATCTTTTGGAAATTTGTTTTGATTTATTTCATTATTCTAAAAACAGTTACCAACTTTCGTTTGCTTTTGATACAATTACATCACGCATCTATTTTACCGCGAGTTTCATCTCATATTCAAAATTTCAAAATCTGTATATTACAAAATGTAAAAAAAAATATATTTCGAAATTATCTGGCCAGAAAAGTTTATGTACTAACTGTTTCTACATGTATATTTTGAAATGTGATTATTTCAAACCAAAAATTTTGTATGAATCTTTAAACACGTAAATTCCCAAAAATCGGTTTTGGTCAACTTAAGCACATTTAAACATATATACTCTATGAAGTTATATACAAGTTTTCAAAGTTGATTTTAAATACGATATACAGAATTTTAAAAGATGCAATATACAAAAATAAAAATAAGGTTCAAGCACACTGAAAGTAATCTGTTCAAGGATTCAGATGTCTTGAAACTTGTAGAAAGTACAGTTGAAGTGCAGCACAACCATGAGTATAATTTATTCTTAATATAATTTTATTTCAAAATAGCTTGTCACTTGTGTAATGTTCCATATTTTTTGGGTTTGATGTTGGGTTGGTATCTTGTTCAGTATGTGAGGGGTAGCTAAATATGATGTAATTAATTGCATCATTCAGGTGTCACGATCACGTATTGCAATATATTGTAGACGGACGGCAAGTTTTGAAAATTGTTTAATGATGCTGAACGACGGATGAAGGTCTTATAATTTGACCCTTATGTTAATGTAAATATATTCACTTTTATATGAGTCTTTCTGACGGTGCTATCCATTTTACCAAGTTTTTATTAGTTCGGTTTCCGTCATATCTGTCTGTCTGTCCGGGTTGAATTTTGCAATTGAGTTTAAGCTAACTTCCCGTTAATCTAGAGACCTGAAATTTTGACCATAGGTCAGAATTGGATGACAATACAATATTCAGTTGGTTTCTTGTCTCTACATTTGTTTAAACAATAGTTGTGTAAACAAATAAAAATTGGCCAATGAGATATAGATTTGAAATTTTAAACATGGGTCGAGAATGGATAACAATGCAATATTCACTTTGTTCCTTGTCTGCAAGATTGTTTAAACAATATTTGATGAGAGCAGCGTCTGCTTTGCGTTCTTTGCATATTCTGCAGTGTAGTATAACAGCATCAGCACTGTCGTTTCTGCTCTCTCGCGTTGCTGTACCAGCAGAACTTCGGTTTCAAGTGTGCACGTGTATAACAGCAGAACTTGTGTTTCAAGTGTGTATTTTCTGAGTTACAAGACTAATAGAACTATTATAGGTAATAAGAGGTAATATTTTGAATTTCAGACATTTGCAGCTAAACAGGATGTGAAATGCATTGGGAATTTCCTATATATTATGTCCCTGTCAGAGTCTCATCAATATATACAAAACCGATTGAAATCTTTGACCCTGACATAAGACTAAAAAACAAAAAATAATAAATCAATTTTTTTTTTTTTTAATTTTAACATACCACGTTCAAAAAAATTTTTTATTTGATTTATTATTAAAGCATTGTAATGTACAACACCAAACTTATCTTACATTAGTTTTAGGTTTAAGCAGTAATAATAGTGTTTTTCTAACTTTAAGTATCATTATAATTTATAATTATTTGAATTGTGTGTTTTTTTCCTTTTAATGTAAATATATCTTGGAATTCTTCCAGGTATTTAAGAAAAATTTCAAAGATGCTGGTGAATTAGAATTTGTTATTGGTGATATTTTGTATCAACAATTTCGGTGTGATATACGTTCAGTACGCAGCAAAAGTGAGGTAAGAATTGGTTATTATTTCTTTTAAATCTTTGAATGAAAATTAATTTTAATTTCTTATTAACAGAAATCACAAGAGATTGCAAGTTCTCTGTCCTGATATGATCATTCGATATGTTTCATTTTTACTTTCTCACATGTAGGCTACATAGTATAGAGAAAGTTATGTGATGGATCAAAAATCTATGTAGAATTTGTAGCAGATATATCCTTTTTGTGATCCCCTACACTCCAAACGTGTACTCACATTGTGGACAAAATAAATGAAACAAAAACAATGCACACACTCACTCAACCATCCCCAAAAACAAATAAAAAGTAATCAAAACTAATAGCTATCAAAAATGACAGTTTGGTAAGTGTCAATCAAAAGTTTAAAATAATCATCAACGTTGGAAAATATAATATATATAGCCTGTATAATTGTAAATTATTATTTAATAGTACTGTAATTATTATATAATATATATAGCCATCAAATCCTAATAATTTGATATTAATATGGCCATAATTATTCTTGAAGAAGAATCCGAAATTTATATGTATTTGAATATGCCTGGGTAATAATATGTCTAGTTCTTGCACATGAAGTAAAAGTTGCAAGGGGTCATGCCACTCCCCGATAAAAGGATGCCTCAGTTGATGTAGGCTTAATATTGAAGAACAGGCAGCCTAAAATTTCATTTCTCCATTGATCAGTCCAGGTTTTCCAAAAGTTTCATTTTACTCTTCCCAATCATCCCCTAAGAGGAACCTGTTTCAAGGTTGCAACTCTCAGTTCTTTTGCTAGATCAGCCAGACGATCTACTCTTTCATTTCCTGAAATTCCACAATGGCTAGGAATCCACTAGAAGCATGTATTTTTCACCTACAGTTTTATCAGCATATCTTAAATTTCATCTGTACGGAAATAGATATCAGATGGCTGTATATTTTTAATTATTTGTATAAACATTATTTGATTAAAGATATCAATGTTCCTTTGACTGATACTTGGAGTAGTAAAAAAAGGACAATGTACTGTTTTGTAATTATTTTTTTAATAATATATGTATTATCTTTTTCTAGAGAGAAATATCACTTTCAGTAATCCAATCTGAAAATATGAATAGAAGAAAACAACAAGTACCAGTTGAAGATACTAATCCTAATGATAAGTGTGATATTAATCCAGTTTATTCAACCCTTTCTATAAAGACACAATCTGTTTTGTTAAAGAAAATTGATGAAGCAATTAAACAATGGGAAATAGCTTGTTCTAAGGTAAGCCGCTCAACTTTCATGTGATATTATTGTAAATAGAAATTAAAACAGCTCTATTCAATCTTTCTGATTTTGCTTTGTCATAACCTGTTTTATTTTAGACGTTGTAAAACAATTACATTCTTCTTTTTTTTTATGTACTTAATTTATTTTAATTTTTTCAAATATTTATAAAAAACAACAAATACAATTCTGATAACATATACTGCAACTCAATAAAAAGGGACAAAAATTAACTTATGTATAAAAATAAAGATATTAACTTCTAAAACTTAACATTCAGAAAAATGAATAATACAAATTACTAATGTGATAATACGTGGGTCATTTTTTAAGTAAAAACTGTTTTTAAGTGGAGTAACATATATTTACTTTTCTACATAGTCACCAAGAATATCTAAGCATTTGTTAAGTCGTGGCATTAGCTTTAGGATGCCCTCATCATAGAACTCTGCCGCCTGAGCATTTAACCAGTAACAGTTTCTTTCAACACGTCATCACTTTCAAATCGCTTTCCACCAAGATATTCTTTGAGTTTAGGAAACACATGAAAGTCTGATGGTGCCAGGTAATTCAAATCGAAAGTTGGCCAGTTGCGTCTTGATCATTGCTGCAGCGTGAGGCCGAGCGTTATCGTGAAGCAGCATGACGCCACTAGACAGAAATCCCCGCCAGCAGTTTTGAATAGCACACCCAAACTCCAATCATTCAATAGTATCATACATAATGTATATACAATTTCCACATTATATAACCACATGTAACAAATTGTCAACATTTTTCAAAGCTCAGCAGCCAATTTTTTAAAAGTTTAAGTACTTATTTATTGTATAGGACGTCTTAATATTTTCAGGCAATTTGCTGTAAATTTTAAGCGCAATATGAGAGTAAAATTTAGAATATATAGATAATTTTGCTCTGGGTATGTTGTCCTGTTCCTATTTCTCTGTGAATAATCAATTTTATTCCACAAATCTGAAAAACACCCACTTCGAATAGAATATTTTCATAACTTTATAATATATATATATATATATATATATATATATATATATATATATATATATATAATGACCTAAGAGCTAGAATAGATAACTGTCAGAATAGTAATAATAGCTGTGTTTTTTCTAACTTTGTTATAATTTTACATGTCATATTATGTCTTGTGTCCAATTTCAGGTTTAAAAAATAAATATTTATGTATTTCAAGTAATAAACATAACTATGTATGTATTCAGAAATTCATAATACTCTGTCTTCATAATTTCTTCCTAGTACACTTTTCGAAAAAACCCAAGACCTGAGAAAATATATAAAATGAAATGAGTACAACTCTCAGAAAACTTGTTGAAATCCTTTTTCATTTAAAAAATTTAATTATAAGTAATGGTCATGTTTGTGTAGATGCAAACATACAGATAATCCGACAAGAGTTTTGTTGGATTAGAGTTATAACTTTGTAAGGAGTAAATAAATGAGCCAGACAACTTTGAGCATATAACTTATTATATGACATGGGTAATTTATATATTGTCTACTTTTGCAGGTAATTGAAAAACCCGATATGATTGCAGTCACTTTAGAAAATATGTGGAATGCTGCCCTAATATACAAGTTGTACTGTTTGGAGGATAAAGAAATTGCAAGTTGGCGTCTGCTCTATACTGTAGCAAAAAAGTTTTGTGATGTTGAAATGCAGATTGTGGGTCTGTATCATGTTTTTCTAACATATATCATATTAGATTAGATTAAATTATTAATGTTTTGATTGTATATATAAAATTTTGATATCAAAGGAAGAATCGTTTTGGTTTGATTTATAAATAATATTGAATCAAAATTAGGTTCATTACAAAAAATCCTAGTTAATATTAATAAAAGTAAGATAAAAATTGTTTCTCATACTAGGATTATATAAAAAAAATAATTACAAATATAGGGATATAGAAAATTTAAACAAGATTGTAAGATTCTATTTGTATCTTGTACAAACCTTGAAGGTAAAGCTAGTTTTTGAGGAATAATAATTTGAACGTTCAAGAAGTTATTACCAGAGGTAACTTTATGTTTGGTTTATGAAAAGAAGAGATAAGTTGAGATTTGAAGTAATGTTTCGTGAACTATAGACTAACTAATGAATCGGCCATTTTTATTTTGTAATATAATTTAAAGACATTGAACAATTATAATATTAAGAATTTGTTAAACAAGAAATTGTAGGTTTAAGTACTTCCACAAATGTGTGTATTTTCAGGAGATCCTTCGTAAATTTAACTTACCATAATTAATATAAGTGTGAGTGTGTGTGTGTGTGTTGTTTATGTCATGTTATATGTAATTTCAGTGTGGAAGAGGAATTACCAATTCCTAATTATATCTGAGTAATTTATACCATTTTCAACTATAAAGTACATTTTCCTATAGTCCACAATCCCGAGCCCTTTTTTTAAAAGTACAAGCTTTCAATCATAAAATGATGCCAAAAAGTTTTAATAATATTTGAATATAAATTCAGCAAATAAATATAATAAATTATAAAATAAAACTTTTAATTCCACGACTAGCGAAAGGTTACATACTTTTCACGCTGCACAAAAACAGAGTTGACTTTCTGAATGGCCCTCATGTAATTTTTTTTTTTAACCTAACCTAACTTATCCTGATTGGTAAATTTTTGTTGAATATCCATATTAGCCTATATTTATTTATGAAATTCTTATTATTTCGGTGATCCATTAATATTAAAATTGAATACGTTTTAGCTTTAAAATATATGTTTCTTGGTTATTCATCATAATATGTCAGTTATATATTATTTTCTTTCTTTTTTTTTAGCTGTGTCTGAACTGTTGGAGGTTGACCAAGATCTTCCATCAGACTGGGTTGATGAGTGTAATGAAGAGGCTGCTAAACCTAATGTCAAACTAAAAATTAAATCTGCTTTTCAAATAAATTGGGTTAAACAATGTTTGATTCAAAAGAAGGTAAGGTAATATTATTTATTTATGATATTATGTTGGGGCAAGTAATATTGAGAGGGAAAAGATTTTAAAATTAATCATTTTATTTTCTAATAACAATTACCAATACTAATACTTTAGTCGGGTCACATTTATATATTCTATCTATAGATACAGTTGGTGTTGCAATGGAGAGAGATAAAAACAAAAGTTGAAACATGTATAAATGAACCATGTATTTTTTCATTAATAACCGAGTATCATGGAAGACTGTACTAAATGTAACATAACTATTAAATAACTAGCAATATAAAATAACGTTACTTTACAGACAGTTCCAATATTTACACAATACTCTGGACTGATGGAAAAAGTTTATTAATATATATATAACAATAATTTTAATAGTCACACAACACACTTTTATATATTGCACAAATTAATTCTGGATTAACAAGGACTACGGTACTTAATTATTTTATTGTTTGTTTTGTAAAAATATTATAAAAGGGGTTTTTTTAAATTTAATTTATTTTATACAAAAGAAAAATTATGTTGCTCGTTTTATGGGCACCAGGCAGCATTACGCTTACCAATTTAGAATAATGTAATTTTGATTTTCATTAAAGTGTACTCGCAAAATGGTATTTACTTGACTTATTTCCTTTTATCTCCTATTGGAGCATAGGGCGTCCAGAAGAGCTCTCCATCTGTCCCTGTCTCCAGCAAGTGCTTTCACTTCTCCCCAAGTCTTGTTAACCTCTTTTGCTTCTTTAATAATGGTCCTCTTCCAGGTTTCTCGGGGTCGACCTCTTCTTCTGACACCTTGCGGATTCCAATCTAGGGCCTCTTTCTCAATGGTTCCGTCTGGCTTCCTCAGTGTATGTCCTAACCACCTCCATTTCCTCTCTCGAATCTGCAGTTTGACCCGAATTTGACCTGTTTCTCCCCATAAATCCTCGTTTGTAATGATCTCAGGCCAATGAATGTTCATGATACGGCGGAGACACCTATTGATGAAAACTTGCAGCCGAAACGTAATTAAACTTGTAACTTTCCACGTCTCACTTGCATACAGCAAAACAGACTTAACATTTGTGTTGAAGATGCGAAGCTTCGTTTTCTTTGAGATGTTTCGATTTCGCTAAATCTGGTACAGTTGTACAAAGGCGGCGTGTGCTTTTTTAATGCGAGTCTTCACATCATCATCAGCTCCTCCACTTGTTGAAACAACACTTCCCAAGTAAGAAAAAGTGTTAACCTCCTCTATTTCTTCTCCATCGCAGTTTAGAGCTTGTCTGTTTTCTGCATTCATCATCATAACTTTAGTTTTCCGATGATTTATCTTGAGTCTTGCCGCTTCCGCTACTTCCTTCAGCGCATTCAACTTAAACGGCATATCCATGTATCTCTGCGAAAGCAGGCACATATCATCTGCGTAATCCAGATCTTCAAGACGTCTGTGTAATCCCCATTGAATTCCTCGTCTTCTATCACCAGTTGTCCTCCTCATAGCTGCATCCAACACCAAAAGAAAAAGGATTGGGGACAAGATGCATCCCTGACGAACACCCGCTCCAACGGAGATGGGCTGTGTCAACTTTCCTTGATGAAGCACCTGGCATTGATACCCGTCATACAGATCTTTTATTATATTAATTATCTTCTGCGGTATTCCATAGTCTTCGAGTATGGTCTTCAAAATGGTATTGAGGTAAATGAAAAATCCTTTTTATTTTTCTGAAACCGAACAAGTTTATTAATGACATGAAATTTTATATTTATACAATTTTATCCTTAGAAGCTATCCTAAGTTGAAATTTCTAGCTTTGTCATTTATTTTACCTTTGTCTTTAAGAGACTTAAAAAAATTTTAAACAAAGACTTTATTTTGTTAAATCAATTGCTATATGAGCATCTTTAATCTTATTATCAAAATTAATTTGAATTAATCCATTTAAATTGAACTTTAAATCTTAAAAATAGACATCCTTTGTCCAAGAAATATTTAGCTTCTTTTTATAGGATATACTTAAACGTCTTATTATTCAAAGATACACAACTTATTTTTATATGTATATATAGAAAAGATATTAACTTAAATTTATCACATAATTATATTAGTATTGTTTTTATACATGTTAAAACGTTGCATACGTTCCAAGTTTTTCTCACAAAATGGTGTCCACAGTTTGATTAAGGAAGATCCGCCATTTTCTCATGCTGAATTGAAGCGTCTTTATTTTGAGTTCACGATTTACAAATTGTCATGTGCATTCTTTCTTTCTTTAGGAAACTAGGTTTTTTAATGATAACTCACTGTCTTTTCACAAGAAACACCTTTTACTAATACAGTAAACTTCCTCTAGTCCGGCATCCTACGGTCCGGCACGCTTGATAATCCGGCACGACTTAAAAAAAAAAAAAAATTGGTTGAAAAATCTTTCGTTTCTGCCGTCGTCGGGCGATATCGTGTAGGCTCGGGCGACATCCTGTACGCTCGGCAGTCACGTGCTCACTGGCCACGCCTACAGCATCGGACTTCTAGTCTAGCCACTGTACAGTTGTTCTTTCGTTTCTGCCGTCGTCGGGCGACATCGTGTAGGCTCGGGCGACATCGTGTACGCTCGGCAGTCACGTGCTCACTGGCCACGCCTACAGCACCGGACTTCTAGTCTATCCACTGTACTAGCCGTGTTCTACTGTCATAACCATTTTGATCCGTCTACGCTTACATTAGAGATCAGTCTGTTAACATTGTGGGGTTGTGTTGTGAGTTGTTTGGGAGGTTGTGGGGTTGTGTTGTGAGTTGTTTGGGAGGTTGTGGGGTTGTGTGAGCGTTGTTGTGAGTTACTGTATTGGACAGTTGTTTGAGACATGGGGCCTAAAGTAAACATTGGGTCTTCAAAAAGAAAACACGTAACTTTGACTCTGGCACAAAAGCTTGACATTTTACAGAAGACTGAAAAAGGTGTAAGTAGACATATAATTATGAAAGAGTATAATATAGGGTCGTCAACAATTTACGACATAAAAAAGAACAAAGAACAGTTAAAGAAGTTTTTGAATCAATCTGATACAATGAAAAATCTGATCGAAAGACAAACATTAAAAAAACCTAAATTAGATGAATTAGACTCAATTTTGTACAATTGGTTTTCGGTCAAACGGTCTGAGGGAAAACCAATAACTGGCCCTTTGCTTGTTGAAAAAGCCAAACAGTTTCAAAAAAATTTGAACATGGAAGGTGATTGCAAGTTTTCAGAAGGGTGGTTGAGAAGTTTCAAAACTCGACATGGTATCAGAAAATTAGATATTTCTGGTGAGCTAAATTCTGCTGATTTTCAAGGTGGTGAGGAGTTTAAAATTAAATTTAAGACGATTGTTGAAGAAAATAACCTGACTGCATGTCAAATTTATAATGCAGACGAAACCGGTCTTTTGTGGCGTTGTCTACCTAATTCTACTCTTGCTGGTGGGGATGAGAAATGTGTTAAAGGTTTCAAGAAAAACAAAGATCGGTTAACTGTACTGCTATGCTCTAATGCATCCGGGGATCACAAAATAAAACCTTTTGTGATAGGAAAATCAAAAAACCCTAGAGCCCTGAAAGGTGTTACATCCCTTCCAGTTGTCTATGGAGCACAATCAAATGCATGGATGAGTCAAGAACTGTTTCGAAACTGGTTCTTCAAAGACTTTGTGCCTGCTGTTAAAAGCAATTTTGAAAAACTGAAAATGCCAGTAGACAGCAAGGCTATTTTGTTTTTAGATAACTGTAAGGCTCATCCAAACAAAGAAGAATTAGTCTCTGGTAACATTTCTGTTGACTACTTGCCTCCCAATGTCACGTCGATACTCCAACCCATGGATCAAGGGGTGATTCAGAACTTTAAATCACACTACAGGCGCTACTTTGTACAGAATCTATTGGCATTTGATATGAACGTAAAAGATTTCCAAGGACAATTTTCTATAAAAGATGCTCTTTTTGCTACCGCTTTGGCCTGGGAGGAAGTAAAAGATCTAACTTTAAAGAAGTCATGGCGTAAACTTTGGCCTGAAGTAATGGTTGAAAGCGTAGAAAGTGAGAGTGAATTAGCTGACGATGAACTAGAAAATGTGTTAAGTGATTTGCCTGTGGATAATCCCATGTCACATATGAATAGAGAAGAAATAATAGACTGGGTTGAGGTAGACTTCCACGAGCCAACGGAAGAAACGATGACGGATGAGGCTATAATTCAGAGTGTCATCAACCCGACAGCCCCCAAAGAAGTTGATTCGGAAGAAGATGATGTGGACGAATCGAACAAAATTACATGGAATGAAGCAGCAGATGCATTAAACACTTTTATCAAGTTTTCTGAATGCAGCAGTTCATTCAATGATGCAGAGATTATGAAACTTCATGTCATAAGAAATGATTTCATAAAAAAACGGAGAGAAAAAACTAAAAAGCAAGTTGACATTCGAGAGTGGTTTAAGATAGTACCTCCTTCCAACCAGAACAACCCAAAGGACTTAAACCAACCGTCTTGCTCCTATTCAAATTGAAAAGACAGCCACATTTTTATTTTTAATGTTTGTAGTGTGTTTTACTGTACTGTACATATTATTTTGTAATCCTTTAACCAATAAAAAACATACGGTACTGTTATTTTTATTCCATTACATCTTTTTTTACCGTTTTTCCGATATACTTCCTGTAATCCGGCATATTTTATAATCCGGCATGCTTCAAGTCCCGAACGTGCCGGATTACAGGAAGTTTACTGTAGTTCATATAAAGAAGGAATGCAGACCGTGTCACGTGTTATCACTGGACTGTTCGGTTTTTGTCTTTATCAAATTATTGTTTACATAGCAGTGTTAAATGATTATTCACGACACGACACATTGTCTTTGAACATACATACTTTAAATAACCAGTTCACCTTTCTTTACTTCAAATGTACATCGTCTTTTATACAAACCACATTGTTCTATGCAATTTATATCACAAAAATACACGTCTGACTTTTATAAAAACTGTCTATGAACTGTTGGCTTAAAACTGACTTACGAATGTTTATGATTTAGTTTTCACTTCTTAACTTCATCAAAAAAAGTTTCTAATTAAATTTACATTTCTGTAAACACGTCTGTCTCTCACAACGACTGACCAAAAACTCTACCAACCACTAACTGAGACTGATTCTTTGCACGCTTGCATGCGATTCCTCACCAGGGCTCACATATGTCCCTTCACGAAACATAGTCTCTACCCTATAATTACCTGGTAACTAACATTTTCACTTTACATAGACAAAATTTTATTCACATACTAATTCTATATTAAATCTAGACATTATTATCTTTACAAACATATTTCTGGATACTTATTTTAATTTATTTTTTCATTTTAAAATATTGCCATTAAGTCTATATTCGATTGACATTACCCCTTTCCCACTTCTTTTGAACCAATAACGTTAACACATTGATTTTCATTCATCCAATTACGTCGTTCTTCTATTTTTGCTTTCATTATTCAAAAATTCAAAAAGATATATATTACAAGTTGACGTCATTTATTCTCCATACATGTAGTATGCTACACTTTGATTTTTATCAAACTTTATTTTTTTTAACTCAAAATTTGTGCCTCCTTGCATAAGATCAAAACAAACTTTTCATTTCCTACAATCAACTCTTTGCATTTTTGATCAAACCATAAGTGTAATACCGGAACAAAACATATTGGTTGCTAACATTGCCCCAAAAATGCAGATTCAGAAATAAATTATCGTGGGATGTCCCTTAGAACACCTGCTAATCATCCAACATAATTTCAATCATATTTAAGTAAAATTGTGTAGGTAAATGATTGTGCCAAAGATCATTTAAAATTAAATGATTGTACAGAAATAAATAAAATAATAAAAATCTCAGGGGGGGGGGTATTGGAGATTTTGTCTTAATTTACTCCTAAACCCTAATTTTCTTTTACATATATTGATCTCCTTGTCATACTGGTCTAGATCACAAACTTTCAAATTGTACTTCTACATCATTTAATACGGTTATGAATTATTCATCTTCTAAGACAGCTTCCGTAATTCATTTTCACTTTCATATTGATTATTCCCATACCACCTTTTTTGAGAATGTGGTTTATAATGTCTTTCAATGTTAAAATACTTTGTTTTAGTTTCGTCTATGGATTCTTGAGAAAGATATTGCAATATTTGGGTACTGTTTATAAAAAAGATGATTGGTAGTTGTTAATTAAATATTTGATTGACATATTATTTTTTTGTTAATACAAAATTAACTTATAAATGCTATTATTTTATTATTAATTTATTATATTTGTTCTTAATTTTTTTTTTAGATGGAATGTTTACCAACATTGGAAAATTTTATCAGCCAGTGGAAAAATCATAATATTACATTTATTATGGCACTATTGAAAATGAATAATTTTCAAAGTATTTTGTCAGCAATCAACATAGATAGCTATTTACCCTCAGATGTTATTGGTCTTCAGACATCATTAAGAATGTGCTTAGGCTATACTCAAGCTGAAAATGAACCTCGTGAGTTTTAAGACTTTTAGTATAGCTTACTACTTGTTTAAACTTTTGCTCGTATTTAAGGATTTATGGTAGAGTCTGTAATTTGAGCTGATAAGCTCTCAAATAAATTAGATCCTCCTAAACATATATGAATATTTTAATTCTGTTTCCATTATCTTCCGTAAAATTAATACCTGTTAACATAATTGCATTATTAAAATATATTTGCTAATGAAATATTTTACGTTAAGAATGTGGAATCAATCTATTATTGGTCCTCTTGTTCCATATTACTAACTATAGAAAATAATCTAATTTTTGTAATGATAAATGTTTCAGGGAATTTTACAGAATTGTCACAGATTCATGATTTTGGGTTACAAGCATCTCACGATTTAGGTGTATTGTACTGGAATATGAAATTACCTCGTTCAGCAAGATGCTTCTTGAAGGCTCAAATTACTATTGCTCAAAAACTAGCTTTACCTTTAAGGTTTGTACAAGATACAAGTAGAATCCTACAATCTTATTTAAATTTTCTATATCCTTATATTTGTAATTATACTTTTTATACAACCCTAATACGAGAAACATTTTGTTCAAGAGCACATATTTCATCTTACTTTTATTAATATTAACTAGGATTTATTTTAATGAAACTAATTTTGATTCGATATTATTTATTTATTAATAAAACCAAAACAAAAAAAATCCTTCTTTTTTTTCTCTAAAATAAAAATTTTATCCTTTACTTATTAGCCAACCATTGATTTTTATCTTTCTATTACATATCATGTAATAGAAATAATCTATTACATGATTTGTATATCTCGCTTAGAATATAACCCACTTGTTCCCTGTATTAAGTTGTCAATCCAAAGTCTAATATTTCACAGACAAACTGATGTAACGGCAGATGAACTGCTAACATTTCTCGATTGCAACTGGGAACTAGTTATTGACACACACAATCAGCAATTATCAGATGATTTCTACTATACTTTGACTTGGATTTTGAAAACTATAAGCACAAAAATGAAAACATTACACTCTTCAGGGTTTGTACATAACCTAATATACAAGTCAAAATAAATCTGCCACCTTTAATTTGTTTTGAAACATTATAATCAGGTATAGCCAATGCATCGATTATGAAACTTATGTCTAGGGAACACAATTGGTGACTGAATCGTCATATCATTTGATCATACACTGAGGTTATGGGGGTTATAGAAGTAACTATATTATGTTTTGAGAGATAAATGGGAAGAATTAAAAGATTTTCCATATGTTTTAAATTCATTAGTGTGTTTTTTATTATTATTTATGTGCCAGTATCGTGTGTTTATTATTCAGTAAGTTGGTATATAAGGTTTTAAAACTTATGGTATGGTGGTTAAATGATTTTGGTCCGTATAGCACTGATCCCCTCCCATTTGGAGGGAAAAGGCTCCATAGTCAAATTCCCATGGAGATGGACATTTTTCCGCCTGTCAACGAGTGAAGTTATATCTACAATAGTTTTGGACTTAGTCCAAGATATAATCTCAAGTTATTTTTTTTAAATAGGATAAAGCTCTTATTTTTGGGTGAATTTAATAGCTTGATTGTAATAATATTTTTTAAATTGTTTTTGTAGTGATAGAAAGTATTAACAACTTGTTTGGTAAATTGTAAATCATATTTTCACATCATAATTCAGATTCATTTTTTTTTAATTATAATTAAATCAGATCCTATTCTATCAAAAAATAAAACTTAAATAGTATTTGGAAATTCAGTTAAAAAACTTTACAAATCGAAAATTAACATATTGGTTAATAAAGTTCTTTTTTTTTTTTTTTTTTTTACTAAGAAATGATTTTAGCAACAGCAAAGTTATAAAGAGTACAAACATTATATTTCATGTAATTTTTGTGAATGTTTCAGTTTTAAAATGTATTGTTCAGTTTATCAGTTTTTAATAAATGTGTGCATTTTTCAGAAGTTATATTTTGTTTTATAAAGAACATTTTACTAGATCCACGACCCTAGTAGATTTATATTTAAAGTTTCACCCTAATTTCTAAATCATTGCTGCAATGTACAATGGACGTTCAAAAATTTTCTAGCTCCAGCAGAGTAGGCAAGCATTATAATAAATAAAAACTAAGCCCCCCCCCCCCAGGAGGTTCACTTATAATTAGTACGGATGTGGCAAATCTGGTTTCCTCTAATCTTAAGTTAGATCTCTCTCTTTCATTTTTCCTTTAAGGACTTTTGTTGAACTCTTGTTCTTTTTCAATTCTTATGCTATTAACATATTCGAGGGTTAGGAGTCTCTATATTCTTTTTCTTTCTTTTTTCCTAAGGTTATCATGACCGTGAGGTTTTTTGTTGTTAAATAACGAAACCAAAACTATGCCGTTTATCTTGAATGGTACAGTGAAACATCAAACAGTAGCCCTTTGACTGTATTGTTGCTCTAAGCATAAAATTTACAATTACGATGCTCTTTCAGTTTCAGAACACAATCATCATAATTCTGTGTACTCGGTGTTTGCTTGTTTTTTGTATGGAGATTTTGAACGTTGCTACTAACTTGACTGCCATTTAGTTTCAACCATTTTATGGAAGACTAACTTCTCATCATGGTTGAGATTTTCATCTTACTCTTGTAATCATCAGATAGATATGGATAAATATGTGTTGTTACTATTAAGTAACCTGTGTATGTATGTACCATGTGCAATCGTTTATTATCTTCTGCTTACACGGTTAAATAAATATAGAAATATTTTTTTGAATAGGTAGTTTTTTTATAATAGTTAATAATTGTGTATTTAAAATAAGAATATCACGTTCATTGATGTGAACAGAAATTTATTATTAATTTGAGGTTATAATGGAAACAAATGTTTAAATTGGTTAATATGTAACAAGCTTCCATATTTGTGAAAATGTAAAAATTTACAAACTAAATTATAACATAGGTTTGTGTTAATACTGTAACAAAATACAATGGTATACCACAGCTCCATTCTGTTCTGTTTTGATTATACCACTCCTGGTGGCCTTCTGTATGACTGTGTTTGTTAAAGATATAATTAATTATATACTAATATGCTAATGGACTTTTTTCTTCTTTTTTTAAAAACAATACTGTATCACAATTTAACTTCAAACTGTAAATTTGTCAAAAGTAATAGACCTAGTATTTTATAAAAATAAATTAAAAGTATCGTGATCATTAATATAGAAGAAATTATTGTTAAAAGGTCAATTTTATTACATTAAATAAATGTAAGTTTTTTTCTAATTTAGAACAGCTCAGCTGCTTTCTGTATTAGCATGGCTTGATTTGGATTGTGAAAATTCTTCCGACGCTGGTGTAAAATTAGAAGGACTAGAAGCCATCTTGGATATTGAATATTGCGAAACCACAGCTACTGAAACTTACTCCACCAGCTCTCCTACTTTCAAAAAACCTTTCATTAAGTTACCAGATTTTCTTAGTCATGAGGAAAGTTGTAAATGTTTTCGTTGTAACAATGTTGAATATCAAAGATTGGTTTTAGAAACCGTTATTCTTCGAGCTGAATACTCTAGTTTGATTGGCGACAATAATAATGCATTAAATTTTTTTAAAGGTATGATTTATTATTTATCTTTCTTTCTCTATTGTATTTTGAAGATTTAGTTTATACTTTAAAATAATTTTATTGTGGATTGTAGACAGTAAAATGAAAAGTAATTTATCATTATTTTTTAGTTTCATAATTAAATTAATAAATAATAAATGTTGAAATTAAAATAACATGAGTACTTTAGATGCATAAAAAATTGTAGGAACTTCTTAATCTCACACTTTATTCTATCTTTGATGATTAGATCAGTGATTTATCAGCATTATCATAATTTAACTCTACCTACACTAATATTATTATGTTTTACTCTTTAACTACGTTTCTGACTCAATCAAAAATGTTAATGAAAAGGAAAATTATTTCAAAATATTCAAATAAAATGCACTGTTAAAACTAATGTCATTGTTAAATTTCAAATCATTGATAAAATGAACTCATATAAATATTTGTAATAATATAAAAACTAAAGGTTTTTTAAAAGTTATTACTTCTGTTATTTTTTTTTATTTTTTAAAAGAAAAGAATGAAGTTATTTTTATTAAAGTTTTTTTTAAAAGTTTGCTCAGCTAAGGGCGCCAGGGAGTTTTCACTTACCAATTTAGAAAATGAATTTAAATATTATAATCTCAGGGTGTAAGTTCTTTTTTAGTGTACTTACAGTGATTTTTGGTTGAGAATGAGAAACGCTTGAAACTGAAATTTGAACATGAATTTATTAAAGTAAAATTAATACATGGCATTTGTTATCACAAAAATATCAAACAAATCAACTAAGACTAACATCCTATCCAGATTAAAATTTTTATTGCCTTAGAAGAAGGACTATTTTTAGAAAACTTGAATTTAACTTTATGTTGCAACTAGAAAAAACATTTAAGAAATAAAACAGATTAAATATCTGTTACTTAATATTGACTTTATTTTACTTTGTTAAAAAGAATATGTCAATAGACATCTATTATTTATTCATTTAGAAAATGTATTTATTAAAGTATCAAATTATAAACTTTAGAACATAAAACATTTTAAATTTCACATAATACATAACTTAAGTTCTTTGTGTTGAATAACACATTATTACCAGACCGTTGTAGCAAAACCCTTTGTCGTAGTGGTGTATAAAATGTGGCATCAAAGATAGCTCCTTTGTTCAGTCCGCGTAGAAAGAGGTTGATTGAAATTGCTCCAATCACACTTTGCATTTTTTGTTTTACGAATGTCTTTCAGCGTAATTAGTTCATTTTCTACACTTTATAAATGTTTATCATTCGGCCATTATAATATTGCGCGCGCGACTGTCTATTGTCCTAATTTGCAACACGCTATTTTTTAAGAAACACTTTGTCTATTCAAATCAGTCTAATCATTTTAACACACTCGAATATACTGTTCAAATTACATGCGTTTAGATTAATTCGGCACAAGTTATTGTCTTATTACTTCACAAGCGAATCAAACTTTACACTACATTTTTCTGTCCAACTCTGACTTACGACTTTACTAAACACGTCTAACCATCTTAGTTCCTCAATCCAGACTCCTAAACACACCTTACAGCTCCAACCGCTGCCTTAAAACTGACGAAAACGCATGGTAAATTTCTATATCCGGTTGGTCCAGGGGTTACAAACTTTTCCACACGGACTCAAATCTCGCTGCGTTTGCATTAATTACAACTCACATCTCGTCACGCACATTATTCAAATATATTCCCTTGACAACAAGTCTTTTGTCTATATTTTTTATAACACACAAAATTTATTAAATTTCTTATGACTAAATTTCCTTAAAATCTATACATTATTATTTATTTGTGTTTGGAAATCTATTCTAATGTGTATTTACTTTATTTTAATCTTAAGAGCCATAAGTCATGTTTTTGACTTACGTTCCATTACCCTCTTACTCAATACGATTTCTATTATAATAAATATTTTATTCAAATTAACCTTTTTTGCTATTACATATATTACTACTTTACCTAGTTTAGTAGTGAACTTTAAAAATACAATCCGTAGTGATAAATGGTTAATTAAAGATTCCATAAAAACACACATGGAAATGGCAATTAATTAATAATAATAAAATAGTAACAATTAACATTAGATAATTATACTGCTCATTTTATTGTTGCTCTATACTGTTTCACAACATAGTATATTCAGTTTTAATGTGTTGTAATGTCACTACAAACATATGACATAATTGATGTTGTTTTATTGGCATAACATTATTTTATTTCAATTGAATCTTATTAACTGCACAGTGTAAATCTCAAACAATGAATATATCAACATAATCTGAAATGTCATATCACAATTCTAAACATTTATATAGTTAGGTAACAATATAGAAAATTATTGATATAGTTTAATCGGACATTTGTATAGATAAAAATTAATACAAAACGTTTTGAGATTATAAATTAATTTCTGTTATCAAATGATAAATTTGAAAAATGATATTAGTGGCCTAAGGCCATATTGGTAACTGAAATTAGTAATCTAAGAAAAGAACCCTAAGTTAAACTAGGTCTGATGGTCTTAGTTATTTAAGTTTTAGTCCTGGGTTTCTTCCTTAAATTTTTAGTTTTAGTTTTCAACATGACTATGCTGATGTTTGTCACATTCCTCGTGTTTTAGATTTATTGTTTGATAAAGTACTCTCCAAACTTAGTCTATTAGTTTTTATACACAATGATGACTAACAAATTATATAACAATTATTAAAATGTTTTAGTTGGAGTTAAAATTGTTAATGAACTTTTTGGACAAAGGAAAATATCATCTGAAGCATTAAACAGTTCACGAGTACGATTGTGGCTGCGATATTCTGATTTTCAAGGTTTACACCAAAACTATACTGATGCCATTGAAGCCAATCAGAAGGCTAACAAATTTCTTGATCCAAATGACTTTTTTAATCAATCTGAAATACTATACAAACTTTATAATTTACAAGAAGCTCAACATAAAGTCCTTCAAAGAAACATTTCAGGTAAGTTACTGATAATAATGATTAATTAATCAAACTACAGTTATATCACTTAATTATTATAATGCTGTTGAAATTATAAAATAAATTCTGCTTCTTGATTTATTAAACAATAAACAGTACACAAACTTCTTAGAAATTTCAATTGATTTTAAATTTTTTCAAATAAGTCACAAACCATTATTTATTTTTAATTATTACTTTGGTAAATTAGGATTTCAATGAATGACCATAGTTGGCCAATAAATCCAAACTCAAAAATGTCAGGAGAACGTAATCTATTAATTCTTTTTGAGTTTAAAAAAACTGTAACAAAAATTTAATTAAAATCATTACTCAGCTATTTCTTGTTTGTCTGTACTGTGAGCTGACTAATATTAATTTATTCCAAAGTTTTAATTTTGTATAAGTTTTTGTTATATGTAAGTGTACTTAGTTGATATTTAATTTTTTATAAAACAATACTGGCAAATCCTGTTGATCCCGATTTTAATTATTGTGTAGCCGGGATACTAAATTCTTCCTTTTCAAGCGTTATTGATGTGGATAATCTAGAATTAGAGGAGACAGAAAATATAATTCTAAACAATATTAGTAACAGTGAAAATGAAGTTACAAGTGATAATGAACAGATGTTCGTCTTAAGCCTAATGTTTGTCCTAAGCCTAGAGATGATCAATGGTATGATGTTACAAACAATGACCCAGGATCTATCCATACAAATCCAATCTGCAATGTGAATCATGGACGTTGTTTACCCAGTACTTTTGATTGTGAAACTAAACCAATAGATTATTTCCTTTTGTTTTTCAATGGTAGCGTAGTGACTCGTATATGTATCAAACCAATTTATATGCAAATAAAAGAAAAAGTGAAACCAACTCGCCACATTCAAAGGTAAAGAAATGGTTTGACCTTTCACCTTCTAGCCTAAAGGCATTTTTAGGTACAATAATCAATATGGGACTTATGCCGCTCTCTGACATTGAGTTATATTTTGATACTCAGTGGGGGATAAAATACCTTTCTACCGTAATGTTTTTACTAAAGACCATTTATAACTTAACACTTCAACCATGTTGAGGGATAAAGTCCTAATCCTAAAGGTTTTTTGATAATGCGAGAAATGTGTAAACTATTTTTCACAACAGGAATTTTTGTTGCAGTGGATGAGAGCACAATATCCTTCAAAGGAAAAGTTAGCTTTAGGATATACAATAAAAATAACCCAACAGAGTTTGGAATAAAGATATTTGTTTTATCAAACTCTGATAATAGATATATCTATGATTTTATTCCATATTTTGGTAAACAGAAGTAAATTCCAATTCAACTCTCCTAAATATAACTCAAATAGTAAATATTTTGACTGAGTCTGATGTATTGAAGGATCCAAGCACCCCAACAAGTGAACTCCATGTATATACAGATAGGTATTACACTAGTCCCGAGCTAACCATAGTGTTGGTTAAAATTAATTGTTTTATAACTGGAACGGTTATGACATACAGAACTGGTTTACCTGCTGGCCTAAAGCAACTACAGAAAAATTGGGACATCTTTTCTCATAGAAAGGGCAACACACTGGTTGTTTCATGGAAATATAAGAGCCGTAACGATGCTTAGTACCAACAACAGAGATAGCAAATTTCAAATGACGAATGCTAGTAAGTGGCCAAATAAACAAATGGTTTCCAAACCAAATGTAGTCTTAGATTATACCAAACACATGGAAGCAGTGGATCGAAGTGACCACTTTATGTCTTACCATTGTATGCGTAGATCAAAGAAGTGGTACAGAAAAAAAAATTTGGCTTTTAGGAGTGGCTGTAATAAATTCTTATTTATTGTATAAAGCTACACAAGTGAAGTATTACAAAAAACCTCTAAGCAATGCAGATTTCTGGTACTCCCTTGTCAAAGACTTAGTTGCAGAGAAAATAGCTGAACTAGCGGCAAGAAAACGATGATGGCAGCCACAGGAACCTACAGAGCAATGGCTAGACGAGAAACAACATTTTATAGGAAGAAAGAAGAAAACTGTGAGATGTGTATGTATGTCCCAAAAGAGGAATAAGAAAAGAAACTATTTACTTTTGTAAAACTTGTGTGTCAACTCCAAGCTTTCACCCAGATGAGTGTTTTGAACTGTACCATAAAAGTTTTTAGTACATTTTTATTTTATTTTTAGTTTAGTTTGAATTTTTTTTAATTCGTAGTAAAATATATTTTTAAAAGTTCAAAATTACTTGAGTAATTTTTTTTTGTACTATTTAACCCTAAGAATCTAAATTTTAAAATGATATTGAGAAAATATTTCTTTTAAGATCATATTTTTGTTTAGCACTTTAAGGGTTAAAAAATTAGTTTCAGGTCCTATGTAATGAAATAACATATATATTTTCTTTTCCGAACAATTAGAACTATTTATTAATTACGATTATTTATTACACAATCGTAGTTGATTTTTATTTTCCCGTTTATCTGTAAGAGAAGTGTCATCTAGGCTTCCGTTGGAAATTGCCACGTGCTTTATAGAATTAATTTCTCTATGATCCTGAACTAAAATCAATTACTTTGTTTATAAATAAATTTAATGAACATTTTAAATAATGAATTCAACCAGAGACTGAATTCGAAATAATTTTTTTTGTAGTAATATATAAACTATCTATAAAAAACTACATACAAAATTATGACTTACAGTGTTATAAATAATAATTTTAATTTACATTAAAACACTAACCACATTGTGTGGGATTAGAACTATTTTTAAATATAACAATCTTTGTAAAGAACATGAATAAATCATTTATTATTATTTTATTTTTTATTTATTTTGTGAAATTGTCAATGCTATTCCTAAAAAAATGGGTTTTCTCATCATCAGTTCCAACCATTTTGATCAAATGAACAACTTATAATCTCAAATAAAACACATTGGTTGCCATCCGCTCATAAATACTGATTCAGGAGTTATCGAATAAGAAAAAAAATCTCGGAAGGTGTTTTATAAGGTGTAATTTCTCACCACTACCTCTATTCATTAAAGTTTTGGTGAGATATGAAGATTGATAATCCAGTTTGATACATCTCAAATAAAGGAAAATTATGGTTAAGGAGTAATTGGCGATGGAAATTAACCATGACCGCTATAATTAAAATCTCAATTTCAATCTATTACACATAAGCCAGCTTTATAACACGAGTAAAGCAAGTTGTGATTCTAAGGCTCAGATGCCGACAAGAGGAAAGCAATTGGAGGTTTTATTTAAGAATCCAGCAGTAATTTAGACCAGCCTAGTACTAAGCAAATTTCTATTCTTTTTGTAATTTTTGACTATTTCTTGTTATATTTCTTTTTGGAGAAAATTAAAGAAAATAGAAAATGTGTTTTCTCTTCTAACAAATTATTTAAGAAATTTATATAATTTGATGACTTCTTTAAATTTATTTGTTTTAAATTGACTTCAAAAATTGGGTTTCCTTGTGGATAACTTGATTTCCTAAGAAAGAAAATAGTGAAAACAGCAGGAAAATCGGTTGTTTGAACTGTAGAAATCATTCTCAAATTTTTATAGATTTGATCTTAGGTCTGAAACAAAATGTAATGAAGTTTGTTTTTTTTTTAATTTTTCATATTGTCTACAAATTTAGAAGAGAAGCATACAATGCGGTCATTTTGTTGTAGTTGCTGTATCAATAAGCAGTCCAACTATAACATCCTAAAAAAAGAGTTAATGAAAATGGAATGAAATTAATCCATCCATTTGTGCTGTTGACATAACCTAAAAATGTGGATATCCGTATATCCTTCGATTTTCTTATGGATTTAGTCCAGTTATCTATTTTATCCATATTTTAAATATTGTCTGTAAAATTTGAAAAGTGGAAACGTATGATGATAGCATTTTGCTAAACAAATGCTGCATCTAAAATTTTAGTGTATGGTTATACAGTAAAGCTATCATATAACAATTAAATGTTTTTCTTATAAAAACTTGAAATATCAACATCGTTTTACACAGATTGTTTTGTTGCACCTAAGCTTAGACCTCATCTGGCAAACTTGGTTGAGGATTTTCATTTTCATATAAAACTTTTTTTTTTTAATTGAATTAACCCAAAAGTCAAAGATAAATACAGTAGAACATGGATAATTCGAACATCTAGTATATTTTACATAGTAATAAATGAATTTACTAAATGTTTTATGAAATCGTAGTAGGTTTTATTTTTTAATTAATCAACAACCTAATAAGTAATAATATTTATTACAATTTATATAAACAACTCTATTAAAACTACAAAATATAAAACAATAGCAAAATGAATAATATAAGCGTATTATTGTAATTTAAGTTATTATAATTTTGAAAAATAACTAGATGTCAACAAAGTGCACATAACAATTGTAAATATATAAAAAATAGGGGGTTATAATATTATTGATCTGAATTTAACTTCTTAAATTGGCACGTTTAACATTAAGTATTTATTTAAAGAAAATTGTTCAGCTTATGGGCGCCAGGTAGCGTTAGCTTACCAATTTTGAAAAATTAAAAGTTAATTATTATTACATAAAAACTATCAGGGTCGTAGATACTTTTAAAAGTGTACTTTTAAGTGGTTTTTTGTAAATAAAGAAACCTTATTTGTTGTGCTGAAACTGAACATGATTATTTATTATGGTTATGCATATACATATATAGTCATGGTACATTTCTTATTATTATCTAAAAATCTCTTTATCATAAATTTAAAATTATTCTGTCTTGAAGAGACCTAAATCCTTTTTAATGACTCCACGTTAATCAGTTACAACTTTTAAGAATTGTTTTAATTATGAGCTTTTTTATTCTCATGTATCAAAGTTTATATTATTTTTTATTTAAAAGTTAAATTAAGTCTTTCAAATTTACTACTTACAATACAACTATTTATTCATTAAAACAAATTTTAACCTATTTTTATCAAAAGTTCTTTTATATACAAAATTTATATGAAACTGTCTATCATTCTTTGTTACCGCATGTGGTCATCTCCATGGTGAGAGTCCTTTGTGTAAGCTGCCATCATCTTGAAATGTAGTTTCCTTGTAGACGCAATTAGCACACCGATGATGTCAATTGTCTTTTCAAGTTCACAATATTACTCACAGTGTTCGTCACTCTCCTGCAAACTATTGTCCGAAAATCTCCTCGAACAAAAATACATCTTACAACATCAAATGCCGTCTCTAAACTTATACACTACATCGTTCTAAAACTTTCTTTACACAGAAAACACGTCTAACTGGGTCAGACCTTCTTTCAACTGTACTTTAACATTTTCTAAAAATTTCTTTAGACAGAAAACACGTCTAACTAGGTCTGAGACCTTCTCCCAACTGTCCTTCAATATTTTCACTACATTGTCTTAAATATTTCTTTAGACAGAAAACACATCTAACTAGGTCAGATGCCGTCTCCCAATTGTTCAAACCGCATATCTGCTTTTCTATATGCGTCAAACAAGCGTCATTTCCAATGTACAAAGTCAGCTAAAAATTGTTCACATAAGTTGCACCATGGACACTGCTCAAATCATTTATATGACAACCTGTTCTGTCTGTTATCACAACACAATTATCACTTAAATATTCATTACAACTTACAATTAACATTTTATATATCAAATTAATATTTTGGAAATCTATATTGAATTTTTATTATCCTTGCTTTAATATTTATCTTCAGTCATTCATTTGACTCACGTGGTCTCCCCTCTAGTCCAATTATAAATCTTCCGGTTTATTTTCATATTTCAAATCCTAATACAACCATTTCTTTGGTACCAAGTTAAAGTTAAAGTTAAAATTTTAAGTATCACAGTCTTGATCTAGGAATAAGAAACAATACAATCATTAAATATGAAACAGTTGAGTATATGAGAGTTACTTAATCTTTTAAATGTATCTAGCACCATTTAATATGTGGTTGATATGAAATTAATCAACACATATGATTTTGTACAAATATACAAAAATTTCCAGATATTTTGAAAATATATTTTATATTGTTGTCGCTCATAGCTTCACAATTTCTTTAATTGAAATTCCCGTTAAGTCGACGTTTTGGGTTTGGTCCCTTGAACTTTCTATGTAAAAAAAATATGGATAATTCGAAGTTAACTTCTTTAATTCTTCTTTTTGTATAAACAGTAAAAATAAAATCTTGTACTGTAAAAGGCATTGCTTTCCGAGAATTATACTGTACACTGAATAGGACACTGCCCAGGGATAAAAGCTTAGCCGCTATTATTTAGACATGTATCTAATTTCAGACACGCTATTGCCTTCCGATAATTCTCTGCTCAATAGAGTCTGTCGATCAATGCTCTGCTCAGTCTCAGTCTGTTGTTACAGTATTGTGCCTCTGCTTGTCATTCATTTGTGTTTTGAAAGTGATTGTTTGTGCGAGTGATCTCATTGTCTTTGATTAAACCATGTGTTAGTTAAGGCAATTGCGTGAGTTTCAGCGGTACATTGAAAGACAAACCACTTTGTCAAACTTTAATTTAGTATATACATATATCTGTATAAATTTAAGTACTGTGTATAAGTGTATAAAATAGCTTCATTAACTTTTGATTTGTGTAAATAAAGCTTATATAATATATATATATATATATATATATATATATATATATATACTTTAATTATTTTTTCAAGCATTTTGAGAACATAAAACTTGAAAAAAAAACTTTTATAATATGAATTTTTCCATTGGTCCCTTCAGCTTCGAATTATCCAAGTTCTACTGTAGTAGATAATTCCTGAAAGTATAAATTTTCCTATTTTTACTTATTTATGTTAATTTAAATACACTACTTTCATCTCCTTTTTGAGAAATCTTTCTACTTATTTATTGAAAATCCTACTTTTTGGGTATTAAAATTGAAAATGAACAGTAGTGGTAAATACATGACCTTTAAATATTTTTAGCCGTTTCCACAAACTCTGACATGATTTTACGAAGTTTTTAACACTCACTTGCTATTATGTATTGTTCATAAACAGTTAACACAAAATAAATATAAACTTTGCTGTATATAAAACATTTATAAGTAAAATCACTACAAAAATGTAATTGATACATTATAAACTTCTCTATTATATTCGAAGCTTAAATAAAATCTAGTAGATTCATGATATTATATTTCTGACATGTAACATTTTGAATTTTGTTTCAGTTAAAGCCAAATCAGTGACCATGAAGAACTTTAAAACACCTAGTAAATTTGAAATGAAGTATTTTAACACTCCAGCTCCTAGGCCTTTTACTCTAAAGAAATCTCCAGTAATCATTGTGAATAGACCTATAACACCATTACAGCCTATTCGTCCTATATGTTTTGACTCTAGTGATGAAGATGATGATAATGATGAATTCTGTAAAGAAAACAAACCTGTTGTTCAAAAGAAAACAAAGGTAAAAAACAGGACACCCCCAAAAATTGTTGTACAATCTCCTTTGACCCTTTTTCCATCAATAAAGAAAGAAACAAAATTATTCGGTGTTTATTCTGATGAAGGTGATAATTTATCTTCCATAGTTAAAAAAACTTATCAGGCAAAGAAAAAAACAGAAATGGACAAAAGTGTTTACCCAGCTAAAAATGTATCTAATATCATTGAACCAAAAAGAAAACTCTTTCCCAATGATATAAATAAAAAATCAAATATTAAATCCAGATCTGCTCCAATAAAAAGTTCTGAAGTTCCTTTAAAATCTACAAGAAATACTAAAACTATAGGACAAACTAAAACTACTGGACAAACTAAAACTTCATGTTCAACAGCAGCCAGTCAGATTCCTAGTTTCACCAAAAATTGTTCAAACACTACTAAAAAAAATGTAGCAGAAGTTATGTTTTCTTTTGCTGAGATGGGATCTGCTCTTAATGATAGCAATAGTAGCAGTTCAATTGTAGAATGTACGCCTCCTAAACCTGCAAAAAGAAATACTCCAAACCTAGGACCCAGAACTAGGAATTACCTCAAAACCAAGATTAACAATTAAAGATTGATCTAAAACAAAGATATATTCTTGTAGAAATTAGAAACACTTTATTTATTAAAATTGTTATAACTTTCATACGGAGAAATTATAAATGTTTAAATGCAATTCAATTATTTACTACATTACAAATTATGATTGTCAACCATTTACACAATCATATATACTGATATTAAGTTCCAAATAGTTTTAATAACTCATTAATTTTAAAAAGTCAACTCTTTATTGTCATGTTTTTAAAAAAGTGTGAATTTGTGGATGTTAATTGTACTCTATATTTTTAAATAAAAGTATGAAAAATATTAAACAGTTTTCTGTTACTTAGGTTTCCTTCCAATTTAACTTTTTCTTTTCTTCTTGTTGTGTAAAGCCAAAAATCTTACAGTCTTCTTTGCCATTCAGAGAAAAGAAAATTAGAAAAGAGTATCAAAAATACCCCTAGCCTTCGAATACTGTAATAGCATCAGGGTCAGAAAAGAACAAGAGTTGGTCAACAAAGACATAATAAAAAAAGATGAAAGGACTAACCCAAGACTACGTGATAAAATGTGTAGATCCATCTATGATCTCTTGGAATTGCCATGCCTGTACTCACTCTAGGTGACCCCCTGAGGAGATTCCAATTTAATAATAAGTAATACTGTGGTATCTGGTATACTTTTAATAAGATATTTACTTGAATACCAAGTAATATTATTCCTTTATGTTAATAGCAGAAATTTAAATCTAATCATTCAAATGTATTTCACACAGGATCAACTAGTGTTCATTATTGAAAGTTATTTAAAACTGCAGTCATTTTTAAAATATCACTGTAAAAGGTACACTTTCAGTATTAAGTATGTTTATTTATTTTATTTTAAATTTCAGAGCAATACACTAAAAATTAAATTGATCTGACAGGCCGAGATAAGATCCAAGGGAACTTTATTTGCAACCCTACAAAATCTCTGATTGATGAATTGTTCAAAATGTTATTTAAACATGAATGAGCTAATATTACTACAAAATAACAATAATGTGTTTCAAAGTCAACATTTAATCAAAAATTCAATATCGTACAAAAATTTAATAATTTAGTTTATTATGTAATTAAATTTAAAAGTAATTTTGAAAGATATATTTCCAGAAAATTTGAATTGTTAGTTAGTTGCCTTCAATATAAACGTGGCCTAAGGAAATATGTAGGCATGGCAAATGAAAAAACTAAACTTTTACCCTAGTACTCTAGGCCTACACGAAACTAAAAGCAAAGGCCTACTGATAATTTAAAGTTTTATAAATTTAAATACAAAATACTAGGTTAGTACTTCACTGTTGCGAGGAACAGGCAAAGATGAAGTTTATTAGGTGAGGGGGTGGGAGGTTATAGCTAGAGATAGGCACCACTGATCATGACTAATGTAATTAGTCTTAAAAGGTAACCTGAAAGTTCCGCATCCCTTCATATTTTTTTAACAAAAGCAAACTAAAGAAATGCAATTTTAGAATCTAAATAAAAAAGCCAGGAGTTTTGGTGGGATCCAAGGAATTTATTTTATTTTATTATTGTTAGACTTAAAATAAAGGACTGTCTTCTCTAACAAAAAAATACAGCATCATTTGTAAAAACTCATTAATTTTCAAGCTTCAATAGAGTATTGATCTAACTTGATCATTTTCAAATCGATTGAGTTTAAATAGTTTTTCAAAATACCGGTATTTTAAGCTACACAAGTAACCTATTTCTATGGTACTGATATACAACTTTTTTTTCTGACAGCATTGTTGCGAAGCATGGTTATCTAGCTAGTAATATTTATTATTTTATTATGGCTCTGCTCGACCTCCATTGTTTCCTTTTGCAAAAAATTATCACTTTAAAAAAAATTAAATTTATTATTTGTGTTTCACTGGATAAACGAATGTGGTAATATCAGTTCACAAATATTTTCCACTCCTCAAAAACACATGTTATTACTATTTAAATATTTTATTAAGAATTTATAACCTTTATTGTTAGAAAGTACGAAATGATTATTCACTCTGATTTATGCTTTTCAAGCGAAGGTCAAATATATGCAAGGTTCTGATAATAGTCAGTGTTGGTATTCAACGATAGTTCAATGCATAATTTCAAGGTTATTGGGAAAAAGTTGTTCTAGCAGTCCTTCACCAGGAATTTTCTTTGTGCAAAACACCTAACGGCTTTTTTATAATATCATTTACTTCCTTAAAGACTGAAACCATGAAAGAAACATGGTTTACATTTATATAGCCTAATAAACCGTTAAACTCCATAACTGATACTTTCCTCGTTTATTTTATGATTTTACATCACACACACAATGTCATTGATATGAATGGGAAATAAAATGAGTTTTTCCGATATTATAATCTAAAATAATTTAAGGCCTGTTTGCACAATTCTTGCTGGTTGGCACCAATAGATATATTGAGTTGTGAATTAAAACACCAATCAAATTGGTGTCAAGGTACTCTCACCAAGAAGAGAGAAGGGTCAAAATCCGGAGGCATATGAAAGCTCCAGACATTTAAGAGGTTCAGCTGATTGATATAAAACAACTCTTATTTTAGTTGGTTTTTAATAAATGAACTAGACTTAGATGTACAAATATATAAACAATTTGTAGATTAAACAGATAACTTTTAAACTGAAATGTCTAAATAAAATGGTGATAACCTCTTAATTTGGCATTAAGTACATAGATTTTCACTGTCATTTTGGTTAGGGTTGTACTGTATCTAATATTTCTAATTTTAAAAAAAATCCTTTTCAATGAATAACGTTATTCCATAAATTTTGGATCTACTAATAATTGGTGGATTTTTTTTCTAGCTAGGACTGTGCATTCGTATCGAGCAATTATATATATATATATATATATATATATATATATATATATATATATATATATAGCTATTGCCGCATATCGCATCCCAGCTTCCACAGAACTTTAATTTGAGCTTCCTCTTGATTCAAATTTCTTACTACCACAGAGAAGATATCTATTCTCCCTTGTCTTTGACACTGCCATGTTACTCTTCACATTTGAAGCCATTTAACCCAAGTCTTCCTTTTTTAGGTCTATTTCAAGGTATGTTATTAAATACCTTCTTGATTATCCTCTCATCACTCATCTCCATCACATGCCCATACCAGACAAGCTGTTTCTGCTTCATCTCTTGTGTAATCGATTTTTTTTTCTGTTTGTTCTCTCCCTTATCTCTTCATTTGTTGTATCACAGACAAGAGAGTATATCCAGACAGCCAACTGCCATGTTATAATCAGTTAATCGTTCAACCACAGACGGTCTCTTTTCCGTGGTTAAATGCTTCAACCGAGACATTCTGGAAACATTTCTCAAAACGTCCATTTCCTTTGCTTCAATCTTTTTCCTGTTCCTCTTTGTAACCATCCAACATTCACATCTATAGATAGTGCTAGGATCCACTATGAATTTATTTAGTTTTTAGACCAATTTTCGTAGATAGCTTTGATATAAACATAACCTAAAATTTGGTTTTCCTTGTTTAAAGGCGAAAAACCTTTCGGCCATCAGTACCTTAATAACCTCAAAATGAACTAATAAATTTATAACAGCTAATGAGCTAAAGTATCTGATAGAATTGTTATTAATGTACAAGGTAAACAAATTTTGTTCAGATCATTGTAAAACTGTAAATAAATAAACACTTTATTTTTTAGTATACGGTAACCACAAAATTAATGAAATTTAAGGCAAGTTACATTAAATTTGTGGTTATACTCTAAAATAAAAGTGTTTATTTATTAAAATGGAATACCACCAAGTCCTACCGTCCTTAGCATAAATAGTTTAAAACTGTAAAGCTATTTATGGTTGTTATGGACTATTAACACTATGTTTATGGAACTATACTTTACGGTGTATGGTACCAATGGATAGCTTTTACAGAGTTTATGGATATAGTACTATCGTTTGCATTAATAATTTGTATTCATTTAGTCAGAAGGCCATTGCCATTAACCGTTTCTATGTTATAGAGATTACCTCAATAATATTTGGCCGAGTTTGTTACAAGTTATTGAGATTGATGTTGTTCTGCAGTGCCCAAAGATATAAAGCGATTTTACTTAATTTGAATGTGAGTACATTTTGAACTTATCTTGAGGAGTATTCTCATTTTTTCATAACTCACATTTGGGAGTACTAAACAAAATACAAAATTTCGTTTTTTTTAATTTGGTTCAACAATTTTTATCAAATTTTAATCAAATGTAAAATTTGTCCACAACAAAATGTCTTAGGGACTTAATGATTACAAAATTAAAATTAACCTTATTTCTTGGAAATTAAAATTGTTAATTCTAATTTTTACGACATAAATAAAACTGTCCAAACGAAATTGATTAAATTTTTGTGAACAAAAGAGCTTAATGGGACAAACCAATGTCCCAATCCATATTTAGCACTACATGAAAATTACAATTCACGAGGAAATTGGAAAAAAATGCACTCTCACAACCGTCAAAATTTGATCGATATCCTTTTTGAGAATTTGAAATTTTCTAATTCGAGATGTTCCTGATTGTTTATTTTCACTTTTTGACTGATAATTACTAAATCATTATTTTGAGGGATGACAATGAATTAGTTTGTTTTAACTTATTCAATTGGAATATATTTTCTTAGCGATAACTCCCATTTTTATGGTCATATTTGATACCATCTTATGGAAAATGTCTTTAAAATGAACTATAGAAGGCCATTACAATTTCTACAGGAAAACGTCATTTTCTAAAAACAATTTTAAACAATGTCCATTGGAAAAAAGTTGAAGTATTTAAACTTGCTCACATATAGGTCCTTAATAGGCTATATAGATAATTAATTCAAGTACATTCTTCTGCCACTCCTAGTGTTCTCTAAATTCTGCCTTCACATTTCGGATTAACTTCATTTTCAAGCTGTTACGTACTGCCTCGTCCCGTAAAGGAGTCGTCTTATGTAACCTAAGTAAACCTTGATTTTTTCGCTAAAATGCAAGGTTTTTGTGTTATTCGTAAAAAAAACCATTGAAAAATATGTATTTTTTTACTGAAAAATCAACATTTTTAATCACGAATATCTCTAAAAGTATTAATTTTAGAAAAAATGTTTATAGAACATTTATTGCTTAGAATTCACCCCTTAATCGATTTCTCGGTTATTTTGAACATATTAATTTTCACCCCTGAGAAGGCCGGGTGGTATTCACCTCCGTGGAAATATCGCACTTGGGCACTATATAACTTTTGTTGTTTGGTGTTTTCTCTAATTACTGTCCAAATTTCAAGTCAATCGATGTTGTCTGAAAGAATTTTGAGCCAAATCATTTTAATTTAATTATTTTCTTTATACCATACTTACTTTACTTTATCCAATCTCAGCCTAGCCTCCTAGTAGAGACAATGCTGGAACAATGTTCCCATCAAATGATTAAAGAAGCTTGTGGTTTCATTGGGATGGAAAATGTTATGAGTAAGGAATTTACCTGTCCAATAGACTTATTTAATAACAAGTGTTTACATTCATAATGGGAATGGTAAAATAATTAGTGCTATTTTTTAAATAAGGTTATGGTCAAAATGATTTTTTTTTATATAAACATTTTGAAGTGAAACCAAATTAATTAATCTATAATACATCTCGATTTTTACCTAATCATATTTTTCAATACATACACTTTTTATTTTATATACTATCTCCCGCTATATTTAAAATGTTTTAGTTATACAAATACTTTCGTTTTGTTATTTGTATTAGAATAAAAGTTTGACAATATGATGTTAAAATTAAAAATGTAATTACCAACTGTTTTTTTTTTCTTTCTTTCTTTTTTTAAAATATTAAATATGAAAGGTCTCCGATTTCAATACATTTCATGTTTTGAGTGTGTCTATTATTTTGTATTAATGATTCCTAAAAGTAATTTAAAAATACAAAATAAATTACATTTACAAACATAAAAATCTGTTTTTTGTATGATCGATAGTAGATTTTGAAATGGAACCAGCAGGACAGTAAACACAAACCCTCATAACAATGCAGTTGATATTTTTACTCAGTGTAGTAGCGCTCATACTATCATACATTGGTTATGAACTTTCCATACTGCATTCTGAACGTGAAATCGACAATAGAACGCTACTGGATGGGCTGGCGCCTTCAATGAATCGGTGAAACACCCGCTTGACACCGTAACGTTTACAGGTTGAGTAGTAGTTCGTCTTATTGTAGATTATGGTAGATTTACATATTGTAGTACTGTACCGCTACCGTCTCGTGACGGTTTAGAAATTAAAAATGGTCTAACCCATTAAAATTCCTTGGACAATGGACAAACTGTTTACAATTTACACATGTAATGTAGGACCTGTACGCCTGCCGTACCCTCTTCGGCTGCTTCCAAAATGTTCTTCAATGTCATAACAGACTGATGGTCGGCGCACAATACCCCACTGTCTAGACCGACCGGGATTACTGTAAACTGCCGTAGACCAACCTAAACCGGTCTAAGAAGTATATTAGAAATGGGGCTGGGGATACTCCGGCTAGACAACTCACATTTTATTTAATTTTTGTGCGTTCGTTGGTGAACATTACTTGATTTTAAAAATACGATTTATTTTTCAAATTTAATCAATTTGAATGATTAGTTAAATTTTATTGGTTTAGTTTACTTTATTATTTTATTACTTTTTAAATTTAATTTTGTGAGTTACCGTATTTATTTATTGAAGGGAAAACTTTCTTTGGCGCGTTTTTGCTGAGGAGTGAACGTAAGTGAACCGTCACGCTCGAGTTGGTTACGCTGAATCCGGTTTACTCGGCACTCGACATCAAGCGCGCTCGGGTCGGTGACGCACTGAATCGTCTATACTCGACTTTTCCCCGTGAAATTTAATTTTCTTTTTCTTTATTTAAATATTACTATTATTTATTTACATTTACACTTTGATAAATCTGTATGAAGGTAATATTAAAAGCTTTACTTAGGAACTGTTTGGGTAAAACTAAATTGACCGTAGAATTTGTTAATAATAGTAAATCTTTTTACTGAGATATAATGTGTTTAATACAAATTACAATAACAATCGGAGAAAAAGTTATATACACAATATGTTATATACAATGGAATATAATACTATACAATACAAATCCTACACAACAATAAAAATACAATACAGTACTACACAATAGTTTATTAACTATTAAACCTACAGCGGTCTGAACTAAGTAAAGCTTGTAATATTCTCTTTATCAGTTTATCTTATAACTGATCCGATTATCAATATTATGTTTACTTTTCTATGTAGTTAGAAAAGTAAACAGATTTCACCCTGCACAGATATGTAGCAGATATCAAAACAATTTTCTAAATTTCGACGCTTACTAATTGAATTGTTTAAGGTAATATAAAATATGCTAAACAAAGAGCTTTAATAATTTAGTCTTATCTCGTAACTTTACGAGTATCACATTTTCTTGAGAGGTCACAGAGTTCGAAATTATATTTTGAACAATAACTTCGCTATTTGTCATCGTAGAGAAGTGGAGTTGGTAACAATTACATGTAGAAATGAAATATACACATTTTTATCTTATTTAGTGTGTTATAAGTTGAATAACATTCGAGATTTAACAAAAAGCTGCTTAAAATGGCTGCCAATAATTTTAAATTTTCTGAATTCAATAGGGTTCTGTATGAACACACTACAGTTCTCTAAACCAAATTTCATGTTCCTATCTTAATTTTTGTGACCGCTAACAACAACAACGACGAAGGACAGACAGAAAGTCGAAAATCATTTGTTTCTGTTTCTTGTTGTCATGAAACGTGAAGATCGATCAGAAAACGGAAATTGACTTTTTTAATTGCAAAACAACCTTTTCTTCATACATGGGGCAAGTAAAAGTCTTCAAAAACAACAAACTCTAGTTAATTAAAAAACAAATTCGGTCTTGCTCAGATATTTAGATACGGTAACCTTCTTATTAAACAAATAAAACACAATTTTTGTTTTGTAAAATTCTATAATTTATTTGGCGACCATAGTTACGGCATTGACGAGGCTCTTACAAGACTGTTAAACAGAACGGTCAAACGGTCAATTCCGTAACTGGCGAAGCCATGGTCGTCTAGACCAAATAAATTATAGAATTTTACAAAAGAAAAATTGTGTTTTATTTGTTAAAATGGAATTCTATCAAGTACCGTCGGTCATCAGTGTAAACTATATTCTTATTAAACGTAAATTTAAACACTAGATTCTCCACCCTATTGAGTTTTAGTAACCATTATAGATTAAATTAGTTCTACCCTTTACCAAAAATCTGCGTAAACATCAACAACTAGAGTCAATGAAGCCAAACTAATAAAATTCGACATGCTTGTAAATTCGATGAGACGACCGGGTCCAAAGCACAGGCTTGTACGTACGCTCTATTGGTAATATACACAGAACTTTATTGCATGCGAACGAAATGCATTTGTTTAATGTTCAGGATTTCGTGCTTGAAAATGTAAAGTTTATATACACGTGGCTTTAAGCCAATGCTGAATCATACCGTCTTTCTATTTATTTCATAAGGTAGCCATTACATTACACTGGCAACAGTAGCTTTTGTTATGTAGAATGTTTTGAAGTAATGACAGTAATTTTTTTTTAAAGACGATAATAAGGTTTATATATTAGCCTAATATCTTTGCCCTATTTAAATAATCCCAGAATGACAGCGTTATATTGATAAAAGTCAAAAGTAAGTGGTACTGAAATATGATCTAATGTTTTCCCAGGTTGCATAAAATTTCCTTCGCTGCCATAAAATTTAAACAAATGTTTGTTAGGTTATATTTCTATTTATATTGCTACACCACCAATAGGCTAAATTTTGTTTACTGTTTCATTCTATTGTCGACAGTGCAGCGTCGACTCGGTGCCAACTCATTATCTCTGTAGCTTGATGCTACAGTATCGATCTGACTTTATTTAGTTTTCCATTCTACCCATCGAGACTGCAAAGTCTTATTCTTATACCAACTCATCTCCCCCGAACTCCATTCTATCCAATGGTAATGCAAAGTCGGCCTGACTTTGTCTAAACTAAAAACTATATGTCCAATGACAATGTAAAGTCATCATGGTTAAATCGACCTAACTTTGTTTCGTATTCCTACCTATATATTGACATTGCAGAGTCGACCTATTGCCAAAATCATCTCCGTAGATTTACACTACTACACCACGATGGAATTAAAAAATTGGACCCACTTTGTCTCTGCGTCTGTCAACAAGACAACCCCCTCCCCCTCCGGTCAAAGTGGGTCTACATCGATAGTGGAGTCGACCTAGTGCCGACTCATCTCTGTAACTTCATGCTACAACTGTTTGGTTTTCAAAGATCGGCCTAAATTTGTTTTGAACTCCATTCTATCGAACGACATCTTTCTAATGACAATGCACAACGACTAGGAGTGTTATTCCTAGTACCACTTATCTTCGTAAGGGCATGCAACAGCAACATGTTTAGATCCACCTATTCTGTTTCATACTTCTTTCTATATATTGACGTTGGAGAGTCGACCTAGTGCCAAACCCATCCCTTAAACTTCAAGCAGCAATACCATGTTTTTAAAGAATCTCCATAACTTTGTCTCCAACTTTATTCTATCGAACGACAATGCAGAGTCCTAACTCTTCTGTAACTCTATGATGCAACACAACTTGATTATTAATCAACCGAACTTTGTCACGGACTCCATTTTATTCAACGACAAAGCAAATACCATTCCCATTGGCAATTTATAGTCTTAGCAAGTCCATGCTGTGACAGGGGATTACTTTATTGTGTACGAGGTTGGCAAAGGTTACCCGACGGGAACTAGCTGGATCTACACCTTTTCTCATGTAGTCATGGGTTAGATCCCTCTCTTTCATCTTTCCTATCATCACTTGACCAACTCTTGTTCTTTTCCGATCCTGACACTATTAGACTATTCGAGGGCTGCTAGGGGTCTTTATTTTATCTTATTTTTTTATAAGGGGATGATGACCGAGATGATAAAGATCGGTCAACTTCGTCCTCTGCTATTCTATCCAACGATAATAGATTGACATTATTAGTGCAAAAATTCACCTCACAGTTCATACTGCACCATCATGGTTTTACAATACGTAAAATTAGCTTAGTTTCCGAAACCATTTTATCTAAGGTCACTACAGCGCTAATTTTCCGCTAGCTGCTTAGCTGCCGTACCATGATGTTTTTAGAGTCAACTTAACTTCGTCCCGAACTGTAAAGTCAACATAGCATCTACTCATCTTCAAAGCTTCATGCTACATCACTATAAACCAGGTTCGTGATGATTGACGCTTTGGTTTTATCCATAACTATTGGTGGCTTAAACTGGAGAAAGCTTTAAAGAACACACACACTCAATGTTGCCAATGAAATGTTTAATAACTTTCTTTGTAAAAAAATCCATATCTTTTGATTCGATACTTTATTTGTCAAAAGTAATGTGAAAAGTGTTAATTGCCTTTGGAACATATGTAGTCAAGCAGTTAAAAAATAGGGGATCAAGTGACGGAGAAGAGTACAGTAGCGTCAGACTAGGATTGTGTCTGGTGTAAGGGGCGTGTCCTCCCTTCTACTTGCTTCTCTAGCCTGACTTGACGGTACAACCCATTCCAAGAAATATAGATACACAAATTACTGCTTAACTACATTTAATTCCTAAAGTTACAACTTCGTGACAGAGTTTTGTAATCGTTTTATTCTTATTTACAGCGATAAAAGAAACGAAAGTAGGGTACGCGTTTACACAGAAGCATTTGAGGTCTATATTTTTTTATTAGGTTTGTGCCGCTGAAAGTAAACGCAACAAACAAAGTGTCGGAGCCCTTCTTTTCCTCTCCACCCCAGACACATTCCTACCTTGAGGATGCTGTAGTATACTTTTCTGTTGATTGGAATGAGAGTAATTCTTTCTTAAGAGTTGGAAACTACAACTTCGATTACCGTTTTGTTCTGAAGTGACAGCAAGTTCATTTTGAAAATCTTTTGGTTGGATGATGTCATCATGTAGAAAACAAAGAGCAGAAATTTCATTCATAATTTACCGTCTATTTCTTCCTAATAAATAAGTATGGCTGTGCATATAATGTTGGCAACTGTATGCCTGTCCAGAGTGCCAAAGCCTTGCATATTACAGTTAAGTTGGAGATTGTTGATACAACTGCATTACCTCGTTCCTATTTTGCTCTGTTCCTATTAATATACTTCCTGACTAAGCTGGTCCCTTGATATAGTCTTTTCGAGCCTTGACCTTTGATATAGTATAGTTGACACTTTACCGTACGTAATTCATTGGTTTATCCATTTGTATAATTCATGACCACTAACAGGTGTCCTCTCAGTGTTTCTGTATTATTGTTTCATCATTTATTTAATAGGGACGACTAAGTGGTTGAATCTATTTGATAATAAATAAATGAGACAAATTTTGCACTAATTTTCTTAACCTCGCACGTCCATTAAAAAAAAAAAAAAAAAAAAAAAACAAGAACAACTACTAACAAACAATATTCTTCGCCATCTGTACAAAATGTGTAAATATTATTTATACACAAGAAAGTTTAATAGAAAAAGTTTTCTCCGTGTATTTTTTTTTTTTTTTTTTTTTTTTTATTTATGGGAAAAGGGTAGGATTTATTTTGGTACGAGTTTTAGGCTTGTAAACTATATTTCTGATAGGACGTACAGTTGATATTAGTATACGTTTTCCCACTCTTAACTTTATCTAACACGTTTCGGATGAAACCCATTTTCAAAAGCTATTTTCGTACTCCTATAGCTTTTGTACGTAAATTAGCTTCTGAAAATGAAGTTCATCCGAAACGCGTCAGCAGACGTTAAGACCATGTTAAGAGTGACAGAATAATGTACACGAATCAGTGGTTGCCAACGTTTTGGATAAGGATATCAATCTTTATTTCACACTTAGCCTAATCGTAATTTTTTGTCATTAAAGACGAAAAACCTTGCATTCATCATCGTTTTAAGTAGAAAAGAAACACAGAAATAGCGTCAAGGTTGAAAGAGAACAATAGTTGGTCAAAGATGAAAAAGAAGGATCTGACCCAAGTAGATGTAGAATGTTGCTATAGATAGGGATTATCACACCAGTAGGCTACTCACAGTAAGTGATCTCTGAAGGTGTATTTGTTTTAATGACAGCTGTCAAGATTTATTTAGTTTAAACAATTATTTCTGAACAGACATTTTCTTTTCCTTGCGATCTTGCACTTTAATTTCACATTTCACAAATATTTGAATAATTTTTATCTTCTTGTAAAAACCTTTCCGTCATTTTCGCCTTATAAAAAGAAAGAAAAGAACATAAAATAAAGACCCTCGAATACTCTAATAGGATCAGGGCCGGAAAATAACTAAAATTGGTCAAGTTAGGAAAAGATGAAAGAGAGAGATATAACTCAAGACTACATAAAAAAGGTGTAGATACTTTATAAACGAGCCCTTGAGAGTAAAATTCTCTTAAAACCGGTACAATCAGTTTTGATAAATCACTTTTTTTTAACAATTCCATGGTTCTTTGTTGTTGTTTTTTTACTGATAACTCACGAAAAGGCATTTTTGAGGGATTAAAGAGTAATACGTTTAGTTTATATTCTTAGCTTAACACATTTTATCAAAATATGATCAAAACTGTTATAGCCGGTTTTGAGAAAATCTTACTCCCTAATTTTACAGGTACGTACATTTTGAGTTATACAATAAAGTACCAAAGCTATAGGCAAAATATAGTTTCAAACCAAATTAGGCATACAACATTGCAAAAACGATAGACAGAGATCAATACTACTTTGTCTACAGTTGTTGACAAAGTGGCATTTTGTTCATTTAAATTTGTTTGCAAAACAGCTTTCTCAACAGATTCACTTTGCACACTACTTTGCTCACTCCGAATGGCAACCGAACAAAACGAAATTTAGGTTAAGTTTATTTGAATTGATTTATAATAGGCCTATACAGGAAATGTCTCGTATGTAGGTTAGATTAATTCTTAGATGTAAAATAACATAAATAAACAACAAAACAAAGTTTTAAAGTTGAAAAAATGAAGTAATTATTCATGAAGATGATTGACAGTGTAGGCCTATGTACACGGAGAGTATTTTTCGTTTGCCGAATTTTGAAGTTGGTAATTCCGTTTCCTCAACAATACACCTAAGTTATTGGTAATATTCATAAATAACCTCAGTTTTGACGTGAGAACTTCTACTCAGTGTTGATGTGTTGTTTAGCACTAATGGTTTATTTTGTTTAGTTAGTTTTAAAATATGGACAACTGTAGACAAAGTATAATGTGCAATTCGTGAGCAAAGTGTCTTTTTTAAACTCGATAAAATTGACGCACTCGGCAAGCCTCGTGCGTCAACATTTTTCTCTCGTTTAAAAAAGTGCCACTTTGCTCACTAGTTGCACAAATAACTATTTCTGAGGACAAACAACAGCTCACTCAACATCAATGTTTTCACCCAATTCACAACTTTCTCTATACTACGTATACTTTGTGGGAAATTAAAAGTATGAAAAAAGAGAAGACATTTAATTTATATTGTCTTTTTTTTTTCTCTTTTTTTTTAAAAACACAATTGTTGTCCTTTCTATCTATTCGAACGTCGTGTGTTCTTCTAGGAAGTTACTAATGATCATTCTTTTATCAAACTGAACGTCATATTTCCCCACTCATTTGTTCAGTAAAGTTTGTTAATCATAAACATCCTGCTTTCTCTATTCAAGATAAAAAACAGACATTTAGGTATTGACTTAATTAAATTCCATGATAAAAAGCTGTAAAATGTCTTGTCTAGGCCTACTCGTTAACTACATATCACGGCCCAACTGTGTAAGCCTACCGGATAATATAATTAACAAGTTTAATTAAACTCAGTATCTAAGGGGCCTGATATTTAAATTTTTAATGTGTTTTATTTTGTAATAAAGATTTAATAGTGAAAGTTGACGGAGACTTCTTTTTTTAATATATATATATACAAGCACATGCCCTTCATTAAGTTTTAAGCAACATTCGTATGAGATTTTGAAACATATTGGTGAAAAGGGCATTCTTGTAACACATCTCGTTATGCCTTCTCGAATTTCCGCGATGGTAGTTGGTGGATCATCTTGGAAAAAGCTTTGCATCATCATTCTCCAAACATAGGCATCAGGTGGCTAGAGATCAGGGAAATAGGGTGGGTATGAAAAGTCTGTTCTTCGAGAACGTTTCTTGAAGCAAAGCAGGAGTGTCTAATCCCGTGTGACTGTGGCGCAATCTTGCTGGAAACCAATGGGAACTAAAATTAAAGTTCGTACGACAAAATCTTTTTAAATCTCTTACAAAAGGTTCAATGATTTTCTCATTGTAATGTATCTAGTTATAGTAACAGCATTCAAGGAAACAAAGACCTAATATGCTCCTTGTTGCTATAGAACACCAAAGGTTACGTGCTCACTATGTTGTAGCTTCTCTACAACCAAATCAGAACGTTAAAATTCAAGAAAACGTCCTGTCTGCTTGTCGATCCAACCGTTTTAACATACATTGGATAAGAACTCAAGATTTAAACTATTCCATTGCTAACATAAAACAACTCTGGCTTGTTTATCCCTATCAGCTAAAAGTTGACCCGATTGAATTTCATACCCAAATCCACCAAGATTCTTAAACATTCTTCTGAAAGACGTACCACTGATATTCATTCTTAAGCAGACTACACACTACCATGCCTAGCACGACGTGCGTGGCTTGTCATGCCTCGCACGGCACGACTAAAGCATACACACTACAATGTTAGTCTACCAGTTGACGTGCCGTGAGCTGCTTCTTTGAGGTCCATTTGTTATTAATTTTATTCAAGTTTGTTTGTAGTAGTTCAATTGAAAAGTAAATATTAAAAGTGATAATACGTTTTAGTGTAATTACAAAGTTAGGTTCTTCTTAGTGAAATGACTCTACAATAAAAGCAAGCTATGAGTCTTCTCATAATCAGCACTTTAAATGATATGAAGAAGAAAAGAATGAAAAACAGAGCTGTGTGGACCAAACCATGCCTACAACAAAAGGACAAATACTCCGATATGAGATTATTAAAACATCTGAGAGAAAACAACCCCAATGATTATAGGAATTATCTTCGAATGGATGATATGACTTTTGGTTACCTTCTTGAATAAGTAAGACAAAAAATAGAGCGAAACGACACAAAGTTGAGACGGGCGATTACTGCAGAACAAAGATTAGCAGTAACTCTCAGATATCTTGCTACTGGATGAACTCTTCAAGATTTGAAATTTTCCAAATTTACCGGTGCTTCCTATACTCTTCAATAAACACACGTAGAAATTGGGCTGCAAAAAACGATGACGAATCAGCCATTGTTCCCAACATGATCACCAAAACAAGAACACAACTAGCAACTAAACTACGGACACTAACGTCAACCCCTCAAGACAGCACGTTGCACGCCACTGGGACTACACACTTGCATGTTGTCCTTGAATACCAAGTGCCTAGCGGGTCGAAAATCAAACCTGTCTTGATTCTCATCATGCCAGGCCAGGTACGTCGTGCCTCGCACGGTGATGCATACACACTAGCATCTAGCATGTTGTCGTTAATTTCTGCACGTTCGTGCCTGCACGTCGTGCTAGGCATGGTAGTGTGTAGTCCGCTTTAAAGATGTCCAGCGGAGACGGTAAAGACTTGCTGAAGAAGTCTTCCGTAGTTTTCATTATTTGTAGTCGTGGTGGTTGGACGGCCTGTACACACTTTCCTTTGTTGTCAATAACATTACTCATACGACGGAACTTTTCAATGACACATACTTGGCGGTTTCTTATGAAATTGTTTTTGAAAATCAATAGCAGTCAGGTGCTAATTTGAATCACTCGAACGATCTGTTCCGTATGAACGGAAATAATACTCTCCAATAACAACTTTTTTGGGTTGTAAGAACCATTATAGCGTAAACTAACCTCAAACTAGAAATTAATAATAAGCCGTGTAAAATAACATCGACCAATAACGGAATCAGTTGTTCGAAAAATTCACCACAGCTGCTAAAATTTCTATACTGTTTGTTTCAGCGCAAGAAAATATCTACAAACAAAATTAGAACCTTTATTAAACATTATTTCTGAGAGAATTATTAATTTTCAAGTATATACGTAGTATAGAGAACGCTATGTAATTGGTCAAACAAATTTTTTGCAGATATATTCGTTTTGAGGTTCGCCGAGTCCAAGACAGTGATTTTTGGAATGATGTCTGTATATCAAACCTGTGGACCGTTTTTAATTAAATTTGTTATGTAAGTATATTTTTTAGGTATACATGGGCATGGGCGTACCCAGCGAGGGGCAGGGGGGGCGGCTGCCCCCCCCCCCCCTGGAAGCAAAAAATAAATCTTTATTATACATTTTGTTGCTGGAATTTAATACAATTCTTGAAATAACTATTTTAATAATCAATTAATTGTATATTGAATGACCATGGCTTCCCCCCCCCCTAGTTTTGATCCTGGGTACGCCCTTGTACATGGGAACTTTTTTTAATTTTTGTCAATAACGCAAAATTTGGGAGTAGCTGCCATCAAACAAAATCATTTTTTAAAATATGAATTGGGAAATTATGAATTGTTACGATTTGGATTTAATTTTGCCTCAAAGTGTAGACTCTCAGCACCCAGACAAAACGTATTGGTCATTGGTTTATCCTCCAAAAATGCCAGTAGGCCTACGCGAGAAATCGGTAAAAAGCCGTATAGTTGTTATGTTATAGAAAATATAATTTCTAAAAATCAGATTTAAAGATTTAGTTCAAATTTTAGGAAATGTGAATATTATTGATCCAAAGGAATAATTGATGAAATAAGAAAAATGAAACTTTACTACCGTTATCAAATCACTAATTTTGACTTTGCTGGATTAATCAAATCACTGATGATGCGTTTGTACCACAAGCAAAACAAGCTTAGCCCTATATAAATATATTTTCAAAGATGGTGTCTATGGTTCATGGACAGACAACCACAGAACTGACATTTTTGTAGGCGGATAGTTTTCATTTGGTTTTGGGTTGTGCAATGGTTCTGCACAGTTTATCATTAGAAGTTTTTGTTTTACATCTGCTCTGTGACACGAGTATATTTAATCTGACATTACTTCTGACACATTGCGTCAGCTATTCCTATTTGGATCACACGCCTCCATATCTTAAATCTATGCTGTATAACCTATTGTTTTGAGTTTAAAATAATAAAAATTACCGTTAAGGAATAATTTATAAAAACTGAAAACGAACCTTCACTTAAAACAATGGATTTATTAGAATTAGAGTAGGTCTACGATTACTAAATTGGGGTTCCATTTCATATTCCATTTCGATAAATGTAATCGTTCGATACTAGACAATTGTTTTTATAGCTTGGTTTAATTTCCAACAAAACACTATCATTTCTAGAACAGACAGCATGTGTTCCTACTATATACAGTTGCAAGTAATGACCGACCTTGGATCCACTTCCCCCCACCCCACCCCTTCAGTTACTCTTGCCCTACTTTTATTTCTTGACCTTACAACCTCGTCTCTTGCATTTACATTGATTATCATACCATCAAATTTCAAATTCACAGTTTATTTTCTAATGTGCATTAGCTGTGTATTCAGGCTGGCCTGTGTGTTGAAGTGTATATGTGAGAAAATGTGTGAATTTAACAATTAAAGTGATCATTTTTCTGCATTAGGCTACAGTATATATTTAAATTTCATTTAGCCCATTTATTGAGATTTTGTCTTTACATGCAATGATAATGTAGGAACACGGGATAAGAAGTTCACAAACTCTCTTGTCTGTGGTAGGAATTAAGACATTCTCAACATGAAATTCAACTTTGACATATTACTTCTATTTATATAACCATGTCAATTAGGTTTTAACAGATACAAACGGTACACAACTATTGCACAAACTTTCTCAAACAAAAAGTATTCGTTGCTTCCCAAGAAATTCAAGTTTTCAAGTTATCTGTCAAAAAGTCAAAATGGACCATGATCGCAGTCTTAGAAGATAGAATATTTCAAGATACGCCCAAATTTTGGTAAAACTTCAAAACAATGTGCTAAGCCACACTTACAATACAGTAATTTTAAAATTCGCCAGTAACCTTGAAAATAACAAAACAAACTAGTCAGGGTTCATTTTTTTCCTTTTGAAATTTATTCATGAACCGTAATTTTCATAAATTTGGGTCATAACCTAACATTTATTCAAAAGATGACCCAATCACACAGCGATCAGGGTTCATTTATTTGTTTTATAACTCCCGAACCGGCGTTTTTTAGACAGCGGCGAAAATGTTTTGAGTCCATACATTGAATGAAAATTTGATTAAATCGTTACAACCGATTTTTAGATGTGAAAGTAGAGTAAACATTTTCAGAAATTCGAAATTTGTGTTGACAGGTAGACTACCCCAAAATTTTGATTTACATGCTTACATAAAAAGACAAAAGAAATTGTCTGGAGAAATGGACAAAATATGCCCACATACCAAAATTGATCAAAATCAATCCTACCCTTTGGGATATAGTGCACTGAACGAACAATACAGACATCATTAAAAAATTCACATTTTAGGACTCAAAAGACCTATAAACTGACATTTCCAAGAAATATAATTCATTGATTTTTTGACTCGCATGTAATTTTCTATATACTACATACCTTTTATATGAAAAAGTAAAAAAACCGACACCCCCCCTCCGTTCACTTCTAAATTCCTTGCCCATAATTTCGTTTTATAAAATTTAGAAAAGTACAACCAGACTTGATTAAAATGCCTCTGTAAATAATTATCATAGTCCGACCCATATTCATAATTTAAACCATAAAGTTAAAAAATGGCTGTTTATTTCTTCACGTAGAGCGAAGAATATAGAAAGTATTGTCTAATCAAACAAAATCGACTTTAAGATTCTGCGGATATACCAGTTTGGTGAGTCCTTGACTCCAAAATGTTAGGTTACCGTAATATCTGTCTTCAGTTGATTTGAGATGTAGCCTACAAGCCTGAACCGATTTGTTCATTTCACGTCTCACATATATTACAAAAAGGATGGAAGAAAGTTATGAAATGGGTAAAAAAGTATGTTCAGTTCTTACATAAATATTGTTTTTAAGTTTTATGAGTGAAAAATTTGGTTTTGGAATTACGTATTTCTGTCTGTCGTCCTTACAGTGTCTAAACAGCCCAGACGGATGAGCAGATTTGATCAAATATGGTAAGCGGCCATATTTTGTCTATATCTCCAGGAGTTTTTTATGTAAAATATTTATACGCTAACAAAATATACTTCGTGATTTTTGTAAATCCATTTTAAGGGTCTCTGACCCCTAAATCTTTTTTTTTTTACAACAATGTCTGTCGTTTGTCTGCGCACAAACTTGTATATATACTAAACACTTTAACAGATGTTAATCATTTTGGTAAATCAACATTTGTTGGTCAACATCTACCCTCAGGCTTTTTAAAATTTTTTGGTAACTAAAAATTTGGGATAGCTGTCATAAGATCAGATCTCAAGATTATGATTTTTCTTAGGGATAATGATTTTGATCATAATTGTAAAATATATCCCTAACCCAACCTAACCTAAGCCCCAAAGCCCAAAATCAAAGCCCACACAAATCAAAAGTATTCAAATCTCCCTTATAACACCGATTTGGTAGTAACGGTCAAAAAGTAAATCTCGTCCAAGTAACGCTATTTTGTGTCCTTCAAGCCGTAGTAGCTGTTTCGAGAGGGAAACGACAAAATATGATTCCTAACTAAATTAAGGGTTACCTCACTTATTCTCCAAGGATGGTTTCCGAGTTTCCCCTTTTGATTTTAGAGAGAAATGCCTGATAGTTCCTAGCTTTTGTACAGTCTTTCTACTCGTTTTTTCCCAATCCCATGGAAGGACGAAAATTTCCTCCTAGATACTCCATCAAACTCTTTAAATTCTCCCTCTGCAATACCTCTAATTCTCTATTTATAAGTAGCTTCTTTTTACTTGATTCTCATCACTATTTCTAGTTCTACGTCTAGCTATTGGAAGAACTGAAATAAGTCTGCATAAATAGGAATCCTGTTTGATACAGTTGTTTTAACAGTATCAGGAACTATGATAACAGTTACAGTCGGTTCCCATAGTGTGACTCATTAAATTAATTTTCTTTCTAACTTCAGTTATCCTACCGTATTTCTTCCTTTTCTTAGTCACTGTCACACCCTCACCATATTGTCACCTGCGATATTATCACTCATTTTTATCAAAACGAAACAACTACATTACTTCAAAACTTCCACTAAACCACTGTTATTAAATTTAAACTAAGAACACACAATTTATAAAACACTAGCAGGCCGTATAATAACGTCCAGTTCCCATGGATATCAAACACTGGCGTCTGTTGACAAACATAAACCATTTCTGTTGATACATGAAAACAGCTGATAAACAAACAGCTGAAAACAATAGGCAAAGAGAAGCTCGTTCATTCCCAGGAACTCTGGACTTGACCCCTACATTCCCGGTATATGATATTTTCCCACGCTCTTTAGGCTGGTTTATAGCTTGTTTATTCCCAAAATGAAGTGTTCAGGCCATTTTACACGTGGAAAACTACACCATATAGTGACCATAACTCACTTTAAAAACAAAGTGGACTTAGTACCTTTATTTTCTGAACCCTTCATTTGTTAACTTCAAACCTAACCTAAGCCCTATTTTAATTAAATTGAACAACATTTTTGTGCAAAAGTTGCAGCCAAGAAATTAAATAAACATACTTACTTTCACAAAACTACTTTCAACAACTAAATTGTCATGAGTTATTTACAACTTACTAAAATTAATCTATCGTTGAGGAAATAACCGTGTTTATTTCATTGATTGATTGAATTGGTTACTAAGCCTACAGTCACCGTATCAACATCTAGGCTCCGCTTTGATTTGAAAATATCTGTATTAGTTATAATATTATTAACCCGTCTAATTTTATGGTAAAAATAAAAGACATCCTTAGAATGAATAGCGTTTGTGAGGCATATGTGACATAACGATTTTTGTAGAATACGATATAAAATGTTTAAATGAGCGCAAATTAAAAACAATGATGTTTAAAAATTTTAAAATACAAAACACCTAAAAAGTACGATTTATATTTGAATTCAGGTACGAAATTTTGAATCAGTATAAACATTTTTTCTTAATCGTTATTAAAAAACAATAGACAGAAAAAAAAAAGATTTTCAACAACTCTCAATGAATTTTTCCTCTGACATTCCATTTTTCGTGCAATTTGAATGAACCATACCAAATATTAAGTAAAGGATTATACCCGTATATTAATAAATGTTGGCCATGATGTGCATTACAAAATAAAATATTACGTATTACATTACATACTAAAACGTACATTTTGGCTGTTAGCCACTCAAATACCTTTTAGACGTTGGCAACATGCTATCATTCATTTCCGGAATAAGATTGAGACTAAATGGCTCCTTTACTGTTGCACATTTATACAAAGATCTCGTCGACTTTATCCAATTGTATTTGTTTCTTTCCGTGCGTTAATTATAGTTGACTGACGGAAACAATCACTTTGAGTTGAGTCAGTTTAAAATAACGTGTCAAAACATTGCACAATTCACTCATTTAGATAAACTTCCTTACATACAGGGTCTAACTGACTATGAACTGCACTGTGGATTTTTGTACTGGTAAACCACAGAGAAGAGAGTTCTTTGTCTATGGCATGTCGTGGTTGAAATCAAATTCAGTATAGATTGAATATGGATTCCTCATAATATGTTATAAAAACATATACAGTATCTGAATAAAATGATGGCTTACGTTATTCTTTTTTTATCAATCGTAGTTTAAATTTTTATTAAATTTGTTATATTGGCAACTTTACTAATCGGCCCTATAGTAAAGAAATACGCGACTGACGCGGACATTCTTTAGCGAATTAAATATAAGACTTGTATCCGAAACAAATTAATTGTTCTAAGACATAATTTGGTTAATTAACGCCAATAATTTACTATAATCTAGACCATGATTTTCATTGGCTTAGTTTATTATATTTGGTCAACCAAAACGTATGACTCAGGTTGAAATTCGAAAATCCGATTTTGCCACAACCGACATAATATCGAGTTCTAATTTAAGTATCAAACATATGACAGCTCACCAGGATCGATATATTGACACCCTACCATTAATTGGGAAACGACCATCAGGGGCTTACTTATAGCATGCTATTGTTTATTGTCTGAGTCTATACAGAGTGTTCAGAAAATGTGATGCTAAACTGTGGTGGTTGTATGGGTCAAAATAAAGAGAAAAGTTTCTATAAACTTTTGTCCGGAATCGCTTAGTTTTCCATCGTCGGCCTATTTGTTAAAAAAAATTATAGCTTTTTGAAATCATTAAGATTTTGAGTCGACATTTTTAATACACATTTTTTTATGCAACAGTTTACCAGTATACCAAGAATCAAAACTTTATCACTCATAAAATTTCCAAAATGGCGCCCGTTTACATGTTTTACAGAATTATTGGTTTTAGATATATGTTTTCATAGATATTAAATATTAATAATTGCAAACCGTCACTATTTCGAAAATTTATAGGATAAAGTTTTGATTCTTTATATACTGATAAAAATGTAGCATGAAAAATGTGTATACCAAATTTCGACTTGAAATGTTGATAATTTCAAAAGCTATAATTATTTTTCAAAAAAACACAAAATGGCCGATAGATGGATAAAAAAGCGTTTCACGACAAATGTTTATAGGAACTTTTTCCTTTACTTTGACCCATACAACCATATTTAAAGTTTGTCACAACATTTACTAAACACCCTGTATAATATAATGAGTAAAGACTTGGCAATACTAGATCTCCACCTATTTTCATGTAGTTTTGACCTCTCTTTTTATCTTTCTTATCCGATCCTGACGTTATTAGAGTATTCGAGAGCTGGGGTTCTTAATTTTATGTTCTTGTTTTTAATTAGGAGATGATTACTGTTATGTAACTTACATTCAACAGTCAGCTGATTATAATCTTGTGTTTCCTGTATTGTTGTATTGAGTTTTGAGTAAATCTGTTCTACATTATTATGAATGGTATAATAAACATGTTTAACAGTCAATAATGTACAGTGATTAGTGGGTAATTTATTATTTCTGTAAATTACATAACAATGACCAAGAGGTTTATCGTTTTTAAAATAACAAGAAGAAAAAAAAATAGGGTAATGGGGGGAAATTTACAATTTTGAATTTAGATAGGCTGTAGTTATAAAGCCCATTTAAAATACAAAAAAAGATAATGTTACCATTAATATCTGAAAATGCAACCATTATAATATACTGATAAGTATGACTGTGATCATATGATTTGTTTTAACAGATGTTATTAATTTATTATATGAAGGTTATGTTTACATCATTGCTCTAAACTAACGCACAGAATTTCGAACCAGTTCAGAAATGCGATGTTAAAAACCAATCCTACATGAAAGAATTTTTTGTATCATTGTAGCTCGGCAATGTCAATAATATGAAATTTTATTAAACCGTTTTCCTCTAATGGTAAATTACTGTCATAGAAATGTATGAATATATCCGTTTTGAGTCCAAAAAAGTGTTTTGTTTTATTTTAATGATGTCTGTCAACTGTTGTACGTGCAGTGACCTATAACTTAAACGCGTGAATCGATTTTAATGAAATTTGTTACGTTAATTATTGTGGTTCATTCTCTTTTTCGTTTTTTCGATGAGATGCATGGGAGTAGGTGGATAAAAACAACAGAAAATTACAATATTCTAGATATCAGTTCGAACGATGTGGGTTAAAATTTTTTAAGAACACAAACAAAACGTATCGACAAAAACAAAATGGCGGTTCATGAGTTTATCGGTGAAACAAACAAAATCGGATGTTATAAAATACGTAGTTTCTTAAAATCGACCATACCGTTCAAATTTAAGTGAAATGTGAAGATTACTCAAACCCTGTAAAATCGTAAGTAGGCCTACGGTTCAGGAATAATTGAGGAATCTTGTGTTTATGGTACAAGCGAAGCAAGTTTGGACGGCGGCACGTCTACCCGGCACCAAATCTGACCACCGCTATAAGGTTAATCAGGCGTTACTAATTACTAATTTCACAACTTAACCCGGCACCGAGGCAGTTTAAAGATAGACGAGCGAGGTTCCCCCTCCACAACACCAAATATACACCCCTCATTCTCTTCTTTCCCTCCCTCGAACCCTAGGCATCTCATCCCCTGGTGCCGAGTAGACGTGCCGCCTCCCCCTCCACAACACCAAACATACACCCCTCATTCTAACCTAACCTAATCTACAGCACCTTACGGAAAGGGGAGGTGATTAAGAGACGAAAAAAGAGAAAGAAGGGTTTGAGGGGGAGTAGTGTAGGTGGAATGGGTAAGAGGGGTGGCTGGTGCCGGGTTGACATACTGTCACGCGGCCGGTGAAGAGACCAGTGCCGGGTCGACGTGTTTTTTTTTATAACATATAATGGTTGGTACCGGGTTGAAGAACTCCCGTTTGAACGATGTCGCTAAAAAAGCTACCAGTGAAGTAAGCGACCACATAGGGGCTTCTCTTGACTGAGTGAGTGGGAGAGGGGGGCAGTGTTCGGTTGTATTGTTTCTATATACTATATATTATAATAGTAACGCAGTTGTATATAGTTGGCAGCTCTATAGTTAGTTAATATCTGTGACTCTTAGGAGGTCACTCATAGTGAGTGCGGGTGTAGAAGTGAGTTTTGGATTAGATCCCCCTTCCTATCAGGTCTCTCTTGACCAACTCTTGTTCTCTTGTTTATTAGAGTATTCGAGGGTTTAATTTAATCTCTTTTCTTCTAATTTTTTTATAAAGCGATGATGACCGAAACGTTTTTACCTTCAAACAACAAGAAAAACAAAATTAATCTCTCTATAGTTAATGGCTGTTTTATGAAGTCAATTATTTTTATTTATACACCTTTATTATTTGTAAAAACAATAACTACAGTGTAAATGATAGAAACAAATTTCTATCATTTAAGCGTGTTTAAAATTAGCTAGCATTAGGTAAGTTTAGGCATAAATCGTTCAAAGCCTTTGATAGCTCAAAAGAAGATTAACACTGGCTAGATGACTAGACGCTCGATTTTCACACAACTAGGCCATTGGAATTAATAAAAAAAGTACGATTTTCATGAAGTTTCATCTCCATTCGATTTTTTTGCATAAAATGTAAGGTTTAGGTATGATAACTTGAAAAATCACTATCCGTACACGTGGTGGGTTAGGGAAGGGGCCAAAAAATGCACAATTATGCAAAAAAAAGTCCATTTTTCGTTGTTTATATGCATTTTACAAGGGTTTCTCAATAATCTTTTAAAATAAATTAAAATATGGGAAAAAAATTTTTTAGTAAAATACAATCTTCTTGAAAAATTGAGCTATTTATGATCCTTTATGGCAAAAAAATGCATCCAAAAGTGATGTATGAATAACAACTAAAATTTTTATAATCACTTTAAAATTAATAAAATATTCTCCAAATTTTTTACTCCGGGGTTTTCGAGGTCGCTGATTACGAATCCGAAGAGAAAATTGGAAAATTCAAAATGGTGGACCGATAATGGCGCGAAATTCAAATTTAAAAGTACGATTTTTTTACTTTTTTAAAAATTAAAAACCTAAATAAATATAATAAAAAATAAATTTATGCATCTCATCGAAAAAATGAAGAAAAGAATGAACCACAATAATTCTAACGGCTTAAACGTTAGAACAAGTATGATAACAAAGTGATGGAGTTAGGGGCAAAAATGGTACTGTATAGTGGAATTTCGTGATTCATTGTTTTTAGTGGTCAGTGACCGGAGCGGTTGTTGACCTCTCAGTTGCAGGTATAAGGAGGGTAGTCTGGCCGATTATTTCGTACATTCCATCCCATCCCTTCATTGACTGGTCGCTTTTTTGCTTGCTCATTTTAACTCCGTATTTTTTCCAAAAAAAGACGTCCATCGTTTCACTTTTTGATTGACAACTACCGAACTGAAAGTTTTGGTTAGTTTTTATTTGTTTTGGGGGATGGGTGATGGGGGGGGAAGTTTGTGTATTATTTGAGTTTTTACCTTACCTTGTACATCTATAATCACTAATATCCACTGCCATTTCAAGAGCAAGAAGAATTTGGATTTTATAACAACATCCGATGTTTACTTACGAAGTTTTACACACATGATATGTGGGAGAGATAGTACAGTATTGAGTTTTACAGTAGAGCTTCCTTAGCTCTGAGAGTGGGCGACAGACCTAAAAACAGTCCCAACCTTGGTGTTCACAAAGGAGTAATGATAACAATGACATCATTGGACTTCTTTAATTTAGTACATTATACAAAATATCACAAACAACAATAATAATTAACGAACAATAAATAATTATTAAGGATATTTAACATATTAAAAATTTATGTTTATAGTGATGTAGATGTGGGAAGTATGTTTTTAGAAAGGGATGTGGGAAGTATTATGTTTTTAGAAAGGGATTTTTATCAATTAAATCCATTCCTCCCGCCCTCCAAACAGAAACAATAAGCTCCTGTCACTAGCAGAGGTAAAGCGACTCTACTGTATGAGTTTAGGTAGAACTTAAATATTCCTAAAATAATTAAACTGTTAACAAAATGAAGATATTATATTTCTAAAGATCATCTCTCAGGAGGCTCACTCATAGTGAGTCCGGGTGTGGTAAACCCGAGGAATTCTAGGTGAATTCTTTATTTGGTCTTGGGTTAGATCTCTCTCTTTCATCTTTCCTATCAGGTCTCTCTTGACCAACTCTTGTTCTCTTCCAATCGAGACGCTATTATCAAGGGATAAGGGTTTTTATATACTCATTTTCGTTAAGATGATAATGATCAGAAGGTTTTTCGCATTAAAAAAATACTGCTGAACAATCAAGATTAGATTCTTAGAACATTTGGACGCCTTTTTACTTTTTCACGAGACTAGATTTGATTATTTTCATTTTACTAGAAAACACTTTTAAATGAAGTTTCGTAAACATTAAATAATATTGTAGTGTTACTTGTCCATCGTACCGTTATAGCTCTAATGTTGATATTCACAGCTTGATTCAGAACTACACTTAAAAATAACACTCCATATGAGAAACATAAATGGTTATTAAAAAAAAAGTCTAACAAATTAGCAATAATCAGTATATAATATATTTTTAAAGGTATTTGTTTTGATAACATTACAAATTTGCTTAGTCGCTATGTTGATTTACAGTGTAATTTATTGGATTTAGGTCAATGGAGCGAAGAACACTGATGACGGCATCTATTCACCACGCAATTACTTTTACTTTCCAATAACGAAAGAAAGTATTGTTGTGATCACGTTACATTTTCGATGGATCGAGGTTTCCATCCAACAGGATCACAATGAGACAATTTTTGGAATGACGTACGTGTGGGATTTTCACGCATTTTCTTTCAAGGAACGATGATCTGTTTGACTAAACATTTTTAAAGTTTAGGCCTAATATGGAATGGTGTGTGGGTTAAATTTTCGAGGTGAAAATTGGGTGAGGGTGTGATTAATTTTGACAGACACTGAAGATCGAGTTGTTCAGATTACTAACAATTTTGCAGTTAAATGCGATGAGGGTTGGTTGGATCAAACTCGTTAAAGGAGTAGGGTTAAGATAAGAAATTGGTTTCAATTGTGTACAAATTTGCCTTTATGGTTTGATTTTTACGGGATCATAATATTTATGTATTTTAGAGGGTTGAGTTCAAATTTGACATCGATATGTACCTACCTGATCCCGTTTATCGTAGAAATAAAAATTCCTATAATAATGCAAAACAAAAACTATTGACTAATTTTTCAGAGACGCTGAGTTGGAAATTACCCTGGTTTGTTTGTTAAGTAATTTGAGAAAATCAGAAAATAATTCTTTTTTATACAGCGTGTTTCTATAAGGAGTGGAGATAATTCAGAGGGTGATTATATGGGTCAAAATAAAGAAAAAAATTCCTATAAACATATGTCCGGAAATGCTACTTTTACCAGCTATCCGCCATTTTGTTTTTTTACTAAATAATTTATATCTCTAGAACGGCTTAACAGATTGAGTTCAAAGTTTAAAAAATTTACATTTTTTTCCAATAATCTGTTTCAAAATGGCGGCCATTTAAATATGCCAATGAAAATACTCATCTAAGTTATTTTCATTTAAAATGTTGTAATGGCCGCCATTTTAAAACAAATGATTGGAACAAGTTGAATTTTTTTTTCCAAACTAAGTCTTTCATTGATGACTACCGTGCAAAATTTGAACTCAATCGGTTAAGCCATTCTAGAGATATAAATTATTTAGTGAAAAAAAATGGCAGATAGCTTGTAAAAGAAGCGTTTCCGGACATATGTTTATAGGAACTTTTTCCTTTATTTTGTCCCATATAACCACCCCCCCCTCAATTATCTCCGCGCAATAAAGAAACACTCTGTATAGTTAGGACCGTAACTTGTTATTTCAAACATTAAAATTTACCAAAGGTATTTATTATAAAATAAGATGTTTTTAGAAATGTCCAATAAGATGTAGTCAGTTGTCAGCACGTATTGACTCTTCTATTATTGTTCAAAGATGGTGGGGAAAGTCATTAAGCTTCAAGCGATGTTTGTATGAGATGCTTATCTTATGCAAAACAATAAAACTCGTCACGCTGACGTGATTTGGACGTGAATGCCTGATTTACTAGACAAACTCCGTTTGTTTCATCGTGTGTAGTGCTCACTCTTTTGACCTTGGATTGTGTGAGACTCGCATTTTTATACAACCATAATCTAAGTAAGATTAAGGGGATGGGGTGGGGTCAGCAATTGCAGGTCGAATGATCATTTTGTTGCTTGATTTGGAGTCCACAGAAAGGACGTTAGTTAAATAAAGTATGTAAGATACGGTTGTTACTTTTAACCTAACCTATCTTTATTTTAGATAATTACACTTGTCCTACGAATAATAAAACCGAGTCTAAGAGCTAAATTTTACTGAAATCCATCTAAAATTATTTCATCCAAAGCGTACATTTGAGGTTATAAACAGATTTTTAGAGATATTTGTTTATTATTTTAGTTTCGAGAAACAAATAGATAAATCAGATATAAAGACGTAACTAACTGATAAATAAATAATAGGCTATATGGTTCCAAAATAATGTGGAAATTTGGTGACGATCAAAACACACCCACATCATGGACAAAAAGGATGCAAAATTATTTCGTAATATTAAGTTGTTCTTCCAGTAAGTCCAGTTTGGATTTTGTTTTATTGTTTTTCTGTACGTTCAAGGTCCGTCCGGTTTCTGTGGGACAAGGACTCGGCGTTAAAGGCTAAATGCCATTAACAGAGAAGGTTGATTGGGTAACTTACATGAAAGTCGGCCAAAAGATACTTCTATTACAGTAGGCTGTCAGTGCAACTAAAAATCTTGTGCATAATGTGCAGCTTATATAATATTTGAAATTTTGTGATACACAGATTTAGATTTCTAAACCTAATTGTCTGGAAAAACAATATATTTATGACTATTAATGCTTTTTCTGATTTATAAAAGTTTGTGGTTAAGTGTTGTTAGTGTTTTTAGAATGATTTTACAGGAATACACATCCTTTTATTGGTATGAATATGTAAGGCAATTTGTTGTTTTTTTCTTTTGAAATGTAACCTTGACAAAATTATTCACATAATTTTGCGATACAAAATAATAATTGAAGACTTGTAGTATATTTGCTTAGTGTGTGTACATTTAATATTTCATATCGTAGATTTAGAATTCTGTGTAATCTATACAGTAATAGAAGTATATTATATTTTTGTTAGATTCGGTATTCGTATAATTTTTGAGATAAAATATGTGAGTCGGTATTATATTTTAATAGTGGAATCTGGAATATATTTTGATACCATTTAAATAATCCTTTGACAATAAATCTTTAAAAATAACATATTGTCAAAACCTATACATTTAAATAGTAATAGTAGGCCTAATTGATAACACGCATAATTAATCTCACAGCGTGAGATAACATTCTCCTAGCAGTGGAAATCGTGACGATCTGTATTGTCCTATGTGGTGTACAGACAATTCATTTACAGTGCAGTTCAATATGGCGGCTGATTCGGGAATGGATACGTGTCCGTCGCCAGAAAATCCAGATTCACGGAAAAGGCCGTTGGATGGTGATATTGAAAATGGAACAACAAAAAGATCTCATTATGGTGGAGGTAATTACAAATTTAAATTGCATTATTAGATTAATTTGGCCATTTGATCAGTACAATAATTTTGGAACATAACAGTAGGCTAGGCCAATCAGTTGAATACGGACTGTGGCAGATATTTATCAACATATTTTATACTAAAAACTATATTTGTTATCCTTGGCATGATTAAGCAGATTTATAATTTTATACATGGAAATGTATTTCTTATCAAACTACGGTATTAATCCTACATTAATATTTTACCGGTATTCTTGCATATATTTTTATTTTACTAAACAAAAATACATTTTTTGTTTCTATATACAAACAATTTTTAAATCTAAAATATTTACCAATTTCTTCAGGCTTATCTATTTTAATATTTACTTTATATCTTATTTTAATTTACACATTGAATTAATTGTCATGTGAATTTTAAAAGGAACATGTAATTTTTATAATTACTTTTTTTTCCCTTTCAACCTGGTAAATGTTTAGTCCTAGGAACTATAAAATAAGTTATTGTTCATTGTTCACAGTGGTTATTACCTAGTTCCTATTTTAGACCTACTAACCACATAAATGGCATTATTTGATAAATGGTTAATCTTCATATTTTGACATTTTGGTATAATTAAATTTAAAAATTCTTGTTTAGATTTACTCTACTTTTTTAAAATAAAAAATGAACTGAAATAACTGTTTCTCTTGATGGGCATATTTCTTGAAAGTATACAGTTAGATTTATAAATAGTTAGTCGCTTAATTTGATTTTTTAAAACTCGGTGACAAAACAGTTCATTAATTTCTGTCAGTCATTTTAGTCCTTAATGGTAGGCTTAAATGTCTTCATTAAGAAGAGTTTTTTACTAACTTTTAAATATAATTTTTAAAAAGGGCAGACTAAATTATATGTAGTTCTCGGTTTTGTACACAAACCACCATTATAGGTTAGGAGTGGTTCAACATTTCCTATAAACTTGTATGAATTTTTATGTAAATTAAAATCGAATAAATATGTAGCTTACTAGATTTGTGGTTGCTTTATAGTGTTATTTATTGTATATAGATTTAGACATTTGGTAGGGCTAGGTACTTTAACAATAGGCCCTTGTTTTATTAGGTTATAAGTTAATATCTTACATGACTGATTCCTAAAGTTAGCCTGGGTTTTTTGTTTACTTTCAGATTCTTTAAAAGTAAAATGATTATACACTTCTGTAACTAGTAATCTAAATAATAATAAAAAAAGAAAAGATGCTTACCTACATTTAAAATATCAAGTTACAAGTTTGTAATCATAAAATTATTGTCAGATTATATTTTTATAATAGTTTGTATTTTGTTATTGTAAGAAAAAGAATAAGCTATTGTGCTTTTAACACTACTAGGCCTATTATTTAAAAAAAAACAATTGTTCATAAATTGTAGGCAAGTAGAGCAATTATTGTCATCAGGAGAGTTAAGTGTCATACATAATATGGACAATAAAATCATGCTTCATTAACAGTCGTATACTTAGATATCTTAGTTGAAAAGTTAAGAATTAAGTTCAAGTTTTCATACGATATCCCTATTTTTGTAGGCTATTTGTTTGGGCAGTACATGAAGTCAATTTCCTTACAGCTAAGTAAAAACCTTTGAGGAGACAAAAGTTTTAATAAATTCAGCTTTAAAAATCATAATGAAGTTTGTAAATTTCAGCTCTGGACACAGCTCTGTCTATCTGCATTGTGTTTGCTTATTCTTGTAGTTCACTAACTTTGTAAACCGTGTCCAGTACAGATGGGTTAGGCACATGTTGGTTTTTTATTTTATAAGAAGGTATATAAATCTACCATAGCCACATTGAAACATAGAAAATTGGTTTAATAGAAATATAGAATGAGAATATATAGAATACTGATAACATATAGAATGTTCAATCAAAACACGGAATCCAACACAAATGACCATCTTTCATTGCTTGTGCGTTAAGAAAAGATCAAAAGACAGCATAAGCCTATGTAAATCCTATCACACTGTCTGAAGTCAAAATAGCCTACTGACAAAATATATAGAGGTCCCACCTTAAGAGTTTTGCACATTTTCCCCATTTTAATGTAAGTAGTATTATTAGTTTTCAATGCTTAGGCTATATATATATATATATATATATATATATATAAATATATTGTGGAAGAAAATATTAATAATTAACAAATGTTTAATAAAAATAAATATTGAGGTTGACTTGTGAAATGTTTTAAAATTAAAATAAAACTTGAACACGATTTCTAGAAAATAATATGTTTATTGAATCTAACATGTTTCAATGACAGTGTAGTTCAACTTAATTATTGTAGCGCATTCATCACTGAAGATTGAAACGACATTGTTGTTAAAATGTGTTTGATTTAATAAACATATTATATGTGAGAAATTAGGTTCAGTTTTTATTTAAAATGATTAAATAGACTAACTTAGGCTATATCAATAGAGCAAGCTTTCTATTCTAATTGGGAAGGGGCCTATGTTTAAGAAAATTTAAAAAGATATAGTTAAAATTGAGTTTGATTTGGTTATTTGAACATTAGGGACATTAGTTTAGCTATAGCTACAGTTAGGTTGGACTTGCCTTTGGTTTTCTAGGTATGGTACCTGTGTCCTAAGAATCGTACCAAGGAAAGTTCCAACCTGACTGGACGGCATTAATAATTAATTTATTAAAATAATATTGATTATTGTACTTTGTATCAAATTGAAACTTATTGAAACAAAACTTATATAGCCCTAAATAGAATAATTGAGGCTTACTTAGTCCAAATAATGAAGATTCTGGAGATGATCTTCAGATGATAGAATTCGATGAAATGTTAAGAATGTACTACTAGTATAAATATTGGTAATTGTTTACAAAGAATGTTACCGGTATTTTTGTCGATTTAAAAAAAAAAATCATATTCTACATACCTTATTTCTTAATAATAAAATAAATATTCAATTCAGCTAACTTTTTCACTGAAAAAAACACAATATTAACTTTTCTGGGTTAAGGATTCATTAAGTGTGAATTAAGCGTTAAAATAGGTTTGTACACTAATTTTTATCTTACAAGATCAAGTAAGGTGGCTATTATATCATATATAATCTATAAATGCATTGAATTCTATATTTTTGAAATCGTGGTTTTTCGGTGAAAAAGTTAACTTCACGTTAAAAACTTATTTTATTATTAAGAAATTATGTAGAATATGATTTTTTAAAAAATGCCAAAAAATATAGGTAACTTTGTAAACAGTTACCTAAATATATTTTGCACCTTATTAATTGTTTTCTTCAAATTTATATTGTACTAGCCTATATAAATTGTAGCCTACTTGATTTCTTTTCCGTTAAATGATTCATTCGTGGTAATATACAATGTTGCAGTTTCATTTTTCATTTAAAGGGGTTTGCTTAACATTTAAAGGGAAAAAATCATTTTTGTCATCACATTATAAAAAACCGAAGAAAAATGTATAAAATAAAGATCCCTAGTCCTCCATTATCTAATACACATAGGGCCTACATGTATCAGTAAAGAGGTCATGTTATAAATGTTAAAACTTGAGACCACATGTACAAAACAACAATAAATTAATTCTATAACAAACAATAATATTTCGATAGCTTTAATACTGTATTCTGCAACACTATAGTAGTACCACACAATACAATGTTAGTTTATTATATTTTTTATAATCTTATGTAAAACTATAAAGTTTATTCGCTTTTTACGAATTGCTGGTGTATATATGTATTAGTGCCCTTTCTGAGTAGTCAGAGCAATTCTTATTTTGTTGTAGAAACACTACAGCGCTGTTTCGCCGTTCACAGCCGGCTTCGTCAGGTGTAGGCTTAACACTTAAATAAAACACATAACGACACTGAACACACACGAAACAAAAAACAATATAAAATCTATCAGAGGTTAACTCTTCGTTAAATGTTATATGAACTTTATAGTATATATATATAAAGTTCATATGACATTTAACGAAGAGTTAACCTCTGATAGATTTTATATTGTTTTTTGTTTCATGTTTTCGTGTGTGTTCAGTGTCGATATGTGTTTTATTTAAGTGTTAAGCCTACACCTGATGAAGCCGGCTGTGAACGGCGAAACAGCGCTGTAGTGTTTCTACAACAAAATAAGAATTGCTCTGACTACTAAGAAAGGTAACTAATACATATATTATGTTAGTTTAGTTTCAATTTGGGTCCATTCCTAAATTTGACAATTGAATGTTTGTGTGAATTAATTGTAAAAGATATTTTCATTTTTCAATTTTGGATTTAATTTTTGAAGTATCACTATTTCTCTACAGTTCTACAACTTTTTTGTTTAATTTCTATAGAAACTGTAATAATACAAATCAGTGTTATGCTAGATAAAAATGAAGGCATCATTGCACCTCAGTTTGTCAATATAAATCAAATTTGAAACTAAAAAAAAAAAGAAGCATTTTAAATATTTTGTAGACCGTAATCTGAGACAGCGAACTGAATTTGATATAAGTAATAACGTTTACATCTATTTCAAGGCTTAACTTATAATATCAAAAGAAAGCAGATAATATATTCTTCCACTATAATAACAACACATAATCACTACCTCTATAGGAAAGATCAACAAAATTTTAAAATTAATTATAGTTTCTAACACATATTTTCTGTAAAATCATAAAAAAACACTATTTTATAAATATGACCAGTTATTAAATTATAAACTAGCTGAATTATTTTTCTTTATGGCTAACCTTGTTAATTTCAGTCCATTAACTTCTTGTATCCCAGTATAATTGGCTGAAGTTAGTACCTTCCTATCTTCAGTGTCCAATCTTCTGGAATTGAGCAGGTGATCCCTATTCATCTTAGAGTTGGGCTCTTGGCATATTGTACAGTTCAGTGAGTGTCATACATGTTTATCTTGTACAGGTGAGCTCCTAGATAGTCAAGATCTGTGTTCAGCTGAAAGAGTGTAACCGACTCTTCTTCTTGCTTAAATCCCATCTCTCCGCTATGTCTTCCCAAATTTTTCCTCTCGAATTGAGAGTTGGCCAGCTCCTCATTCTGATGTTGGACAGAACTTTTTAGTAATGTTTTGCCAACTTGTGTATCAATGAGAGTGTAATGTTGACACAATGGAGTGCCTTGCTTTGCCAGTTTGTTCGGTTATTTCATTACGAGGGACTCTACATGGGGGGGGGGGAATCTATCGGAAGACAATGTGTTTCTTGAGTTTAAACAGTGTTTTGACCATATGATGGATCTTCTGTATTTCCTTGTTTCGAGGTGTTGTGGTGTATAATATTGCTTAAATAGTTGATTTGGAGTCTATTAAAATTACTTGCATTTTGAATTTCCGATTTGTAAGTAGGTGAAGTACAATGGAAACTGCTCTGGTTTCAGCATCTAAGTTGGTTTTATTTTAGTCTACTGAATGAAAATGAGAGAAAGGTGATGAGTACACTCCAGCTCCACTTTTATTTTTGTTGTCTCGTGAACCATCTGTGTAAACCATTTCTCCTATTGGTAGTGTTAATTCACTAATAGCGATGAGGATGATTTGTTTTAAGATGTGAGTTGGTAGGTCTTTTTTTTTATAGGTTTCGTTAGTCTAAAATCTGTATTTATTTCTATTTGTCATAGTAGGGGGTTTGTAGGAGTGCAGAAGGATTCAACTGTTGCTGGTAAGTGGTTTTCACTGAGATAATACTTGGTGAGGTTGGGGGGGGGGCGGCTAGTCGAGTTTGTAAGTTATGGCTTTGTTGATGTGCTTTTACTAACGATGTTGAGAATCCTAACAATCTTAAATATGTCAGAGCTGCTTGCTGTTTTATAAGTTCGCCTAAAGGAAGATTATAGGTGTATTGTTGAAGAACCATCACTTGTGTTGTTTTAACTACAATACAAAGAAGTAAAAGTGCATTGTCTTAGCATCTTTCTAATCTTTTATGTTTGTTTTAGATGCAATGATTAATACTTCGCTTTCATATGTTATCATTGCCTTGATGTAACTATTATATATATAGTAGCCTATTGAGTATGTCTTGGTTGCTCTTGCAAGTTACCCTGGCTAATCATCTGTCTTGTTATGTCTGGTCTTTCTTTTGACTTTTTCAATAAATTTCAGTTTATTATATAGAAGGACATTCAGGTACTTTGTAATTTCACTTTTTAGTAGTTTATAGTTGCCTATGATCAGGTTAAAGGTGGGGTTTTGAAGTCTTTGTGTTAAGACTTAATAGACTGTTTTGGTTGGATTTAGCTCAATATTGTTATTCCTAGCCCCAATTCTGAAGTGTTTATACTCTGAGTTGGAGCTTCCATATTTCACTTCACTCTGTCTACAAGAAATCATCGTAACCAATTTAACAAATGGGCCTCTATCGCCAGTTCTGATAACTTGTTGAAGAGCTTATTCCTCCACACTGTGTTATAAACTATATTTAAATACTGCTGGACACTTTTTCGATTATTAAATACTTTTTTTACTCCTGAGTAAATTTTATAATATAATAGGAAGTAGATCTGTTTTTTCTTAATTAGAAATTCAGCCTCAAGTTCCAATTCAGTCTGTTTGAGATCATTCTTTCCTTGACTTTTGTAAGGACTAATGTAGAGGTTATGTGTCAATAAGAAGAGGTTTGTTCTTTTGGTTTTCCGATAGGTATTATGGTTGCTTTTGTCCAGATGGTTGGTAGATTCAACTTGTTCTATAAACTTGTTAAATGTCACTAGTAGAGTTTTGAGGGCCTCTGGTCCCAGATTCATGATAAATTCTGGGAAAATGTTGTTATAAATAAAAGGTCAAATATTTTGATCGTCTTAGGATGCATTTCGTCAGTGTTGTTACATTTAGCACCACTCAGGAGGCATGTGTAGATTAAATAGCTAATCATTGGCTCTACTTAACCTAACTCGTTCTAGACATAAAATATTTGGTGTATCAGTTGTAAATTTATAAGTTATATGATATTCTATATAGCCTATTTGATTATTTTCTCCGAGTACCACACTCTTATAACTTATGTAATGTATGTAGAAGTATCTACATCATAATATTTTTGTTCAAGAGTAGTACTGTCTCGATCACATGTTATAAAACATGGCATATTCTCTTATCCATAAACATCGTAAGCCTTATTTATGTAGGAGAGAACTAAAAATATTATTTGGGCTGTTTGACTTGTTATATATTTTTATGGTATCAACCATTTTGTTAGGCCTATATTGTATAACAAGTAAAACAGCCCAAATAATATTTTTAGTTCTCCCCTACTCTAAAACATAGAATTCCCATGTGTTTCTTAAATTGTAATGTTTTACTACCTTAAAATTTTGACATTCTATGCTTTTGACAATATATTTTCGTCAGTTCCATATTACCTGAATTCCATGCTCCTATAATTCATCTTCTGTAGAAGTGTATCTACTTTGTAGCCTACTATACTATTGTTCTGTCTTTATTAATAGCATCTCATAAGTTAAGTTATGCAAAATGATGACAAAATTCACAGGTACTCCACAAGTAAAAGAAATTCATAACAAAAATCTTGTTTTTTGAATAATTAATTGAAACCCCATACAATTTCATTTGTATAACATCATTGAAGGTCCAATCTACATTTAAAAAGAATATATAGATTGAAAAGATTATGAAATTAATAGGATTTTTCATTAATACCTTATGCCATTCTATTTGTAACGGTAAGTGTTACAAACAAAAGTTATTTACTAATTTATTATTGTTAATTTTAGGTTCTTGCCTTCATTTTTGTATTTCCCAACTTCAAAACTTCCAATCTAGTTAGCTAAATAGGTGTTCTTAGATTGTAACCAGACATGTTAATTTTCACAATACTCATATTTTTTATTGAACATAACGAAAATTTTATTACTATTAATTAGGTATTTAAACAACTTATATCTAAAAATAAAACTTTCCTTCTAAAGTTTGTCCATTTAGACTTTATAATCACTCATTGTCCCTGTTGCTATAAAGTTTGGCCCAAACTAGTCAGTGGAATCTTTACTTACAATTTACTTGGTTTATTCCATCTACAATTACTTTTACATTTAAAACTTATTATTTCAACAATTTACCAAACACTTGTCATTGTTTTAAATGACATATTCACTTGTTCATTTCTACATTTTCACTATAAAGCCTCATTTTGATGACAACTATCTAGTATGTGTCACTCCATCGAAATCTTGTCCAAAAGTCTAAAAATTCCATTCCATTTTTTAGATGTGGTTGGACGTGGGATGGTAGTAGTAGGGGTGGTAGAGTTAGCATAGGTGCAACTCGCGCCCTTGAAGTTTGTTTAAATTTATGTTTTGTTGATTAATTCAACCAATCAGATCACAATTATTTATACTTTCTATGTCTATTCATAGCATGTTACGTTATATCACGTCTTTGTTCTATAGGCTACAACATTTAACATTCCTGCTATATCACAAATATTTGAATTTATTGTTTTTACATTAATAAAAGCACTTTGTCTTTTTTTTTTTTTTTATTCCAAACTTTTTCACTTAATGTTTTCTTAACCATTGTATTTATTTCTTAAATTACATTTTACTTACAATTATTATTTATCCTAATTACCAACTACAGATTGTCTTTATTATAAACTATTTTTTAACATCTCCTATACATTTTATTTATGATTATCAATTACAGATTTTTTTATTATTGGTTGGAGATCTCCCATGCTTACATATTTTAAATTTATTTGGATGTATTTGTAAATAAAGTTTTGTAGGCTACTTATTTTTCCATAGTTTAGAAATTAGACTATTATTTCATAAACATACTGTACTTTTAACGTAACATCCATTTTAAAAATTTATTGTTATTGCTTCAAAAGATAAACATTTACTTGTTGAAGTTATACACATACTAATCACTTGTAATTTTGACAATGCCAGAGTTTAATTGAGTTACAAAAACATCATGGGATTAAAAAAAACATGATTTTGAATAGTACGTCAAATAAAATCCGAAGCTAAGGTGTGTATTTGATGATTAGACTATTAGTGTAAAAACCCTTAACTTGAAAACAAACTTAAATTTCAGTCATAAAATTCTAATTCTGTCAACTCATTTTTCAACATCATAAATATTCTGTACCTGATAGATCATCCTTTCTCAGAACACTATTCTTGATGTATTCCTAAATTACTATTTACTACTAGTTGATTTTGGATAAATAATTTTCTACTAATTGCTACTATTTATTTATGTTAGTAGTTTAAGGTTTTAAAGACAATTTACCTAATTTGCCATTATTCTATCCGGTAATACAGTTTAGTTACAATTTTATTTAATCTCCTCTAAAAAAGACAAGTTATGATGGTGCTTTTTTTATCCAGTGTTTAATTGGTATATAAACAAAAACCTGTTTGTTATTTTATTGTTTGTCATAAATTGCCTAGGATTGTAAATGTAGTTAAGGATTTTTGCCTTATAAAATAAGAAGAGTTGTGTCAATCTAAGTTAGTATTTAAATTTTAGTCTTGTATTTAAAGTTCCAGTATGGAAAACATAGAAAAAATCGTAAGTTTTAGCAAGATTAATATGTCAAAATTAGGCATACGTTTATTAATATCATAGTTAAATGTAAATAAATATATTATACTCGCAAACAAAATTAAAAATTAAGACGAATTTTGAAAACAATAAATTTTTTTCTATAGAGATTTTACTGGATTTGGAACTTGGCCATGATTATTTTTTTCATAGAGTTTCATTGAGATTCGACAATTTATGAAAGTTATAATATATTTTTTAAAATATTTACCTGCGTAAATACAATATTGTTTTCATTATTAATTGTGACTTCAGGAGATCCTAATTTTTTTCTCTTTGATTCCTGGTGTAAGTCTCACTATGTAAACCACAGTAATTGATGAATTCTAAAAAAAAAAGTTAAAATTTAATTTTAAAACAATCAAATTAAGTATAAGATAAACGTAGCACTATTAGATCATCCCGTATACAAGAATTAAAAAAAAATTTAGTATACATATAGTGTAATTTGAAAAAAAGTAAAACATCTTCAAACAATTTTGTTGTGTTTGAAGATATCCAAAAACCATTGATCGTAGCAAGTTTAATATGTCATCGTTAGATTTTTCGTGTGAAGATACAAAATTTAGATGTATTTTCAGAAGATTCAACGTTGGAAAATGTAGGTTCTCCTGTAGCAATTTTTAATGTAGCAATTGCTGGCTTTTTAATTCAAGTGAAGTATTCACATGTTAAGTTTTGCACAGAGTTTCATTCAGACTAGATAATTTATATTGGTTTACCATACATAAATAACATTTTTTTCACCATTATTTTTCTATTTTTAACATAAAATTTCTGTTTTGATTAAGACCTACGGATCAAAATCCCATTATCCTACCGATGCTAATTTTGCAAGCATTTAGGACATTCTCTAAAAGTAATACTACTAAATTTAACATATTCTACCTTATATGGTGGCGTCCATGATTCATTTTCACTTTTTAACTCATAACTAAAGAACTGTAGTGTTTGTGATTAGCAGTGAATACTTTTTGTTTAGTACGTTTGGTTTTGTATGAGTGTGTGAGAAGGTTTGTACAAGGTTTTTCCCCCTGTTTATATTGACTTAAAAAAATCAGAAATGCTAATGTATTTTTGATTTATATTTGTACAACTTGGATCTAACAACTTTAAAGAGACTGGGATGGTTTGAACTTCTAAGTAATATGGGATTTTCACTTACTTAAAACCACAAACTTAATCCACTTTGGAAACTCTTTCTCAGCATTTTTTTTTTGAGGTGGAGTCATTTTCCTTGTCCATTGAATCACCTTGTTGATATGTATAAATTATTTTCTTTTTTATCTTTGTCACAATCAGGATCCAGTAGCTCATCCTTCACTACTATTTATATAATTCAAATAAATATAGTGAAAGTTAAATTATTAATCCGTTCTTAAAAATCACAGAGGACCCACTAAGCTAGTGATTCTCAAAGTATGGGTCGTGTTAAAGACCTAGGGGGTTTGTGAAGAGATAACCAAAATGAAACAAATCTGCATTAGTAACACATTTATTTTCATCCTAAAACTTAATGCAAATAATGCCTTAAACTTAACTATAACTACTGAACAAGGCTTATATGTCAAAAATTCAAGAAAATACACATTATTATTTTCCATCTTGCACAACATAAACAAAAAGATAACAAATTATAAAGTTAAAAAAAAAAGTTAATGTGACACATGTGTCTGTTTTTCAGAAACTAGCTTCTCAAATCTGGGCTCTGTATTCAATATATACACAATGACATCATTTTCAAGTTATTGGTGATTTCTCACTTTTGTTTTGATGGCAGTCATAGACGAAAAACTTAATTCGCATAAATAAGATGTTGCAAATGGAACCAAACACTTGACAGCTTCCTTCTCCAGACTGGCGTATTTTTGCACCCTTTTGGTCCAAAACTGATCTGGGTTCTGGGAAAAAAGTCTATTTCCATCACTTGATATTTCATTAAGGTTTCCCTTTTATGTTGGAATTTCAGCAAGTGGAAAGGAATTTTCTAAAAACGGATTTAGTATCCATCTGTAATTGTCATAATTGTTTTGAATTTTATGTGGAAATATTCACAGAGCTTTGTTTTAAATTGTCTTGCATGTCTGAAAAATGTTCTCAGAATTTCTCATATTATATTTATTTCTTGAACGAATGAATGAAACTTCCGATTGAAGTCGACCATAAATCACTGTTTTTTATAAATCTGTTAATTTTATCGTGGCTGTTGTTATAATAATAATATTTTTATTGTCATTATCTACATGTAGTACAATAATAGATATTGTCAACATTAACATTAAACAAACATCAGGTTCAAAAAATCTGCACATTAAACAATAAATGATTCTGAGACATCAACATGGATTGATATTTTACATTTTTTAAACACAGGTTAAAACTTGATATCACCATTCATGAGTCTATACAATTTTTGTATTAATAAAAACAGTTTTCGACAAGCCAAGCATAAAACTTTTTCAAACACTTTTCACTTTGGGTAGAATCAAAATTGAGACCTGTGAATTTTAACCCCACCAACATGACATTTTGATGATTTCTTATGAAATGATGTTTATAGTATTTTTAATTTATTTCCATTATATTTCACATATTATATGAATGAATATCATGTCTCTTGGGTAGTTCATCCAGTGTACTTATCATATATTTCCACTTCAGATAAGTATAAATTGATAACCATCAGAATATTTAAACATATAAACAGGTTTACAGTGAGTTCTCTTGTGAGACTTAGTCATAATTAGTTGTTACTGCTTTCTTTAATACGATCTTTCTTTAATAGTACATCTCTAATTCTGCAGCTGTTTCCCCATAATACAAGACCATAAAAAAATGATGGAATGAAAGTACCTAAAATAAACATTCCTTAAATATTCATCAAAACCTATTCAATAGGAAGATAACTTTTGAAAGTTTGCCTATTATATAATCAATATGTGGAATCCATGTTGGTTGTTTACCAACTAAATACCCAAAAATTGATCATTCCGTGCACTGTACTGCAAGCCTCAATATTTTATAAATTAAAAATTAAATGTTTAGTTTTGACATCCTTTAGAAGAAGTCCATTAGGTTTAAACCACTCTGTCGCAGTAGATACTGTACAATCCACTATAGGCTGTAATTGATCGATATCTTTGCTTTTCGAAGTTGTGTCATCTGCGTACATCTAACAGTGGGTTTTAACATTATAAGGTAAATCATTGACAGCACTTAAAAATAAGATAGGGCCCAAAACAGAGCCTTGTGGAACAACGGATTTAACATTCAAGATAGAAGAAGACCCACTTTCAGTATAAACTAACTGTTTCTTATCCTTTAAAATGACTTGAAAAATTAAAGGTGTTTATTGTATAATCCATAATATTACAGTTTATTAATTAATATATTATGATTGACACAATTGAAGGCTTTAGTTAGATCATAAAAATTACCTTGTGCATTAGTATTATTTTCAAAAATTATGATAACTTCACTAATCAGGGAATCTACTGCTTGTATAGTTGATTTGAATTTCCTAAATCCAAATTATGATGCAGTAAACAAACCAAAACATTCAAAATATTTACCAATTTGATCGCCATCAACTGACTCCACCACTTTTGCTAACACAGGCATCAAAATGAAATTGGCCTGTAACTTATGTGGGTTATCTTTTGGGCCATTTTTATAGATAGGAATCACCTTGGCAATTTTCAGTTTTTTAGGAAAAACACCAATTTACACAATAAGTGAGGGCCATTACAATATGGGAGTGGTCTTCTCTGATCGAAACTTCTGTGGCCAAAAATCATCTCTGACCGATTTCTTCTCTGACTGAAATAGCGGCTTAAAAAAAATTGTCTTCTTCGACCGAATTTTCTGTGACCGAATTCTTCTCTGACCGAAAATTGGCCGCAGCTTGTTTCTCTGACCGAAAGAACTGGTCTGTGTAAAGGCTGCTTATGGGCTGAAGGTGTGTGTTATTTAATTGATATTCAATGCAAAACGTATTTTTAATTGTCATCATCCCATGTTCTCTGCTTAGACAACTTTTGGAAAAATAATTCAAATACAACAATTGATTTACCGTTTAGGTTAGGTTAGGCTTTATCAATTTTGTATCGGTTAAACAAGTGTTTCTAAGGTAAGATTATGCGATTCTAGCGATTAAACATACTTGTATAAATAATTCCCTTCAAATTCAAGCACGACCAATACGCTTTACAATGAATCGTCTTCTTTGACCAAAAGTATTGTTCAGGTTTCTTCTTTGACCTAAAGTTTTAAATCATTTTCTTCTTTGACTGAAACCCTATTTTTTTCGGTCAGAGAACACTTTTAAGAGTCTTACCGAATTATTAATTTTTGGTTAGAGTAGACTCTGAGCATTTTCTATGACCGAAAGATTTCTATGAGCTATTTTCGGTCAGAGGAGATTCGGTCACAGAAAGCCGCACCAGAATCATCTTGGCTTTTTTATAGATGGGAATCACCTTTTATCAATTTTCAGTTCTCAAGAAAAACACCATACTGCAAACACCAATTTACTCAAAAAGTGTGGAGCTATATGGTATTATATATAATTTTCTTTAATAAATTAATTGATAGCTTATAAATATCTTGACTGCATGAATTTTTCATACAACTAACTACCTTTAGGATGTCATCCCAAGTAAACACAATTTAAAATTAGTTTTTAAGAGAAGAGGGGTTTGGTGATATTATTTCTAATTTCAACGACCATATCGACAAAGTAGGCTATTTATTAAAGTCATTAGGCAATAGAAGTATTTGTTTATATACCATTATATCATTTAATATACTTTTAACAATAGACCAAGATGCCTTGCACTTGTTGTCACTGTTCAGAATAAATTTGACATTAAGTTCTTCATGCTTAGCCTCTCCAACATCCCTCACATACATATTACTATGAGATCTTGCAAACTACAAAATATTTAAGTGTTCGAAAATATCAGCAAGGAAAACCAGCCCAAGAAGCCAATAAATTCTCATTTTCTGATATCTTGTAAGTACATAAAAAGTTCTGGTTTTAACTCTTTTCAAGATGCTACTTCTTAAAAGCAATCTTAATTCTGTGTGATAAAGAAGGTTTCCATATAAATCACCCTTGTCTTCACAAATTTGTCTAAAAATATGAGTCTGAAACACTTTTCCTTTGATGTAATTTACAACTTTAATGACACTATTTATAATTCAATCCATTTCAGAAGGTAAACATTTTGACGCAAGAGTTTCTTGGTGTTAAAAACAGTCTAGCTATAGAGAATTTGACATGACCTCTTGCAATTTAACTGTAAATTCTTTTCAGCAAATTTCAATTAAAATTGTTAGAGCCTATTTTTAGAAAATCTGATTTCAAGTTTTAATCTTGTGGCACTAGATAACACCTCAAGATTGTCACATACCAAATTTAATTAAATTTGCTAAAAACCGAAAAGCACTTCCTAGATGTTGTTCTAAAAACTTTTTTTGCTCACGGAACCTCAAAATGCAACTTTTTACAAGAACTCTATATTGTTCTTTTATCCATCATATTTTTTCTATATTCTACATATACCCTAAGTAGGAAGTCCCATGTTCAAGGAATATTAAAAATCATATAAATATAGCATACAAGATTCTATAGAAATCATTTATTAGCAGAATATGAACACATGAGAATAATAATATGCCAACAAACATTTTAGAAAGTATGGAAATATATAAAAATTTAAATTTGAATACTTTAGTACACAGTCAGATAGAATGTTTGAGAATTTTAAATTTTTACAATAAATAAAGATAATATAATCTTAGAAAGTTTTAGAATAATCAGAGGAACACAGGTCAGTAACATTAGCATATAACCTATGAACAAAGTAGGAGTTAACAATAGAGAGAGGAAAACATGTAACACGTAAAAATGGATCAGTACAGACATGCTTCTAACTAACATGGAACTCTCAGAAGGTACGAACTTGACAATACCAAGTGTACCTAGCTGAATATACACCTTTGGAATGTGTACCTCACTTTCCTCACTTTCATCTTTTATATCAGGTCAATCTTGTTCTTTTCCTACCCTAACACTATTGGAGTATTCGAGGGCTAGGGATCTTTATTTTTTGTTCTTTTCATTTTTTTTATTAGGCGATGATGACCGAGATTTATGAATCTAACATGGGATCTCGAATGTGTCAAGCAGCATTAATATTGTAAAACTAGAAAAGGCATATACTCACAAATGTTAACATATGAGGTTTGTTCTAAAAGTATCCAGCATAAAACTTCCCTGGTGAAGGATGGAACCCAGAGGATACTTGGAATCAGCTTTTTAGTAAGGGGAAATACTTAACAGCCGTTAGATTTTCATTACATGAAATGATGGAACGACTGGACCATTGTATTCAATTTTGTTTCAGTTTGGTGATATCCAGGTAGGAACCATTTGAAAGATTCCTTATGTTTTTTCCGACAATACTAAGGGCATCGCACAAATTAAGATTTGGTTTTAAAGATGGCATTATAAATTAGTGGAAATAACTAATAACTCCCATTCCAGTTGACATTCAACAAGTTGAAATGACTTTGGTCTTGCCAGACTTTTGTGACAATAATGAGTTAGAACTTTGGATGTACTAGTGGGAATAAACATTAGTTTGGTACATACATTTTGAGTGAGAATTTGAGCATTTAGATTGTGCCATGAAATTTGTGCTGAAGCTGCTAATAACGGAGTATAAATAACTCCGTCTAAAAGTTTTCCAAGTCGTACTAAACTCGTAAATGAGAGTCTGATTTCATAAACACCAAGAACTTTAATAATGAATTTATAGCTATGAGACAGAAACCAAGGTACAGTGGATCACAAGTGGCATAAGTAGGACAACTTTGTCAAAGTAATGGAACTGCTTTCTTCGACACTCATGGAGTAGTTCATAACTACATGCCAAAACATTACCAAAGAATATGTTCATTTTGTGATATTATATAGTGCTAGAGACCAGTCTTATAGTAGCAGGAACTTGGCTGCTGCATCATGATAATCCATCTGATGATACAGTGATCGCATCATATGTTTCAGAATTTTGCCGTTGTCCAAAATGCCACTGAAAGGATTCCAATCGAAAATTAAAATATGACAGGCAGTGAGTAAATGGTCTTATTGACAGGCTAACTAACTACCAGTGACTGATGCTCTCTTGGGGGAAGATTCACCCAAGCATGATGGTATCCTTCATTTCTTCACAAAGGTGCTGTGCTTCATTTTTTTGCGGGGAACATTCATGTTGGATACTTTTTGAACCAACCTCGTAGTATATCCTAAAAATAACTTAAGTTGAGAAATAAGAATATAAGATACATTGTTATTATCTCCTTAAAATAAGTTTGAATGGGAAAAATAAATTATCAGCACTGTGTGATCTCAGTTAATGGGTTTACTACAGTTTTGTCAATGTTGGGAATAGGCCAACTGATGCAACATTTATCATCAAGGTTGCCAATACTTAAAGCTTCTTTGAATGTGTTCTGTTTTATGGCATTGGCATATAAAATTAGAATTGTGCTTGTAGAATGGTACAATCCACCTTCAGATGAACTTTATAGTACTGATACTAAGTATCACTATATCTTAAAATCTTGAATTTATGTCATTGTTTTAATTTAATTTTGTAAGTTAATTAATCAAATTCAAATTTTGTTTTGTAATTTCAAAAAAAGGATCTGCTGTCATAAATTCTTAATAGTATAATTTATAATACAATATAGTTACAATACGTAAAGTCCTAAACTATGGTACAATAACTATGTGTTTTAATCTAGAATTTATAATAATATATAATCCTCAATTGGTTCGTTATTACAAGTTTTTCTGTTTGTTATTACTGTTATATATATATATATAACAGTAATAAAAGGGAAGTGCTATATCAATTTTATCATTTTGAAGGATTTATAATCCACATAATATACCTTAGTAAATTTTGTATAAGTAATATAAATAATGCAAGAGTTGTTATAATTTTAGAATATGTATTGCCGAAGCGGTGTAGCTCAGTTGGCCTAGGCGTGGGTTTATCTCTTGATGAAGTGGGGAAACAGGCTTAAAGTAAAGGGTGTTGTGTTAAACAACAGCATTGTAATTCAAGAATTACTATTGCAAATACATTTGCATTATATAGCGTATTCAAAAAGAACAAAGTTGGTGGCCAATATATGATCAGAATGTGACCGACCACTTCTAGGAGAAGATATTGAAAGTGGTATGAAAATCACTTGGGCCATTTGGGCTGTAGAGATGATACAACTAGACATCCTTTGAATTGTTTTTATTTGGTCTTTGATTGGAATCGAAAATCAGTTCTCCCCCCCCCCTCAATTTATGATGTCAAAAAAAATTGAAAAGTGGGAAAATGTGTTGTGCTAATACTGCATCTAAAAATTGATATATTATCATGTAATATTATCAAACTAAAAATAAACTATACCATAAATTGAAAACTATAAGTACCATATCAAGGACAAGAAATCCTCATCAACAAATAAATACATCAACACAAACGTTAAGATTAACAGTATTCCAAATTGAAATAAGTTTTTCAATTAAATATCTCATTAGTCTATAAATAGTTATTGTACATTAGAATATACATTTTATAACATGAAATCGTTCAAATGTTTCTTAAACAGATTTTCATATAGGTACTGTAAGCTGTAAGTTTAAAGATAGGCGAATTTAAAAGATAGGTAGTTTTATTGTTTTTTCACAGGGATTTCCAATTTTTATTTTATAAAGTTATATAAAAATGTGTAAAGAGTATCTTCTTTCATAGTTGTGTTAATCATTGAAATTTTTTGCTGTATTATTACTAAAAAAAAAACGTAAAAAAAAATACAATTAAGAATATCTAGTTTCTGAGTATACAAAATACTATTTGTATTAAGTACCATCTTTAAAATTGCTGTATGTACGAAATATTCGTATTTTTTAAATAAGCCCTGTCTGTAATTTTACTTAAATTTTATTGTTTGATCTTAATTTTGGCCTAACTTATGTGGCTTTTCTTTAAAACCATGTTTGAACACATATATTTATAGTTGATAATTTCCTAGTCCTCTTTATTGTAGGGACTGAAAATCTGAGCGTTATCATTTAATTGCACATTAAAATGTCTTATCTCAAACTGGAACTATGTCACATCAAGCAATCATATACTGCAGTGATTAATATTAATGGATTTGTAAGTGATTAAACAATCCTTGAAGAATATGTTAAGATATTTATATTGCTTAGTTTAGTTTTAAGCAATTACAGATTGAAAACTGAATTTTATTAAAGAATCCTTGAAGAATATGTTAAGATATTTATGTTGCTTAGTTTAGTTTTAAGCAATTACACATTGAAAACTGAATTTTAGTCAATTAGGAAATTTCTTACAATTGATCTTCAAAACCGAAATGATTAAGACTGCAATAATATGCATTGGAGCAAGCTGAAATTTAAAGGGTTGTATGAAATAAACACAGTTGTAGAAGGAAACTAATGAAATGTCAAAAAATGATTAAAGCTCACCATTCCAACATACAGAGCTGTATTGAAATTTTTTAATTTGAACAGGAGGACCCAGATTAAAGAAGATATATTGATTTGGATCACTCAAATATGAATCGAAAATTGTCAAAAAATATTGCAACAACAAACATGGTTTAATCTGACATTTGCCTTTATTTATGTCTATGAAAACTAATACACAACATTTGAGACTATAAATCAATTTTCATTATCAAGTGTAAAATTTAGAGCATAAAAGAGAAAAACGTCAACATAATCTAGTAACATGGTCTAGGGCCATGTTGGAAACTAAAACTAAATCTACGTCCTAAGAAAAGAACTTGAGCAGTCAAGCTAAGACTAAATACAACATGAACAGATAAACCACAAAACACAGGCTAACACTATACAAAGGACTTTAGCGACATCTGTTTCAAACTCCCTGATTTCATTTCCATGAGTATGAGTAGATTCAACTAGGAATGATTCAGCAGAGTGCCAGTGTTTTATGAATTTTTTAGATGATATGGGGAGGTGATTGTGTCCGTTTTACACACCACTATCATTATTAAGTTTCAACTTTATAAAGGGTTGTTTTAACTAGGCCAAACATGTTGTTACAAGTATAAAACAGATATTGAATATGTTCATTTTGATATTGTAATTGGAGGAGAAACTCTAATTTAAAGGTTGGCAAAACATTAAAAATTGTTAATTGACTGTCGAAACTCGACATTGAATATTTCTGTGCAAATTTAGGTGTCTGAGCATGTGTGTGTATTAAGTTTTTTGTATTTTCAGCTTTTATTTTTTAATCTTGTATAATTGTTTTTCATAAGGTCATAGAGTTTATAGCCTTAAAATGTGTAAATGAATATGTGAACATTTTATCTCCCCTTTTTGCTACACATCAAATTTATCTTCTTGACTTTAAGATAGGAAAGTGATTCAAATTTCCCATTATGTTCAGTTACTAGTATAGAAACCACACATATTATTTAAAAATATGTTGACTTTCAGACGGTGAATCAGAATTGTTCTCAATATTTAAGTAGAAAATCTAAAATCTTGGTACAACACTGAGTACTGAGCAAAATATGATTACCAGTGATGCTGTCAATCCTAACTAGAGACTAAGAGGTGTCAATGAGGTAACCCCCCTGGCCCCTTCCGGATTTGACAGGTAAATCTGGGCCTGAGCATTTAGTCTTTAATAACTATTCTTTACTATTTACAAGCAAAGAATTTACATTAAAAAATATATATTACAGTTACTGTAAAAAAAATAAGTAACAATTAATTTGAATAATAATTATTTTTATTTCTTCACTTTATTAAAAGAACAATTGTTTTGAATGGACTTCATTCACTACTTTCAAGTAAGCTGTCTAACTTACAGCAATATGATACAACTTTAAGTCATTCAAAATGTGACACAGCTGTTACAATAACTGTCAGTATAAACGCATACACCATTCTTGGCTTGCATTTGTGTGTATTTAGTCAAACCGTGTGCAAGGTCACATTTTTTGCTAGTGCAAAGAAGATGTAAGATTCTATTTCGGCTGTAACGTTCTTGAAAACTAATAACTTGGGTTTTTTGAACAGTAGTGGCTTTAGGGTGTATAAGACCATGGGTAAGAACAATTTAAGGAGGAGGTATGAGGACTTAAAAAAAAATTAATAGGCACTTTGGAAAATGCGTTATTTAATTAAGAAAAAATACGAATTTGTAATGATGTAAATATTTAATGTAGATAAATAAAAACACAAATAGTGAGAAAAAAGTTAAACAATATTAACATTATTCTATTTTCAAAGTTATTGGATAACGATGGATTGTACATATTGATATAAAGGAAGATTCTTGTCAAAGAGATCGGCACTTTTAAATAAAAACATTAATTTAGTAAGATTTAGCAGCTGTCGACAAACTATTTCTGTATATTTGATTTTAAATGGTTTTTATATAAACTGTTCCCCCACCCCTTTTGTGAGCTATTGAATATTGAAAATTCTAACCCACACTAAGAACACTTCTTAAACACAAACTTTTAAAAAAAAAAAGGATATATAAACTTGTACACCTCCATAGGGAGATGTAGACTAGCTGCATCTATTAAGAGGGGGTTGACTTGTAGTTCCCTGTCAAACACAACACATAAACTATTATCTATATAGGCCTAGTCATTTACATACAGTTCACCTACATTACACAATTACCTATCCTTTCATATTCTCTTAGGGTTCTTATTTGTGATGTACGTCTCTTTAATAGGTAGAGTTTCTCCAAGTGAGTGATACGACACTGCCATTCTTTCCTAATGTTAATATTAATATAGGCATGAGATAGAAAGAACCCCATGCTCTCCTCTGTTATGTCGGGGAGTGGCACTGTGTATTCTGATTACTATGGTGGAATTAAGTGTGTGGATCCTGATGTATGCTTTGATCTTAACAGTTCAAATTTAGAAACCAGCCACCTAGCTGTGCCTGGCAAGCAAGTGGACATTGGGTTAATGGGGAGTTGGAACCCATAATGATCCGGTTGGACTGAGCCATTCATTTTCCATCAGTACATGGACTAGGTGGCTAGTCAGTTGTAACTTGGGGGTGAGGAACCATAATTTTTTACTGGAACTCACCTCTATAATATATAAGTGTGGTGCTCTGAAGACATGTATTTTAATTCTATTAAATTTGGAATTCACTTTAATTCGAGTTGCCTAAACTACTGATTACATTGGGTGTGTCCAATTATCGACTACACGATTCTTCTTCATGAAGCGTCGGATAAAAAATATTATGGAACAAATAAATTCAATCACGAAATCATTAAATAAATCTAAAGGGACATCATTCAGCTTTATCTGATGAGTCTGTTAACAATTGTGAGACATTGGAGATTATGGAGGTGGCTTCTCAACCACTTGAGTTGCCAGTTCCTAAATTTCTCGTATTCAGAAAAATGGAAGAAGAGAATAACCTATTGAAGGTCTCTCCCTTTTTAATTAACAAAGCTGTTACTGACAGAGCAAACCTTGTAGTTTCCATCTAGAAACTACAGAATGGAATTATTTTAGTACAGACAAGCAGCAAAAAACAAAGCTTGTCTTCTAATATAAATGACTTCATTTTTTGATCAAGTTAATGCTTGTACTATACTGCTTGTAGTTACTTATAGAGTTTTGCTCCATGTTACTCTGGAGGAGATAAAATCTGAATTATCTAATCTATGATTGAGTTTACTCACATAATGCGAACAGAGAATGGGGAAAACGCCCAACTGCTTCGTTGGTGATAACTTTTATCATACATACTGTATCAGTCCATATTTTTGCTGGATACCAACGACTAGACCTTATGTTTCAAACCTACAATGTTGTTTTAAAGGTCAGGGTTTCGGACATGTGAGTTCTAATTGTACGAAACTGAAGGAACATAAAACAATCAAAAAGGGAAAAAAAAAATTAGTTTGAAATTACATTGCTTACTCTGGAAAAGATTTCAAGATGAAAATAAATAATAAAGAAACATTTTACATCGAATTTGTTTTATTTTACTGTAATGGTCTATTGGGTTAAATATTAAGTGGAAAATTGTTTTGCATTACTGCTCATTAAAAAAAAAAAAAAAAAAAAAATATATATATATATATAGTGTTGCATGATTTGTTTGGATCATTGTATGCGGCCAATGTGGTTTGAAGAGTAAAGCAGTGAAGGGTGCAAATGACCAAATTATAATGGAGATCATTCTGCATGTTCCTTTAACTATTTCAGATATTAAGTGGAAAAGGCTGTTATGTCTGTTATCTTGAAAACAAAGTATTGTTCAACGATTTCCAAAAAGTTGAATAAAATTTCAAAACCTTTTCAAAACACAATTCCAGTTGAAGGTAAAACTAATTCTGCTTATGTTCAACAGAAATAGTAAGTTTCTGAGTAAAAACTGAAATTTCTCCTTTGATTTTTTTCTATTCGATAAACCGGTTTTCGAATTCTTCTGCAATTGTGTCAATGTATTTTATATGAGTTAAATATGAAACTTCCTTAAAATCCTTCATTTCTTCAAAGTGCTCTTTACAGCTTGAAAAATGAAAACTCATGTTTTTCTAGTGAAAACTTGAAAAGCTTAATTTTATTTTAAAATTCTTTTATGTGGCTAAATAAATTAGCAATATTCAGATGCTTTCCTTGTATCTTCAAATTCAATTCGATAAGGCATGATGTCAGGTCTGTTAAAAGTGCAAAGTCTGATAGAAATTTTGCATCTACAATTTTATTTTCCAGTTCCATAGTATCGGACTTCACTTTATTTTTAAGGACAAGGGGAATCTCCTTGGTTAGAGTGAAGAAACGTTGCAAACAGTTTCCTTCGTTTAACCAATGAATATCAGTGTGAAGTAACTAGCCCCCATATGTAGCATCTACTTTGACCAAAATATCATGAAACTTCCTGAGAGTCAAAGCATGATTGGCCCTTTTATAATGATAGTTATTTTCACAACCACTTTCATGACATTCATTTGACGTAAGAATTTTCTACATAGGGCATTTTGGTGAACAATGCTGTGTATCAGGACAGTTGATATTGTTTTGTTTTAAGAGTCCTGCAATTCCAATTTCAAGTCCTATCATAGCTCTGGCTTTATCAGTGACAATACAGGAACATTTATCGAATTTCCCATAGTCTGATACTACCTTATTTACACTTCAAAAATATCCGTACCCTTGATTGTACCATGGAGAGGAATAAGATCAAGCGTCTTCTTTGCTACACTGAAGTCCTCTTGAATAGTTTGAACAAAAATTACAAGTTGGCTGATGTTAGATAGGTTTTCGTCCAGGCGGAGTGAAAAATATGTACATTTTCCAATTGTGTCATGCAATTTTTTGGATACATATTGATTAATGTGGTCTACATGCCTTGCAGTTTGATCCAACATTGAGACTGTTTAAAATTTTTCGGAAATTTTTGTTTCATTGAATTGTTTTGCCATTTTAATTGCACAAATCTTAATAACCACTCCATCACTAAAAGGTTTTTCCGCTTCAACAATTTCCAGCACTACTTCGTAAGAAGCAGCATTACTGCATTTTTTGTTATCAGTGTCAGTTTACAAAAAAAAGTGTTTTTTAAAAAGTTTTTTCTTCTATTCCGTAATGATAGCATTTCTAGACTCTCCTGTATACTGCTGAAACATTTTCTCATGTAACATAGTGTAATGTCGTTTCATATTATATTCTTTAGGAATTGATATTACCTGCACACAAACAAAGCACTGAAGTTTATTATTGTTGTTTGTGATTAAATAGTCTGATTTTCAAATAAATTTATGTTCGTCCATTATTTTTCTTATCTGCGAAAACATATTTCAATTAATTAAAAAACCTTAAATTGAGTTTCTGCATACCATACACAAGAACAAAATGACTACAATTATAAACAAATAAACACTGGACTTAAACGTAGCAATAAACTTCGTGAGCTGTATTCAACATTGTTTTGTCAATGAGTCTCTATTCCACACTATAAGTATTAACTCTGCCTTGTTATATATAACTCTGCCTTGTTGTCAATACGATAAGTATTGACTCAACCTTGTTATTTGCGTGGGCATGGCCACTTGAGAGCGGTTCAGTGAAAATGTTCCAGTATCTATGTTGCGGCCTTGTATCTGTCGCAAGTGGCATCACATACCCTGTATTTATTTTTTTAAATTTCATTGTTGGTGTAGGAATGACTTGCTTTGTGTATATTTTTGTTTCTTAGTGATATTTCAATATTTTTATATTATTTTATTTCATCGTTGGTGTAGGAATTATTCACTTGTGTATATTTCATTTATTAGGCATATTTCGATATTTTTATATTATTTTATCTCATTGTTGGGTAAGAATGATTGGCTTGTGTATATTTTTGGTTTTTAGGCATAGTTTTGCACCCGCTTTGCGTTGGAGAGATCAACAGATCAGCTGGTTTCATCGGAGTCTGGCATTCAAGATGCTTTTTGCTTGCATCAGACCCTGGTTGCTGTGTTTTTTGAGCTTTGCAAGGCGTATAATATGGTTTGGCAAAGAGGAATTCTGAATATATTAAAATCTTGGGTATAAATGGTAATATTCTAGCATTTATACAAAACTTTCTTTACTACAGATCTTTCAGAGTGTGTGTTGTAACAAATCTATCAGCTCATTTAATGAACCTCGGTGTAATGTGCTCAGCTTGACCCCGTTTGCTGTGGCAATCAACATGATTTACACCTAATGTGCAGTGCCCTTTCCACTGTTCTCTGTTTATTGACGATTTTGCTATATATGTGTCTGATAAAGGTATGGCAACTCCCGAAAGTGCCCTTCACCTTGTAAAATAAACAGCAATCTTGGCCAAGATTGACAGGATTTAAAATTTCTTTGTTTCAAAACTGCAATGACTGAACCATCACTCTTTTATGGAACAAAACTTCAAACATATGTAACTAAGATGTAACTAAATTCTTAGGCTTGTTATTTGATTAAAAACTCTCGATTCTTCATTTATTTGAACCTTTGACATGTTACGTGTTTTTAGTGGTTGTTGATGGAGAGCCGTTCGGACTAGTATGTTAATGTTTTTAACATGCTTTTATTTGATCGGAGATTGATTATGGTTTTACTCATCCGTAACACCATCAACATTTTTTTTCAGTTTCATTTCAGTCTATAACTCTGCACTTCGTCTTGTGTTTGGAGGATTTAGTTCGAGCCCAGTTTTTAGCTTACTTGCTGGTGAATCATCTCTTTCTCAACGAAGACATCAACTACAAGTATCATATACGAGTAGTCTGCACTCCAAACAATTTCATCTAGCTTACAACATTGATTTTAGTACCGGCAATCCTTTAACTGATAATTAAATTAATGACATCAGAACTGTAATGTCCTATTTGGCATTGAACTCCAAACATCTTGGACAATTTGGGACTTGTACTTCATCTAATGTACAAGTATTCTCCCCGGCTTATTAAAATACCATGTTTTGTTTTTTCATTGTGAAGATTTATTTAGTACAACACTCCTGATGTAGTGTATCACAGGAGTTCATATTTAAAAGTCGGTTGTGCTGTTCAGACAGACGTGTATGTTAAGATTAACCTCAGTACGTTTTGTTATTCTTCCTCTTTGTTATTTTGAAAGGTACTGTACCATCTAGTTTTCCTCACTATCTTTTGTGTTCTGATTCCTGTGTTCCATACACAGACTTCAGCTATGGGACATTAGAATATTGTTTTGTTGGGCATTGCGGAATAAATGAAAACACAAAAGCAAATAAAGTAGCAAAGCAAGCTACAAATCAGATCCTAGTCACTCAGTGAGTTATGGGATCTGACTTTCTATTAGTTGTTAAACATGTATTTCATAGTCAGTGTGAAGATGAATGGTCAACAGTTGTGTCCAATCAACTGAGGGAAGTCAAGATACACCTGTCTGTGAAGTTTATTTATTCATGCTAGTCATTGAGATGAAGTATTGATTATTCATGTTCGTATCAGTCATTCCATGATCACTCGTGGAACATGGGAATCTGCTGCAATGCCTATTTGGTCAGGGTGTTCTAATGGTTAAGCAGGTTCTAATACATGATATTGTTGTGAGAGGTTTGTGTAGGACATTTGTCCTACCCAATTCCATTCAGGTGATGTGGGGATAATGCTGTGATCCTTGATCCGGGTATTTTCTTTTTGCCTCGATTAATAATTTTTAACATTACGATTCGATTGTTGTACAGATTTCTTTTACATCCCTGTATTATTCTTTTTTCTCTTATAGTTTATATCGTTATTAACTTGTTGCAGGGTGTTTTAAAGTTCTGTAACAAATGTCATTGTTTATTAAATTTTAACAAAGTGTACAAGTATTTACTTATTTTAATTTTGTTTCAAATTTTATATTATTTATTTTTAGTTTTGTTAAGTTCAGGATATGCTCTTAATTTTGTACAGGCGATGAGTCCGATTGTTATTTGATTTAAAAAAAAACTTTATTTTCTTTTAGGTATCTTTGCAACACTATGAATAAAGTATACACACACATACATTCACCACTGATAATACACTCAGTACATTAACAACCCTTTTATTAAAATTAAAATAAACATCCTGTTAATAACAAACAACATGTGGCGAGTATTAACACAACTAAGGAGAAGAAGTGACAGAAAACTAGGGGTGATGTTGAGGAGTAGGGAATGAATGCTTGAGTTCGTGACAAATAAGAAGATGCAGTGTCTGAAACAACACACCCTGCATTCATTATTCGAAATACATTGTCTAGAATTTACACTACTAACCCACATTAAAACATCTGTTGGATATATCAATGTATCCTAGAATATATTTCAATGGTAAAACGGGATTATTGCACATATTATTACAAATTTATTTAATTATATTGAATTAAAGCATAATGATAATATGCCTAATTATAGCATAGGCAGTGGTGTCATGGTATTTTTTTACGTTAATGGAAGTTTTATGTTTCATTATGTAAATTAAATAAATTTGAGCAATAAACCAAAGTTTAGTTCTAGCTTTTAAAAAAAATAGCTTAAGCAAACAACTTTCAGTGCTGATAAGTTAATTAGAAGAAGTATACGATTTTTTGAGAGCCTAAAGAAAAGTATGGAATCTAGTCTCTTGAGGTAATGTTGCTGAGAATGATGGTCTTTTCAACAACATTCCGCTCACAAATAATCCAAAAATTACAGTCATCAACCATAGACAACTTATAACAAGTGTTATAATAATAATCTTAAGAGATAAATACTTACTACCAAATCCAGTCATGAATCAAAATCAGCATCAGCGAATACATCTTCAAACAACAGGCAAGAATATGACTCACCCCCTAGAATATAAAATTCCCCCCCCCCTAAACCTCCCTGCTACATTGGTGTATTCCATATCCCCAAACTCCTCGGATGGACCGTTCCAGCACTGCTGAATTTGTCATGACAACACTGACATAGGATTAGAAAATGTATTTCACATGATGAATGGTTTATGATGTCAAGGACTATAAATTTTCTCCACTTTAACTTTTAAGTTTATGATTACCAGGACAAAATAAGAAACCTGCTGAGACACTGGGAGATACTCCTTACATCTGGCAAGCACAAGCTTAGTAAAATTATTTTACTCTGTTAATAAAACTTCGTGCATGTGTACTATTGACTATCGAATAACATTGAGAGTTTTATATATTACGAATTGAAGCAATCATTTTTTTTCATTTATGACAAGTTAAGTAAGTTACAGAAAAAGTTACACCTATTTTTTCTTTTGGAACTATTACTTTTAGAGATCATAGGTTAAAATTTTTTATAAAAAAGTGTTATTGCTCACTAATATCACTTTTAATTCAGTTTTTATTAATAGGGGCCATAATGGGTCTTATTTCAAGACTGATAGGATTGTCATTTTATATTACAGTGGTGTGTATTTTATATTTCCTAGCAACATACCTAATGTGTTTGGTAATTCCAGGCATATAAAGCATCATCATGAACACCGAGTCCCTTTTTGTTAGTATTCTGTACTTCCATTGATACATCATCAGTAATATAATTCAGTATATCTATCAGAAACAAAACACGTATTAGCTTTGTCCAGTAAGGATTGAACTGCTTCTTCTTTGACTCTTTTACAGTATTAGGGTGACTATAAAAATAGTTTAGTTACTTCTGGTTTTAAAATTATTGAATGATGATGGATTGTTTATATTATTGATGTACTTTTTTTCAAACATTTGCCATTATTTGTGATTCTAAAAAAATAATACAATAGTCTACCTGTTAGTCTCTTTTTTTCTAATCCACAATCGTGAAGACAATGTATCTTTCTCAATACAAAGGTCCATATACAGAAGTTAGTTATTGGCTTTATTTTCCATAATTTGGAAATGAATCAGAAGTATTATCAAGTAACTAAAAAAAACCTTTTAACTTATTGTAGCCATGAGGCTTTGTGATAAAAATATCATCCACATATCCTAGGCATATTACTTCTTTCTCAAATTCATCCATAAAAATAGAACTTACCGACCTATTGATTGCTATACCGTCATAGTTTTAATATATCTTATCATTTAATTTGAAGTAATTACACCTAGTGTGTCATTTAAAGAGTTCCAATAATAATGTTTACAAAAAAGTGCACTGCTTTTAATAATCAAACCTCAGGTAAGAAATCAATTACTACTAGACACTCAGGACACTAAATACTATAATTGCAGTATTAAATGTGAATGTGATAGGCAGTAAATTGGTGAGATAAAAAGACCTCATAATAGAAGAATTAGTGAACACAAAGAGAACATGTGATTAGGCCTAGTAAATAGTTTCAGAATAATCAACATAATTATTGGTTGTGGTGACTTTTTGATTGCTTAGTCTTTGGTTTTGGGTATGATTGTTTAAGAATGTTTTAGCGCTGTTAATTTTACTTTGAAGTATAACTTTTGTACATTCAGTAATACATTCCAAACATCATCCTAATGTTTAATTCTAGATTATCATAGTCACTGAGTTAAAGACTAATAATACAATAATGTAAATGGATATGTCAGTGCCAAATAACATTGGCAACAGTTACATGTTGCAACGTGAATATGCCAAACTCTCTGTACACTCTAGGAAAATTATCATTTGTACTGTAATTGTAATATTAGAAGAAGACACATTCTTCACTTAGATAATGGTACATAATATGAAGGATGTAAGGATTATGATTATGTTAGGTTTAGCCCTATAACAGTTTAAGGCTTAGTTTATAACAGGTAATAAATTGATAGTTATAAATCATGTGTATATTTAAAATTGTTAAATGTATAATCGTGATTGAAAAATATATAAGTTGGATTTTTGTGTTACTATTTATTCTCTGATTTGAATAAGTTATTAGTCATCTATTTGCTTTAATATATTTATAAATCCAGACTTCAATATTGCACAAATTTTCTCACTAATTAACATATGCTCAGAAAGAAAAAAATTACTGTAGGTTCTTTGATACCGGGTAATGGAATGCTATCACATTTCTAAATTGAGACTCTGCTTAGTTCTTGAGGGCTTTATCAGAGTTTGTTCGTGATTTTATTAAATCGAAATTAATACTTCATAGAGCATTAGTCATCCGTATTCCATAATAATACCTTCACCTTCTTTGTTCGTGTCAACGACTTGACTAGTTGAACCGTGTAGTTATCAATATATATCCACTTACTTCACTCCGAGACATAAAGTCATCCTAACCTCACCTTAAGTATTATCTTGTTAGTGATTGTAGTCAGTTTTTTTATTAATGTTTGTATTTCAATAAAAGTTACAATGTATGTTACGTCAACCAATCATTTTGAATCTTACCTTATTCACCTATCACGATTTCGGTCATATGACCATCCTTAGGGCACAGAAATTTCACAAAAACAAATGCATAGTCACAACACAAAACATATTTCACTCCACGCGGAGTTTGTGAAAAAATATAAAGTAATAAATGTCACTGTTAAACATGTTATCCACATGCACATTAGACCCGTATGTCGACACATGTTTTGTGTTGTCACTATGGATTTGTGTTTGTGAAGTATCTGTACCTTAAGGATGGTCGTATGACCGAAATCGCGATAGGTAAATAAGCTAAGATTCAAAAGGATTAGTTGACATAATATAACTAAAATTTCACTAATCCGTGAGCTAACAAAAATGGAATTAAAATTTCAATAAGATCAAAGGTTTTATAACTCTCAAACCAATAATTTAGAGATATGGAGGATATTGCATTTTGTTTAGATGTTTAGCGTGTGTATTAAAGTAAAAACTTATAAAATTTGTTATATCCAATTTTCCTGTTTATCTTGAGCTGGTTCAACACCTAAGTTACAGTGACAATAATTATGAATTAATAACTCCCTAGGTTTTTTAATGAAAAAAACCCTAGGTACCAATTTTGAATGAAATCAGCCTTACGATTTTCAAGAAATCACTGTAAACTGACTAATAGACATATTATAAAAACAGTTTGAGCTCAGTGTAACTCAAAACGGACATTTGTATGAAAATATCATATGAGAAAGGTTAGATTCATGTTTTAAAACCTAAATATATTTTCCTGGTTGATGAGTATTTTCTTGATTATGATTTGTGTAAAACAGTAAAATTTTTTGAAAAAATTTGTTTCATAAAACACAATTTCTGAATTCTGGACTTCTAGTTATTTGAATTTTACTATTTATATGATGATAGAATCTATATAATGCAGTAATTTGCTAATGATTGTTTAGGTACCTAAATTCAGTTCCTACAAAAGGTAAAGGGAATTTAAATGTCCCAAGCTATTTAAAGGGCCAAAAATTAACTTCATTCTATTCCGCTGAAATTTGGTATACTTATGAGGTCGTAAACATGATTCTGTTATTAATTTTTCAAAATTGTCATTGAACGACTCAAAATGGAAAAAAAAAATGTGAACCCCCCCCCCTTCAGAGCCTAATTTATAATAATACAGGCTTGGCAATCCTGAGAGATTAATTATGTAAAGGGATTTGAAAAAGTGTTTAAAAGAGTTGTGAAATGTGCTAAAATAAAGAGAAATGGTATTTAATAAAGCTAGGCTATAAATAAAATAAAGGCATTTTGGCAGATTATAAACACTGAATTTGGTATAAAAAAATCTAAAACTAATATCGTTTTGATATATAGACCTAATGCTAAATGTGTGGTGGATAAGGCAAATTGCTGTTGCTGAGGCTTACAATGATTTCTTTTTATACAAATATTACCTTGAATATGTGCATTCCCAAAGCCTATCAATGTGAATTCTATTGGTCTACATCAGATTGTTCAACAGAGGGTTTCTCATTACATAATTTGGTATCTACAAATAAGAAGGACATAATTCGTACATAAACAAAATAAAGATTCAGTTGCTTGGTATGAAATAGCTATAAATAAATTCTTTATATGAAATTACATATCCGTTTGCTTCAATTATAAATCGGTGTTTGATGCATGGAGTTTTCCCCTAAAACCTAAGGTGTTCACAGGTTTCCCCAATTTCTAAGAAAGGAGTTAATTTGGACATTGGGAATTACTGCCCTATTTCTATTAAAGAAGATGGTTTTGATTTTCAATTTTCTCATTTTTGCTTTTTTACTACTTGGACTCCTCGCTTGGCGATTTGTTTTGGATTGTACTTAAAGATCCATGTAATAATAAGATTCTTTAGAAAGTCAGGGTCATTTTCAATTTGTCATAGAAGATCACGGCACACTTCATACCTGTTTTCTTTATGTTCAAGAATGAGGTTTTTGGCACCAATTTTGCACAAACTTTTCTCATTCTCAATTAGTTTGTCAAAATCTGATGAACTGTAGTGAAATTAAAATTAAAATTGTTCTGCGATGACTGACAGTTAATTGAAGGTCAGATTGCAACATATCCCTGATTCGATCAACATAGTCAGTTCTTGACATTACTGATCATCCAGCCTGCATTACAATTTGATTCCTGTCCCTCTGGAAATGATTTAAAACATCTGAAAACTTGTGCTCTTGATAAAGCTTCATCTCCATACACTTTTGTTATTTTGTAAACAACTTAGTAGCACAATCTCTTTTGGTCAAATTAACACAAAACTTGATTTACACAATGTTGCTCGTAATTGATATTACTCATTTTTATAATGCACAACAAAGTCTCACTTCAGGAAAAATTTGTTTACATTTCATGTTATAACAATAGACAATAAATATTAATACTCAATATGAATCAGTTGTTTATCTAACAATCTGTGTTTAATGGAAACCTTTTAGTGTGCCATATTGACTGCTACATGATTAGTCACATTATTTCATTTACAGACTTTGTGTTAGAGTTCAGGAATAATTGCCAAACATCAAAAATGAACCTTAGTCACAATCATTAAAAGCTTGATTTTAATAAAATACAATTTATGCGGAAGACATGATTGTGGCATAAGTGGAGCAAGTTTAGGCCCTATATAAATATTTTTTCTAGGACAGCATTCTTGGTTCATATTGGATTTTTGACTCACAACTACTGAACTGACATTTCAAATAGTTTTGGTTAGTTTTATTTGATTTTGGGGATGGGTAATTGAGAAAGTTTGGTCACTGTTTGTGCACAGTTAATGGTAAATTTGTAAGTGCTTGTAAAGCTTTAGGCAATTACTTTGTTTCCTTTTACTTTCGATTATGTTCTAGGAGTAATAGTATTTACAATTATTGAGGAATTACTTAATTACTACCAGATATTACCATTTTTTGTTGCATTATACTAGTTTTTAAAAATCTTCTATGTAAAGGAATATTTGGTACTGCTATTTAGGCTGTCATATTATATTCAATCATTATTTTATCAATAGAATTTTTTTATTATTGAAGCCATTTAGAGATTATAATTACTGTGATCTCACTCATTGTGTGGACATAGAAAATGTGAACTAAAATTATAAATCACACACACACACACACACACACACACACACACACACACACACATATATATTGTGCTAGATTAATTAATTTGGCATTAGTGAACTATGTAAATCGTATACTGTGTATGTGTAAATACCAATATAATTCAGGCTTGGGATTTTTGTGTAAATATTTAATGCAATATTTAATGTAGAAATGGAGCCTAGTTTCGTAATTATAATTCAAACAAAGAATATTTGCCTTTTTTACAGAGTGTAAATAGGCCATATTCAAGAGATAAGCTTAGACCTAATTACATTTAAATTGTTTATATTGCATTTCAACTCTAAATTGACTTCATTTCAACAACCCGTAGATCTGTTATTAATTTCCTTGTCTGTATAAAATATTAGGTGCCTAAGTTTTTAATATTGTTGTTACTTGGAGGCTAGAATATGATTTTTTATTGAGGAAACATTTTCCTTAGGCAATTCAAATAGAATTATTTTGCAGGAATGTTTTTTGTCACAAGAAATAAATATTTCTCCTTTTGAGTTTTATTAAAAAATATAGATAGAAATATGTGATTGTATTGTCAGGGTATCACAACATATTTTTCTCTTTAGGCATTCTTTTTTGAATAATTGTAGTAGGTTAATTACCTTGTTTTCTCCACGTCAAACAATCCAAAAGTACAATCCAGGAAGCTATACATACAATATGTCTTAATTAAATTTTCTGTTCAGAATCCTTTAAAATTTATGAAAATATTATCCCATAATATTCAGTTTGTATTTATTTGGGTACATATTTTTTCTCTCAAACAGGAATTGCATGCTTAGTATTATTTGAAAGAATTACATTAAAAAGTAAATGAAAACCTGACGATGATGTTATAAAAAAATTTGTAGTGTTCAAGATATTAAAAATTTTTATTACAATTTACTAAACTGTCACCAGAATTTTGTATATTCAAGCAAACTATATAATAATAATAATATATATATATATATATATATATATATATATATATATATAATTAATATTATCGAACAATATGATATGTATATTATAATACATAATTTGTGAATTTGTAAATTTTTATGTGAGAATTTTGAGTCGATTACTTATATTAAGTTTAATATAAAGTTTTACATTTTGAGTTTACCAGTAATAGGTTTTTAAATGTTTTTATATTTAATTACATTTTTGTAGAAACTATAGTTTATCAAATTTATTCATCTTTATTTTTACTTAAGAGTTTATATATTTATATATAAGTTTTTTGTTGGATATCCATATTGAATTTATAGGGGTCCAAAAAAAAAAAGGTTTTTGTAATGATGTTTGTCGGTTAAGTTAGGTTATAACCCAGTTCTCCATAACCCAAACTTGTGGAGGATTTAAATCAAATTTGTATGTGAAGTGATATTTTGGCCATATCTCGGAATGTTTAAAAAACACTTTGTCCCATTACTCTAAATTTTGGAATAGCTGCCGTAAGAAAAAACAAAATTACGATTTTCTCTAAAATTGGTTTTTAACGATTTTGATCAAATTTTCTCAAGTGTAATTTTTAAAAACCCTAACAGAACATATTGGCCTTCATCTTTCCATAAATACCAGTTGGTGAGTTATTGGTAAAAAACAAAAACAAAAAAAATCGGACATGGGACTGTTATAAAAGACATCATTTTTCAAAATCAGCTTTCATACAGATTTTGTTTAATTTTTGTGAATTAATGATCTAAACCAGTGTTCAAAATCACAAGTACTGTATAAAATATTAAGGTTTAGGAATAATTGCCAAAAACAAAAATAACCTTGATCACCATCATAAAAAGTTGGGTTTCAAATATGATTTACACTGAGAATGTTTTTTATATGATATCAAGCGAAGCAAGATTAGGGTGTATAGAAAGACAGCATCCATGGCTCATTTTCATTTTTTGTAGAACAAGACTAACAACTACTACTGAAATTATATTTTTGGTTGATTTTTATTTGGTTTTGAAGATGGGTGAGTGATAGAGTTTGTGCAATGTTTTTGCATGGTTTATTACTTTAATTTTATTTCTCCATGTGAAATCAAGGTTACTATAGACATGAATATTTCCAAAATATTACTTACTTACACAATATACCTTTGTGTGTTTAAATAATGCAAGGACAGATTTAATTTATTGTTTTCTCTGGAAGTATTGTATTACAATTTCATAATTAATTATGTAATTTCATATATAAATTAACTATGTATTGAAATTATGTATTCTAACATTTATAAAGTTGTTATCCTTATAAATGAGGTTTCATATCTGATTATAGCATACATTTTATTTTATCCTTATGAATTGTTTTAAAAACTTGATTGAGTGTAGCCTTCATTCAAGTTTCATGCAAATGTAAAATGTCAATAATGTATCTCATGTTCAGAATGTAATGAAAAGTCATGTTCAGCATTATTAGGAAAAAAATACTAAAGTCTCTTGCATCATTAAACTTAAAACTGAAGCAACGATTGTGATCAAATTAATATTTGATGTAATGTAAAAAAAAAAAAAAAAAAAAAAAAAATAGGGAATACCTATGGCGCAAGTTAAAAATGTCTCCGTGTATATCTGTAGCTTGTGGCCCTCCTCTGAGCCCATGGTCTGAGGTTGCAGCCTAGTCAGCCTAGTGATAAATTCAACACTGCCTACTTTATCAGTAGCTTGCCACTGCTGTGTCCATTCTTTCAAATCAGAATTGTTGTCAAATTCTTACATTTTGACAAGAAATTATGAGGTGAAACATTCTCGATGCTGTCTTTGCCATATCGTCTGCCATCTTATTTCCCACCTTTATTGCATAAAAATTAAAAAACTTCAAGACCTTTACCAAATTAAATACTTTAAAGGGGCTTAATATTGTTGAAATGAGGTGAATATGCTGTTTATGAGTGAGAGAAAGAGATTTGGACGTGTCAACTTTGGAAAAACTCAAGGGGTTTAAATAACTATATTGTTAAGACTTTTAAAAAAATCAGCTCTTCTGAAGACCAGCAAAACATTTCACATTAAATTTTTTCAATATTATGGTAATTTTCTTTTGACTAAATTTAAAAAAATCGAACTTTGATTACACCAAGTATTAATTAAGATAAGTACGATTACACATGTAAAATAAATTTCTGATAAATCAGATGCTATTAAACAATATATGCACATTTTTGATTAAGTACATACATTTTTTGTTATTTATATTTTAAAATAAATATACTAAGGGTGCTATGTATTTTAGACATAGCATCCTTAGTAATACGAAATAGTCAATGCATATATGATTACAAGTTCGGATTTATTATTAGTTTAAAAATCAATTTTTAAATTTACAAAATATGTATTCAGTTAATAAAAACAGTTCTTAGATACAATTAAAAATAAATAAATAAATAAAATAGTTATTATCTAGACTTACTGACTATATGGGTGATTGATTATCATGTGAAAATATGGAATGATTGATTAATGTTTAATTAGTTCTTTATCTTTCTATACACAATCTTATGAGTTCATTGAAAGTTCACTAAAAGTTTTTAAGGAGTAAGTAATTTAGAAAATGCTTTAAGTATCCCAAAATGTTCTGATGATAAATTTGTGATTAAGTAGCTTACTCATCATTAGTTTCTTCTATTTTGAAATTACCATTAATCTTCTTCTGTCCCTTAATCTCGGGTTCTAGGAGTAATTAAATAATAATCTTGAATTGGCTTGAGCACAAATTTTATCCAACTGTTTTAAGTGGTGTCCCGAGTCCAAGTGATGATTCTTATTGTTGCTTAATTCTTCTTCTTCTTCTTCTTCTTCTCCTCCTCCTCCTCCTCCTCCTCCTCCACCTCCTCCTCCTCCTTCTTCTTCTCTTTCTTCTCCTTCTCCTCCTCCTCCTCCTCCTCCTCCTTCTCCTCTTCCCCTTCTCCTCTTCCCCTTCTCCTCCGTCTCCTCCTCCTCCTCCTTCTTTACAAAATATTTAAAATGACAGATGCTTTGTAAAATGGCCTATGTAATGGATTTCTTTTGATTGTGTCTATATTTAGTGAGGTCAGGTTTGAAATAATTTATGGTATGACCCCTGTGGCTATTTACATAGCTGTAATTTAATATCATTAAAATTTAACATGTTATCTGGAAACCCAGTCTAAGAGAATTTGGTTGATGATGAGGTTTGTCTAGCATTTTCATTTGTGAGAAAACTATAAGTATCACCTAGGGAAAACCTCATTTAGGTGGTTAAATAACCATATTTTTAGGACTTTAAAAATATTGGACCTTCCGAGAGCCAAGGAAATATTAAATAATGAAGGGATCTATTATAAACGATCACACCTTTTGTCTTCTATGTCTTTTTTAATTAAAAAAAAATTAATATGTGCTAGCCAGAGTATTAAATATCTGGAGGAAAATTGTGAGGTTTTTATGTTAATGTGTAGTTTTTTTGATACTTATTGGTATCAACTGTAATAAGATACACTTGTGTGAACTTCAATCATCAAATGAACGAAAACACTATTCTCCACAATAACCACTTCATTTGTGGAATACAAATATAAGATGACGTTTCAATGACTAAGTCGCCCCACACATCTAAGTTGCTCCATGCACACAAACCTTACTGACACTCGATGTGACTGGCAATGCCAAAGAAGCCTCATACAGATAACAAGAGGAGCAGTTTTACCCCTCCTCTAAATCCAATACAATCATAATGTATTCTACCATACAAAGCCTATGGTTTATATAATGGAATATATGCAATGCCTTATAATATATTTAATGCAATACAAAATTAAAATAACCCAATCCTAAACTTATTAATCATAACCAGAACTAGTAACACACCTTCTCTCCCTCCAAAAACAAATAAACATACAAATTATATAAATGTAAAAATAACAGATATGTGCATACAGAAATACATGAACGCATAAATTGGAAATATACAAAAAAAGGAAAATACATGCAACTTTAAAAAAATAATAATGGAAAGGAAGAAAAATAATGAAAACCCAAAGAAAATAATAATAAGTACAAATAAAAAATGAAGTGAAAGAAAAATTGTAAAATCAGCATAGAACTAAAAAATTTACAATATACATAACAAATATACCTTTGCTTAGACAAATACAAATTCTCATAAAAATAAAGCTTAACCAAACTCAGTAACGACCAATCATATAAAGTACGGTGCATCACCAAGAAACAAAAGAGAAAACACAGTAGAATAGAATTACATATATAAAAATCAAAACAAAAAATAATACCAATACGAAGATAAAGAAAATAATAATAATAAAAAGAAGGAAAATAAAATAGATCAAATGTTAAACTAAATGTATAAACCTGTTAAAATTAACATAGAAAATCACACACACACACACACACAAGAACATCAAATAAATTCATAAAATTAAAATTGGTATGACAAAAAAAGAAAATCACCCTACATAAGAAATATACATATATATATAAAATACATAATGAAAAAGTAACTACACAGAAATTTGTAAAACCATAAAAATAACAGACAAAAAAAACTAAAAGGTTTTAAACCTGTTAACTAACATAAAAAAAGTATATATATATTAGTTTATATTAAAATTTAATAAAAGGATAATACAAAATGACAACAAAAAAGGTAAATAAATATAAAAATAAACAAAATTAAAATGACAATCAAAATATAAATGAATAATAACAACCTGTAAAATTCGCAAAGAAACACACATACATATATTCACATACACACAGGTACATATAATAAACAATACAGAGAATGGGAGATAAAAATAAAAAGGAACAAACTAACAAAGTACTATAAGTTGGACCTGCTTCGCTATTAACAATTGTGTCTGTTTTTATTTATAAAAATAATCTTCCTAACATCTAATGTCCTAAAATCTTTTACATTCTTCATGAACACAAAATAGTCAAATATAAACCTAAGAAATGAGTTTAAAACAATGCTTAGCCATTGTGGACTTCTATAACGAAGATGAGAAAATGTTCTTACCTGTAGTTCTAGTTTGGTTATTGCGTCTCATTGGCCAATACATTTAAGAGTGCAATTCTCACATTGTATGGAGTAGATTCCGGACTTTTACTCTCTAGAAATTTGTTTTTAGTTTTACCCAAAAGTGCAGACAAATTGTTATTGAAAACCTTAGATGTCTTTTGTTCAAGTGTTTCTTAAAAATACCTCCACTTTATTAGCAATTGGTGGATATGTTAATTTAACCCATTCTGTTCTCTCCTTCTCTTCTCAAAGTACTTCTCGATAATTTATCTCTCCTAGTAGCTTTCCTTCAGAACATCATCCACCATCCTCGTTAAGTAGCCATTGAAAATTGTAATCTTATAAATGTATACCATTTCCTTATTGTGTGAGCTTATAAGTATTCCTTATAGTGTTGCGTTCCTTATTGTATAAATGTAGACACAGGAACTTAATGTGTGAGCGACATATACAGGAGACAATGTATCATAGTATTAAAAGAGACTCTTTTTTGTGTGGTGCCTAATATGAATCATTCATAATGTAATGGACATTTGTAGTGTAAACATCAAACTTAAGACAACCATTTATCCTCATAACAAACCTGTCAAGAAAAGGGAAACAAACAATTGTTCTCAAGCTCCCTGGTGAAGTAAGTTTACTATGGAATGAATTTAAATGGCTAACAAAATTCTAGAGGTTTCTTCCCGACTAACCATGTGAAAACATCATGTACATAACTAATCCACACACATGGGAAATAATTCATCCAATGTTTAGCCTTAGTCTCAAAGTGACTCTTAAAAGCATTTACCACGAAACATGACAAGGATTTTCCAAAGCCATTTAACTCTCTGTAAAGTATTCTGTGACATAAAAAAAAGAAGACTAATGACTCCTTAACTCGTCTTCACTCAATTCTGAAGCTATTAACCATGATTCTATTATTTTCATAATGTCAGGTATAGGAATACTCGGGTAGAGGGAACAGACATCAAGAGAAACTAGATACTCATCTGCCTATATTTAGTGCTATGATACATCTCCTGCTCTCGCAGGATAATTTCAGTAAGGATATTGTATATTATATTTATGAGGTTGTAGTTTTCAGTGAATACTTAACAAAGATGGTGGATGATATGCTGAAGAAAGCTAGGTACTGGAGAGATAGAGTATCAAGTAGTACTCTAAGAGGAGAAAAAAGAGGACTGAGGGTTAAGTTAATGTATGCACTGATTGCTAATAAAGTGCAGGTATTTTTAGGAAGAACTTAAATAAAAAGATGGCTATGGTTACCCAATAACAAGTGGTCTGCACTTTTTTGGGTAACACTAAGGAAACAACTTCGAAGAGTAAAAAGTCTGGAATCTACTTCATACATTGTGAGAATTGGCCTCTTAAATATGTTGGGCAAACGAGGCACAATATTCAAACTAGAAGTAAGCAACATTTTTCTCATGTTCGTTATGCCAGACTAGAGAAGTCCACAATGGCTAAGCTTTGTTTGAACTCACTTCTGAATTTAGTGTGGACAATTGTTCTCATGAAAAATGTAGAAGATTTTATGACACAGGATGTTTGGGAGACTATTTTCATAAATAAAAATAAACATATTGTTAATATCGTGTCTGGTCCAATTTATATTGTAAGTTTAGGCTTCTTTTGTGTCGTTTTTGTTTGTTGCTTTATATTTTATCCCCCTTTTCTTTGTCATTTGTTTATGTACTTGTATGTATGTGAATATTATGTTTATTTCTTTGTGAATTTTATAGGATATTATAGTTCATTTAAATTTTGATTGTGTTTAATGTTTCTATTTATTTTCTTTAGTTGCTTAACTATATATATAGTTATCATTTTGTATTATTCAATTAAAAAAAAGTTTTATGTAAATAAGGTTTTAAATTTTTATTTTTTATTTGTTTTATTGTTTAATTACTTATTTTTTTCTTTATATGTTTTTTGTTATGTTTTTCTCTTTTGTTTTGTTGTCTATCAATATTTATTAATGCTATTATTATTATTTTATTTTATGTTCTTTTATAAATGTACATGTATGTGTATCTCGTATATATGTCATTGTTTAAGTGGTTGTAACAGGTTTGTTAACTTCGTTTATAATTTGATCTCTTTTATTTTACTTCTTTTTATTGTTATTACTTTCTTCATTTTATTGTTATTATTTTCTTCTTTTTATTGTTATTATTTTCTTCTTCTTCTTCTTCTTCATATTATTGGTTTTCTTTATTTTTGGATATTTATATGTGTCTACACTAATGTGTATATTTCTTATGTATATTGTACATTTTTTATCGTTCAATGCTGTTTTTCCTTTATTTCATTTTTTGATTTGTTACTATTATTACTATTTTTTCTGACTTTTCATTTAATGACTTATCATTTATTATTATTTTGTTTGTTTTTGCTTATATTTCTTTTTTTTTGTATATTTACATGTATGTGTGTATTTATGTACATATATTACTATGTTAGTTTTATATTAAATAATTTGTTTTAAGTTTATATCCATTCAGAGAGGGGGGGAAGGGAGGTTGTGTTACCAGTTATGTTTATGAATAATAAGTTTTGGTTTGGGTTATATTAATTTTCCATATCTGATCAAGGCATTATATATACGTTACCTTAGGCTTTGGATCGTGGAATATATTATGATGAGATTGGACTTAGGGGTGTGGTAAAACTGCTTCCTCTTGTTATCTATGTGAGGCTTAGGCTTTGCCAGTCTCAGTCTAGTTTCAGTAGGGTTTGTATGCATGTAGCAACTGAGGATGATGACTTAGTCGTTGAAACGTCTTGTATTAGTATTGCACAAATAAAGTGGTTGTTGTGGAAAATTGTGTTTTCATTCATTTGATGATACCTAGTGATATAATTACAAAATTATTTTCAGTGAATATTCTCTTTAAAATAAACACGAATTTTTTATAATATTCATAATAGCAATACTAAATAATCCATGTTGATTTAATGAGTATTGTACTCTAATAATTCAAGCACAAAGGTATGTATTGGCAATATATTACATAATTTAAATAAACCACAAACATGTAAATCTGTGATTTAAATTTTAACAAATGTAAAACTAAATATTGTGGTTAGGATGAAATGTGAACATTTATTTTTAATTTGCTGTACCCTCGAAACAGCAATTCCACCAAACGTCTATAATTAATGAGATATCATTTAATATAATAATTTAATTCATAGGCAATAAAGATAAGAAAACTCCTTTGGCATTGATAATAATCTCTCTGGTGGATCTGTTTTGTTAAAATCATTTAACTAAGGAAGAAAAAGTTTCCTGGTACGTATCTTTATTTTAAACACAACACTTAAGACTCAGCATAGGGTCTTTAAGAGTGTGCAGATCAATAACTATTGGATTGTAAAATTTCAATAGTAAAATTTTCAATTATTCGTCTGAATTCTTACAAAAAAACTTTAACTTTATGTTGATATGTTCTAAGTCATTTTCTAGAATTAAGGTTCACTTTATGTGCTAAATATTGTTAGAAAGATATATTCCAAGTGGAAAAAGCCAACCTCAGTATGTCAAGGACATCATTCTTTCTCCAATCCTATTCTTTTACATATGAATGGTCTGGGAGTTTTTAATTATTTAACCTGTCTTTACACATACACCTACGGTACTTCATTGCTTGTGATAGCAGAGCCCACTACAACTCATAAAACAGCGCTCTCAAAATAATTTTGATATGAACCACCTTTTTAAAAAAAATAATGCACATTGTAGGATCTTTACACCCTGTTTTTCACATTCCCATACATAAAACCAAATTTGAAGTAAACAATAATTATTTAAAGGCATCTTCATCACAATTGTTATTGGGAAGAACATTCAAAATAGGATAAACACTCAAGGTGATTTTAAAATTTATATGTACAGTAATCATTTAATCTTTCAGTAACTTTTTTTTCTTCTTTTTTTAACTGTAACATCAAAATAGATATAGTTCTTCCTTACATATTACAAAACGTTTAAGTATTTTGTTTTTAACTTTGCTCATTACTGAGATATATTTTAAACAAAAATAACAAAGATATTCAATTTTGCTATATATGTTTACTTTAAAAAGTGGGTAATCTATATTTCATAAAAAACGAGGAAAAGAAGTTTGAATTTTTGATTGTCTTTTAGAATGTGTTATTTATTTCAACTTATTGTAATGAAAGATTAATCTATGTTGTAATAAGTAGTTATTATTCTACCTAGTTTTTTGTAAATATACATGTATTGTCACTTTGTGATGTCACATCAGCTGTGTGCTAGACACCTGTTGTTGAACCATTGTATTATGTACTTATTGTTGAATGTATATAGGTTTCAATAAACCTACATGTATTATATAAAACCGGTTAATAATAATAATAATATTGTTACACTAGAAGGTTTTATTGAAGTTTAGTTAGTTATGTTATATTATATTTTCTTAAGAATCAGTACTGATGAACAACACATATTATACGGACAGGAATTTTTGTAAAACAGTTTTTGGACTTTGGTAACTCAATACCTGAAAATATATCCACAAAATTGACACATCATTATTAATTATCACAACCAACAAAATGGAAGTGTAATTCAAGAATTTCAAAGGTGATTTTTCCATTAAAAATGTAAGAAAGTTTGTGACAAATTTTTGTTAAGGATGTCACTACTATGGGTGTAGCAAGTTTTATCAAAACAAACAAAAAATGTAATTTTTTTTTGTTGTTCAAGCCCCCCCCCCTTCCAAAGTGTTTAATATGGGTATAAAAACAAAAATACATATTATCAGGCTTCATAACTAAGTCACTTAAGGAAGAGATTAATTAGAATACACTCTATTGAGATCAGTTCATTATCCATAGAAAATTAACCATTTTTATTTTTATTTTTATTTATTTATTTTTTTTTATTTATTATTATTATTTTTTTTGAAATAGATTTTTCCGTCAGCATTTTAAAAATTTACTTCAAATGGCTTTACTAATTTTATATACTTTACTAAACAAAATTTATAATAGAGCATTAAATTTTAATAATTTACATATTTATGTGTTTAAAGAAATTTATAAAAATAATAAAATATCACTCTGTTAATGGAATGTCCAATAATGTATTTTGAATGTTTTCCAAATCAATATCACATTTTATGGTTTTGCACTGTAAATAAATTGGATTTAGGGAATTAATTCTGGTATCCTCTTTAAAATACATATTGAATTGGTATAAAACAGGTCTAACACTTGGTAATTTTATATCAAGACCTTGGCTTATTTTCATCAGCCATTTCTTGAATATGTGAATGATGCAATGATATTGGCCTTCATTTGTATATTGAACGCCATTTGGTAACTTATGTTATTTTGCTTAGGTTGAAACATTTTACCTGTTTTACTATAACATTATTTAATCTGATTTAAAACTTCGTACACAGAGCAAACAAAAATAACCAACTTTAATGATTGTCAAATAAGTGTTGTTAAAGTTTATTGCTTCTGATTATTTAAATTTTTAGCTTAGGTATTATTGTTGTTTTTGTCATTCAAAATATATGATAAGCAGGATCAAAAAGTCTTCCAATTCCACCTACAGTTATTTTCCTTTTCCTAGGTTTACTGCAATGTGGTTGGATGAACTTGACTGGAAATAAAAGGGTAAGTGACGTTTAATTTTTTTTTTTACTTCAGATTTTCACGTCATGTTTCATTTTCCAATCAAAGCAGTTTTTATTTCTATTCTTCATCTCTCCCAACAGTCTCATGAATCACTTCACATTTCTAATTTAGACCATTTAATATTCATCTTTTCATAGTTTGTAGCTTGTTTCGGCTACAAATTGAAATTGGTACTTTGTTTTCTTTCATGATACACACAAATTGACTCTAGTACTTCAGCTTGTACCACTTTTTTTTTGTTCGCAATGAGGGTTACGTTTGGATTTTCTAGATCATCTAAATTTATCATTCAAAGTAGTAGGTCTGTATTGATTAGCTCTATTATATAGACATTATTTGCACTCCAAGTTAGGGAAAAGCACTGTTTATGGAACTTGCCTATTAGTCTGTCTTTAGGGATTGTTTTAATACTCATGTTATTTAATTTGAAATCAGATCGAAACTTGTACAAAAATATATCTCCACAGAATTTATATAATAACATAACATTTATTCTCATTGTATTATTCAAGACAATTAGAAATATATTTAAATAAATGAGTTTACATTGTTCATGTAAACGATGTTCAGTATGTTCTCTAGGATGCTCAAATACCTTCGTCACTAACATGCTTGACTAATGTTTTAATCACTTTGAAAATGGTTATTCAGGTTTTTTTATCAAAACTTAATTCTAACATTTCAATCAAAATTAATTTATACGATAGCAAGCTAATAAATAACTGACCTTACTTCTCTAAACATAACATCACCAAATGTGATTTAATAAAATAAAATAATGTATAAACATACTCCACCTTTGTGTAACATATGGATCTTTGACTGAGAGTTTACCAAGATTTGGCTTAAAATATAAGTAAAGGAAACATTTGAGACAAGTAAACCGGAAGGACTCAGTTGTTATCAAGTCAAGTCTATTAATTGACGACACAATAATTTTGCAGAGTCGTATACAAGTTTTTAATCATCGAAATTGACAGCTATTTCAGATAGTTTTTTTTGGAATTATTAAACTTAATATAGCAAAAATGACATCAAAAATATACTGACATTGATTTTGTATAGATTGATTTAAAATGGACTAGAACATTACATGAGCCTAAACATTTGGATATTAATAGTTCACCTAAAAATAGGTTAATAAAACCCACTTTATTTGAATAAAGCATTACTAACAAAATAATTTTACATAAAATCCAGAAAATATTAAATTTGTAATTAAAACCTTTAAATTTATTTCTAATATTGCATTTTATAAGGTTTGACAGTATAAAATTAACCAGGGATTTGAAAATGGAAGTCCAAGGATATAGATTTTAAACTTCTAAGTTCTATAGGTCGATGATAGTACAGTATATGTATATATAAAGACTAATTCATAGTAGAATTTAGATATCAATAATCATATACCTAATAAATAATAATAACAAATCGGTAATACTTTTTTATTGTATATATTAAATTAAATTATTATATGTACAGAAAACCAGCTGAAAAACTGTCAGAAAAAAGTTGAAACTTATAGGTGTTCCGAGTTCTTCACATTACTGTACAATTTGAATATACCCAGCATCAAAAGCCATATTCCAACCTTCTGTTTGAGAAGTGGTTCAGGGCATAATGTCGCTGTATGCTTCTCTGACCAGTTGAAAGTGGCAAGGATCTAAGCCCTGTTGTAGACTCTAGGTCATTAGTCCATCACCTACCCACAAGTGCATAATGCATAAGTCTGACTGTGCAAATTGGTTGGAAACTGCTCTCCTATATATAGAATCAGATATATAGCTGTAGAATCAGATTTTTTGTAACAAATCAAAAAGCTGATGAAAGAATCCCTAGCCGAGACTAATTAAAAATCAAAAAATTAACACATACATAATACTTATATTAAAATAATTAATTCATAAACATATTAATTGTTATTAGTACCTTATTTTTATTACTTTATATTTTGCATTTTGCCATTAAATAAAAAATGCTATTATGTATATGTGTAAAAAAACACAAAAATAAAGCTTGTAATTTTATTAGACCTTAGATACCCAATTTTTAAAGCTACATACATAATCGAGGAAATAATAATTTAAATAAATGATGTAGGCGTATAGGAAGGTACAAATATCTAGGCTAGTTTACAGAGTTTTTAGTTTTGTACATTTTACAACTAGCAACAAACTATCAATTTACTCAAAAATACAAGACTATAAAACAAATTTTTGATAAATTAGCTCTGCACCATGTTTGTATAAATTAACTAGAATCAATACTAACATAAGGAACAACAACCATTCCTTTAAAAATTGTAGAGGTTTCCATTCCCTTGTCGAATTACGTGGCTGGGGCAAATTGTTTTAATATTCTCGTCTTAATTGATCTTCTGTAGTAGTTTTATTTATATATAAAGATTCTGATTTTATAATTGTCAGTATAAACTGTGCCAGTCATGTACAAATTTGTATGATAATATTGTAGGTTTACAATAGATGAATATTCTGTGTAATTAAAATCATACTTGTTTGTTTAAACACTAGATACCAATTAGTTTAGAATATTTTGATTCTATTCTGTTTGTTAGCGTGCTTTTATAAGTGGTCCCAATCCTCCCACTGATTCATATCAAGATAATATTTTTGTATAGCCTACTTCTAAAAGAAAGTAAAAATGTTCTAGAATATTCTCTCTCTATTTTAACCCAAAATAGGTGAAATGGTTTATTTTAATAAAAAACAAGGTGGTTTTTAATATCATCATAATGCATAACTATATGGAGAAAAGAATGCCCAATTGAAATTTTAAGAAACACTAAATGATATAAATAACTTATTTGTAATTGTGATATGTTGACAATTTAAGTTAAACTATCTCAGACTTGAAAATTTCTTTCAGATCAAAACAAACACTTTTTGTTTCCTCTCTGTTTTCTAAATTGTAACTAGAGCACTATTGAATGAAATTTCACGAAACTTTAGTATTTAATTTTGATTAGCAAGTAGATAGTCCCATTTAATATTTGTTGAAAAGGATCAAATACACAAAGGAAAAAATATTTCTTTTTAGAAAGAGTGCATTTACATTAATTTGTTCAGTGCATTGTCTGGCCAATAATTACTTGAATTGGTTTTTTCTTCTTTTCTTTTTTATGGTGCTAGGATATAAATTTTGCATCTTTGTATAGTTATTTTTCAGACTGTTTTTTATTGTTTACCAGTAGTTATAAACAATCAATATGTTTAAAAAAGCTTCAATATTACCACAACAACAGCAACTAACTGTGATACTAGTAAATTTCATTTTTAGTTTTCTGCTAGTAGGAAATGGAAATTAAAATAAAACATTCTTACAAAACATATAGGACTTTTATCTTAAGTAGTTTATAAAAAAAAATCAGAGTTATTTTTTGAATTCATTTAGGGAATTGATGAAGAGAATCTTTATTCTAAATACACAAGTACAATACCAATCATTATCTAGTTCCGGGAGGACCTTAAAATATCTGGCTAAAAGTATGCTACCACCTCTAAAATTCTATCATGCTGACAACTTCAACAGCTTCATTTTCTAAAAGAACTTTTTAATAATAACCCTAATTATAAACATTCTATTTATACACAATGCTTATGATGAGATGAGATGTTACATTTTTTATGGTTTCTCATAAAAGGTTATAAAAATTACAATTTTTTAATATTCTATCTCTATTCTCCCTTTGTTAAACACAAGGACAACAACTATTTTTTGTTTTCTTATGCAAAAACATACTTCCATGTTCTTGATTTTTGGGTTACAGTTGCAAACTTCTATTGGAAGGGGGGAATGAACCATTAGAGGTTTCAACACACACACACATCACGTACTTGTGCCATTTCAAATTTAAACAACCCATAAGAAAGTTGTTAAAGATCATGATTTCTGCACGTTTCATTGTTCCACTGCTGGCTTACATCATCATAATGGCTACTGTCGCTTTATTGTAATATGGAAATTAGCTAGACACATTCGCTAGGATTACAAACTTTAATATTTAACTTATTCATTCTAACTAACACAATCGCACGTTATTTTAACATAGTTTGATCTAAGCAGTAGTGTAAATTTTGTGGTATGTGTTTGTTAATACTAGTGTACTAGTCTATGAATAATAAATATTCTACAATTTGCAGTTAATAAATTCAAGATATACACTTATTTCCACATAAATAAATTCTATTTCAACCATTTGAATTGACATCCTCAGGTAAGAAATTAAAGAATATTTTTTGTAACTTGCAACAGTTATTTATCATCTTTTAAGCAAGTCACATTTTCAGTTCTTTATAGTTGGTTAAATCATTATGAAATTACAGAACTCTTTATTTATTCATATAATACATATAGGTGGCTCATGTGATGATGCTTGTCCTCACTCTGCTAAATAGTATTCAAAGTGTTGGTGCCTTACTATATTATAAGTGTTTAGAACTTCATAGATATGAGTAGTTAAGATAAAATTCATATTGTGAAAATAAGTGATTTTAAAATTATTTTTTAAATTTATTTATTTTTTAAATTTTTTTTATTAAAAAAACTAATATTTTTGTAAACTTTATATTTTGGTAAACTTTATATATAGACAGAGCAGTGGTTGTCATGGTGAGATCAAAACCTGAGATCATGATGTGTATTTTGATCATAGTTCCATGTACATGAGTTGATCAAACTTATATGTACAAAACCAAATATGTATTGTTATTTTCGATCATATGACACTGTGTACTAGCCTTTTTTTAGTTTTGTATTGGTTTGGCTTTAAAATTTAAGAAATGTCTGTATTAAATTGTTACCTAATTTTGATAATTAGTACTTCAATAGAGTACATTGTCTTTCCACTTGATTGATTTTTGTTCAAAGATTCTTATGGAAGATTAATTAAGAAATAAATGTTGGAAAACTTTTGTTTTTGCCATAAAATTTGAATGAAACCACCATTATAGAAGTTAAGATATTTTTATAGTTCGTCTACAAATTTATCCTACATTAAATGATAACATATGAAAGAAAAGATACAACTTTACAAAACAAATATTATAATTGAAATAAAATGATGTTTTAAATGATCATGTCATCATCTTCAGTTGTTATATATACAAAAATCTCTGTAACACTGAATTGCAAAAGGCAAGACTTATGCAATGATTGCAGTAGTGACCTTGAAGCTTCCAGAAGCAGAAGAGACAAGACTGAGTTTACTGTTGTTTGTAGTTAGTCTGTGAGCAGTGAGTGTTTGAAACTGTTGCAGGAGGTGTGCTGTGATGCCACGTTGCTGGAGTGGTTAGATTAGCCATAAACGATTTTCCAAAGGTTGAGAAAACATTTTATAAAACGAAAAACTGGGTTCCTCTTTCATGGTAATAACTAAACAAAATGTTATGAAAATTAATTAAATTGTTTCGTTCATATCGATCTCCATAAAGAGTTTGTATGATAGCAGACATTTTGTACATTGATATCCAAATTGCACAACAAATTTTACATGATTAAGTCTCTGTTCAAATATCCCCGAAAACCTCAGTCAAAACTGAAAAACACCTGAAAACATTTTTGTACTTTCATTGAACAACTCGCAGAAAAACTTGCAAAGAAAGATCATATAACAAGGATTTACTAGTAGAATCCGTAAACCAAGAGACTATCGATATATTTAAAAACTCTTACATTACTAAAAATGGTAGATACCAGAAGAACAATACAAAAAGCCGGCACTGCTGATTGTTCAGTTGATATTAATGGTGTAGTTGAATGGGTACCGCTGAGTAAAACAATTATCAGCTGTATTATCTTGAGATTTTTGCCAAGCTGAGGAAAGAGAAGCGCTAGATGTGAATTCTTCATCAAGACAATGTGGTCCAGCTCACAAATATCTATAAGACAGTTTCTGACCGATAAGAAAATTCCAGTACTGGATCACCTTCTTTACTCAGCAGATTTAGTTCTGTATGACTTACCGGTTTTTAGAGTAAAATCCGCATTGAAAGGAAAGGGGGTAAAGAAGAAAAACAGTGGAGCTGGTTGAAGATGTTGATCTGTAGTACTGTTTCTAACAATGGAAAATTTGTTTACAATGGTGTACAGATAGAGGAAGGGAAGTACATGGAAGGAGATGACAATAATCTTGTAAGATTCATCATACTTTAGTCACCAGTTTTGTTATTTAAAAGTCACACTTTGTATATTGGGGGTTTGCTGACTAAATAGATACTTTCTATAACTTATATGGATTGTGGAATTTGGATTTGAAAGGAGGAGCCACTTTTTTTCTACTATTTGGATCTGTTGCTCCTTGTCAAAATTTAAATTAGTAAAGTGATTTGGGTGGACTCGTAATTAAAAATATATATATCTAAAAGATAAAGTTTGGTAAAAATGGATTTAAAATTTTTTATCATCTTGAGAAGTGGCAACCAAAACATTCCAAACATTTGTTATTAGATTTTTCAGTTTTCTTAGTTATGTTTAACTGGGTTATGTGGCTTTTCTTTGCTTGGTAAGCTTGTTGATTTTAAACAGTGAATGACTCCTATACAATTTTTTGGATTCATTTTTGTTGGGAGGGGGAGTTTAGAAAAAACTTTTGACTGATAAGTGCTGTATATAATATATAATGTTAGAGGTCTGCTTAGAAGACAGAAAAAAAAAGTTGGTGAAAACAGATCTTGAATACTTTAGCCAGTTAAGAATTTGATAATGATATGTAAATTTTGATTAATTAATTTTTATAAAATTGAATGATTGATTTGTTTTGTAATGTCTGTCAATGCTATGGTAGCCTATTTCATTTATATTAATAATAAGTAGGCCTAATAGTAAAGATGAAGACCACATTTATATGTTATGAGTTTAATTGAATATGTAATACAAATCTTGAACACCTAAGAAAGATTGAAATAAATGTTGGACATGTTTTTTGAAGAGTTAGGAGTGTATAGTTTGAGAACAAAACTGATTGATGCAAACAATCTTACCACTTTCTTGATGTGTGAAGGTAAACAGAATTAAGCCAGAATTTGTTCGTAAACATCTAATCTATCTTTTGTAAGAAGCACACATTTAAACTTTTCAATATTATCGAATAATATTTGATATTGAATAGGAGGGAAACGTTTAACACGAGTTAGTTGATTAAAGCCAATTGTTTAAATTTATTTCATTGATTTTAAAGAATAATGAATTGGAGTTTTCTTCAAAATTTGGCATCTGTTTCATTATGTTCAAAATTAAAACTAAGGTGGCTAGATGTATTCCTAAGTACAGTGCTCTCTCGGTAATCCGGCAGATATCGGACCGGAGCACTGCCGGATTACCGAAAACGCCGGATTACTGGAAAATATTGAGAAAAACGCAGATATCATTTGAAAATCAGTTTTAATTGCATTGTACTATACAAAGTAAAAAAAGTACAAAAATACATCATATAACTCACACTATTCCTTGGAAGTAGACGGCTGGAAATATGCATCAATTGTCTGTTGCTTTTTACGGTTAAGAGACACTTTGAGAACTTGTTCCTGTAACCTTCTTAAAACTAAGACATCGTTAGCAGAGACGCCATTTTCCTCCGCCCAGGCAATTGACGTGGCAAACGAGGCGATGGCCGCATCGTGAGAGATTGATTGTACAGCCGCTGTTACTTCTCCTTCGACCAGTTCCTCGTCCTCTTCCTCTCTTGCCACTTCCTCTATGATGTCATCTTCTGTCATAAACTGGTTGTTTTCATCACCTTCACCGGTAAGCCACACGCCTACGTCATCAGTTGTCAATGCGTTATCCTGTGAATCCACGAGTTGTTCGTTTACCACGTCTCGCAGTAGATTAATCTCTCTCTCTTCACTGGCTTTCTTGTTCGGTTCATCTTTTTTGTACTGATCCAGTAGTGTCATGTCCGGCCATAGGGGTTTCCAAGAGCAAATGATGACTTTCTCGTCAAGATTTTCCCAAGCATTAGCAAGCGAGTATACCACGTCTTTCAGGTTTATTTCTTTCAAGGATTCAATAACACTTTCATCCTTAGACAACACTTTGTACAATAAGCTCTTTTTGTATTGCATTTTAATCGCCTGGATAACGTTCTGGTCCATTGGTTGTAAGAGGGGGGTCACATTCGGCGGTAAGAACATCACGCGAATAAAACTGTAGGCTGAATTCAACTCATCTTCATCGGGGTGGCCAGGGCAGTTGTCTAAGATAAGCAAAGCTTTTTCTGGTAGTTTCCGCTCCTTCAAAAATCTTTTCACTGAGGGTTTAAAATGTTCATTAAACCATTCAGTGAATACGGACTTATTCATCCACCCTTTGCTCTGGCTCATGTAATCAACAGGAAGTTTGATGTTTTTAAATGCCCTAGGACTCTTCGCCTTTCCTATGACTAGCATTGTCACCTTATGTGCACCGCTTGCGTTTGAGCAAGGCATGAAAGTGACCCTATCCTTAGCCAATTTTCGTCCAGGAGCACTAGCTTCTCTACGATGCACAAATGTTTTTTTTGGCAACAACCGCCAAAATAAACCACTCTCGTCCGCATTGTAAACTTGGTCAGGAGTTAAATCACTTTCTTGGATAACCTGTTTGAACCTTTCTTTATATGGCTCAACAGCGCTTTCGTCACATGAAAGTTTCTCACCCGTTGTACTTAGCAGTCTAATTCCATAACGTTGTTTGAATTTCTGCAGCCATCCCTCGCTGGCTTGGAAATCATCCTTTTTTGTAATTTTCCGGTAAAATTCTCTAGCCTTTCCTTTAAGGATTTCACCAGAAATTGGTGTATGCCTACCACGTTCTTGTAAAAACCATGCATATAGGCTATCGTCAACTTTAGGATTTTCACCAGTTTTCAATGTCTGTCGATTACTTTTTAAATTTTCATTCGTCTTAAAAAACGATTTTATTTTATCACTGTTTTTTCTTATGTCATGAACTGTAGCTCGACCAACACCGTATTCGTTAGCAACACTAGTTAACGTTTCGCCCTTTTCAAGCCGCTTTAGGATTTCATGTTTATCTAACAAAGATAGAGTTTTATGTTTACGTTTTTTCTGCACGGATGCCATCGTCAATACAACACTACTACAACTGTCCTACACTAAGCAGGTAACACACGCGGGACAGATTGAGGAGCACTAAACGTGGTGCGATCGTGACTAAGACTGACGGAGTGAGTGAGGGGGGCATGCGTGAGTCATCACTTTTGGCGCCAATGCATTGTTTACTCAGACACTAGTGTCTTGTTACTGCGTGGGAAACATTGTACTGTACTGTATTGGGGACGCATTATTCGAATACAAAACGCCGGATTACTGGGTGTGCCGGAGAGCTGAGATGCCGGATTACAGAGGGAGTACTGTATTTGCATTTTTTTTAGTTACTAACATGGAGGCTACTTCCATTTTGCTGTGTATTCATCCATTTCTTTAAAATCCATTTTAAAATTTTAAAATTCTTTTCTTTTAAAATTTGTGTTTAATATTCTTCTGTTATATGATTGATTAAGTACATGATAGGTAGGTTTATTTAACCAGTAAACTACCATTCCTACATAGAACAAAAACTTGAATACAAGATCTCACAAAAATTATGTTTATTTAATCAAACACGCTTCAATGACAAAGTCGCCATCCTCAATGATACATGAGCTACAATAACTAAACTAGCACTGTGCCAACCTATTATATTTGAGTTGGGCAAAGTGTTCTTTTGTCCTTATCCTGACATTTCGTTTTGTTTGGCCTATATATTTTTTCACTCATTTCACAATTTATACAATAAATTTCTGATCTATCTTGGTGGGTATTTTTGTCTTCATAAATTTCAGAAACACTTTTTGTTTTCTACACATACTTAAAAACCAAATATCATCAGATAATAATCTAATTTTTGACTTAAACTTACGTAGCAGGTTCAATTCAGCTCTACTGACTTGAGTGCCATATTTATAAATAAATATTGAGATTGACCTGTGAGATAATTAGTTATAGTTTAGTTATTGTATCACTGAGGATGGCTTCTTTGTTGTTGAAATGTGTTTGATTAAGTAAAGATAATTTTTTTGAGATCTTGTGTTCGAGTTTTTGTTCTATCTAATATTTCTAATATTATCTCAAGCTCAATATTTATACCATTCCTACCATTAGCTGCATATAATTCATGATATTGATTTCCTTCTTTGTTAGTATTACATCAAGCTATCTGCAGTCCTTATTTTGTAATGGGTTATTAATATTGACACAACTGCCATGATTTCTGTCCTATTTACTTAAAATTGACAACAATAAAAATATAACATCACGATCTGTAAACTAACAACAGCACAATTAATTTTGTTTCGTTAGACTGAATTTTCATTATTTCGTTATACTGTAAATATTTTTGGAAACTTTGAACTGGTTTGTTCAGATTATTTCTAAGCTATCAGAAGGGTAATTCATCTCGGTCTATTGGACATTCTCCATGTTGCATTGATGATTAGTACCTGCTTAGTTATTTGTAGTTCTATTGAGTACATATTTTTGTAGAAGTATTTGATTCTTATATAATAGAAATATTTTTTAGTATATTCTGAACAAAATGATATAAAATAAAATAGTACAGTATTGTATTTCAATACCATGGTGACTCAAATATTTACGGAGTAGACCTATCTTTGTGAAGAAAATTGGGAAGCTATAAAATTAGTAGCGAACTCTAGTCGAGAGGCTAGAACAACAGTGACGGGAATTTTGTGCCACAGAGTTAAAAAAAAAGTGTCCCACAAGTGTTCTATAGAGTTGTGGTCTTTGATGGCCTTTCAACTGCATTTATACCAACCTCTCTAAGGTAGCCTCAGACAGCTGTTGTGCTGTGCGGCCGAGCATTGTCATTCATAAATTTGAACTGAGGAATGATCAATGGAGCAAATGGAACTACATTTTCCTCCGTATGTTTTCTACATGCCTTTGTGCATTCAAAATCTATACGGCAAGAACCACAAGCTCTGTGTGAACGTTATAACTTATACCATCCCAGGAACATAACAGAGCTCCGACCAAAGGTCATTCTGGTGGAGAAACTTTCACCCTTTCCGAACACGATGATGTTCATTTAGTGAAGTAAACTAAATCTGGTCTCATCTGAAAACAGAACCTTCTTTCAGTTATTTAGATTCCATTTGATGTGGTCCAAAGCAAATTTAAGTCTCGCCGCTTGATGACATGTGGTGAGGGAAGGACCTGTTTCATCCCTTCTGCTGCTCAAATTAGCTTCTATGAGACATCTATGCACTCTAAGACTGGAAATATGTCCATTATGTACCTGCCTGATTAGGCCCTACAGCTGGGTCCAGAAATCCTCTTATAGCTCTCCCAACCGTTGATCTCCAAAAATTCTACCCGCTTCAATATCAGTCTTCATTCTATACAAGTTGCCGATTACAATGTAGCTTTTTAACATTCAAGCTTGCTCAAAATCAAAAAAATATGTCTATTGAAAACTAAAATAATGGTATCTGGACTGTAGAAAAGATCAAATAAACAGTAAATATGATAGAGAAGGAATATGTTGTTATCAGTATTACTTTCTTTTTCTTTATAGAATGCACTTTGATTATCATATTAACTATAATCAGTCCTGTACTAACCTAATCCTTATTGGAATGTTGCAATACTTTTGTCCAGAAGTGCGTATGGGATCTACTCCAATTTCTAAAAAATCTAGGAAATTTAATCTCATGTTTAATGTTAGAAGAACTGAATTTAAAATTGGATGAACCAAATCAAGGTAATGTAGCTTTTAAATCTAGTGAAAAAAAGTGTTATATTTGTCAAAATCCTTCTCACATTGCTAGTTTTTGTCCTAATCATAATAATATCACACAAAAGGTTTTTTAAAGCAAAATAGCACTAATAAATGTCCAAGTACACAAAACAAAGAAGTAACCCTAAGCAAAATACAACATATATCTTGTAAGTTCTGTTGTAAAATCAACTATGCATCAAAATATTGTTATTTTCACAATAAAAACTGGTATAAAATTTTTTTTTTAATCTATTTTCTTGCAAGTAATACTGATTAAGAAATTGAAAAGTCATGTGACTTCATAGTTGATTCAGGATCGTCTTCTCACATCACAAACGATGTTAATTTTATTACTTAGTTTAAAGAAGAAAATTCTAAAATTTCGGTTCTTAAAAAAATTCAGTCAATGAAATCTCTCATTCTAAGGCCTATGCCAAATCTTTTAGCAAGTTATATTTTGATGATTATACAGTAGATACATTTATTTGAGTATAATAATAATTTAACTATTTTTTGATAAACACTGTCTAAAATGTGTTCAGACTGTGTATGGTCCTACATGTCTCATTATGACTGCTTCAAAATTGCTTTATTTCATTTTTCAGCATTTATGAATAAACGTATTGTGATTTGTATAATTATAAATAACTGAAAGTTGGAGAGTATACATTATTTGAACAAAGAAGTCACTAGATAAAAACAACATTAAGTTGAGATTGAACTGTATTCCTAATTAGATTTCAGATAAGATAACATCTGGTTTAATTATGTACAGACCCTATAATCTGTTATTATGTTAGACAAATTCACTCAAAGTATTTTACATTTATTTTTGGTGTACATAATTTTAATGAGATAAACATCTTTTCATAACCGTGATCATCTCCAATTTTGACATTAACATCGCAGGAATGTATATTTTCTTCAAACGCACCGTGATCATCGCTCTTTGCGGTAGTAGTAATCAAATTAGTATGAAAAAGCAATATATCCATTTAATATTTGGTTGTTATATATTAATTTTAAAAATTATTTGAAAACCCCAGGAAAAGAAGGACATTTGAAACAACTGGTTGCAACAATAAAGTTTAACATACACATACATTTAGGATGCTTCACAATTAGTCTGCCTAACTTGGGGATTTTTTAACCTTGAATCAATATTAAAATAATATGCATTTAACATTTGCCATAAACAGGAGTGTGTAACACCAACTAAAATGAATTCATACCCAATCTTGTATTAATGTAGTATACCATTTTACTATGAGTCTTATTTGTATTATATTAAAATATAATTATAATAGAAATGTTGCATTCACTAAACTGTTTAATTGAGTAAAATTTAATGTCTGAAATCTTTCTTGCTCTTCATTTAAGCAATTATTGCACAGTTTCAGAACTACTGACCTATACTTTATGAATTACCAAAGTCAATAAAATCACTCGCATTACTCACTCTCTAATTTTCTCTTCCTTCCTAAAACTACCTCCATTTCATCATCAAACTCACATCACCTTCAGATATTGACCTATTCAATAACTCGATTATGTTCTCTGAATATTCAGTGTTATTTTGTTAAATAACATTGCAATAATAATACACTTGCAATCATACAATTACTGGTAGTGTGAATGAGTGATGCTGAAAGTTACCACACTACTGATCATATTGTACCAAACAACAACAAACATACTTACAGCAACAGTAAACCAAAATAATAGAAAACATAACGTGTTTAGGTATATTCGAACATTTAATACAAACACTATAATTATGTGGTGAATCATTAAACATTGACAATGAAAGTCTAAATTATATGGGGTTATGATTAGAGATGGTAAGAGAAAAATAGGGATAAAATATATAGGGTAGGGCATTTTATTTAAAAAATATTTATTTAAAGTACATCTTCATTTTTTGAGAAAGACTTCAATAATAGTGAACAATTTTAGTTAATTGTTATTGGAAATAAAGTTATTGAGATAACATTTCAGAAGTTGTGGGCAGAAAATACATTTTGATGTCTCTTGAAGTAAAAAGCAATCAATTAGAACACATAGAAATAAGAGTGCCCTAATAGATTTTACCAAATTTGATATTTAAGTACTTTTTATTCATTCTGTAAGTTTTATAGTTTACAAAATTGGAAAACAACACTGTTAGGGTGGTTTTCTGTTTTTCAATTAAAAAAATAATGTGTATATTTTAATACTTTTTTCAGTTTTTAGATGCTTTATTTTTTGTTTACATCCTGCTTTAAAATATGCAGGAATACATAGGATTTTTTTGTGTATCCTGTTTTTCAGTACGGTTGTAATTTCAACATATTAAGAACTATTTTTGAGGTAGGCCTAATAAAATATAAAAATGTGCTAGTCTTGCAGGAGCTTCTTAATCTGGGGTATTATTTGACTCTAGGATATGTCATGGCAGTTTGATCCTGGACAAAATGTTTTGTAATGTTAGTACTCCTAAAACACATTTTTTCCTTAGCAATTGGTGATAAATTTGTCAAGCTCAATTTTGTAAAAAAAAAAAAAAATTAGATATGCAAGTTATTCTTTAGTAAGAGAACTTTCTTATCATTAAATAAACTAACACAAAAAATGTCATATTTTCTTCTCATAGCCTATTCTAATTAAATAGTAATAATTTAGAGCCCTATATATTAAGTTAAAACAAATTAATTGTGTTTACATTCATTTCACTACTAACATATACAATATGTACTAATAATAAAGTATCTCTGTAAGTATACCCTTTAAACCCTAAAAGTGATGCCCTATTATGGTGTCTTTAAACATGATAGAAAATCATGAAGACTAAGTGGTACTAATCCATAGTTAAAGGTTAATAGTTTCAACCTAATTAAATTGATAGCTATTATTTTGTTTTACTCGAGCTATTCTGGCTTATTGCTGTTTTGAAAAAACTACTACCTATCACACACTTTGTTTACATATTGAAGTGAACAGTATTTTATTACTATTTTCCTGTGCTTTTTTTTTGTGAAATTCAACAACTCTAGTTTAATATAAATATTTTTTAAACTTTTTATGTATTTAAATTAACATAATTATTATGTATGTTATAGAGATTTTTAAAAAAAATTCTGATATTTTATTTGCAGTAAAAATTGATGAATGATTAACAAAAAATATCGAGGAAATAAGATAATTTCTTGACAAAAACTTAAACTTGTTATTCAGAATTTTCGAAATAAAATTATACAAAATAAGTTATAGTTAATGATGGTTTTTTAATTTTATTATGATTTTTTTTAAAATACCTCTGCAAATAATAAAAAAAGCCTATCATGTAAGGAAAGTTCATGCATCATGTTTATTGTTAAAAGAATAGATAAAAGTTTTGGTTAGAAATCAAAACGTCAACCAAAGTGGTTAGATTTCACCTCCATACCAGCATTTATGAACCATAATACATTACTCATGTGGCTCTGTATTCTAGAATTTTATCAAAAATTGATTGTTGTATTAAAACAGATTTAAAAATGAAAATACAAATATATACTTATCATAGTTTATAGAGATAAATAAACTAAAGCATAGAAATTGTACATTTATTATTTGATTTTGAAGTAAAGAAATTAATTTCCTACCTTATTACATCTTGAATAATTTTGATTACATATATTTTTCAGGTGGTGATGGGATATATCAATTCAAGATATTGGTTCCAAGCATTGCTTCGGGAGCTATTATTGGTAAGGGTGGGGAAACTATTGCTCAGTTACAAAAAGATACCAATGCTAGAGTCAAGATGTCAAAGGCCAATGACTTTTATCCAGGTATTTAGTCTTAGATAGTAAACATTCAACACTAGTGCTAATCAAAGTTAAAAATGTTTTGAAACTTTAAATTATTTTTATAAATACAACTTTGGAAAATAAAGTTGGATATCTACTATTTATAATAAGCGGGTGAAAACATGCTAACAAAATTACAATAATTATTCCCACATAAACTTAGGAAATACCTAGCAAGAGCATCCTCCTATCACTTCATATTTAACCTCATGTTTTGGTGAACTGGAGAGGCTGATGAATGAGGAACTACAGTAGAAATTGGAAGCTGGTAATTTTTTAAACAGCAAACAGTTTGGTTTCAGACCAGGAAGAAGCATGGTTTATGACTTACTTTACTTAAAGGAAAAGTGAACACAGATTTCAGTGAAAAAATATACAAGAGTTGTTGTTATGTATGATTTTGAAACAGCGTTTAACAAGATGTTGTGCAAATCCATCATTCTTTAATGTTGGAAATTAGTATTAAAGGTAACATACAAAAATCTTATTTCACTTTTTATAAAAGAAAAGAAAAGCATCAATAAATGGAATGGAATCGAACTGCATCCAGTAAATCATTAAAGATGTTGTACTTTTTAATATTGAGATGTATGATGTCAGTGAAAGATTCTGTAATATATCCTGATGTTATAATTATTTGGATCTTGTATAAAAATCCACTCTTAGAAGTTATCTCTACAGCAAGCACTCAACTAAGTTCATAAATATGGGTGTTAAAATGGAACTTAAAAATATCCGAGGATAAAATTGAATGTACAGTTTTCATTAGCCAACCATAAGATTTGTGGAGTTTGTACTGTGTTGTGGGGACTAACATTACTGTGTTGTGGGGACTAACATTACTGTGTCCAATAAATATTCCTTTGTTGTTGTTATATTATATTATAATTATATTATTTGTTATATTTTATATCCAATAGGTGTTATTTATTATTATTATTCTCTTGAAATCTGTTTTATTTGTATTTGTTTTACTTGTTTAAATGTTTATTTATTTCCAATGTTTTATTGATATATTTAGTATCCTAGTATAAATATTTTGACAGTTGTTATAAACAATTTTTTTTTTCAACAACATAAGAAATAAATTAAATGAGTTAATGTATAATTCCGAAAAGTACAAGTTCCGATATAATGTATAAATTAAAGTTGTAATTATTATATTGTATGTTTTGTATTTTAAAATATATTTACCAAGAAAGTATATTTTTGTGATTACTGGAGTCATTTTTGACAAATGTTTTGACTTTTGTTTGTTGTTAATTATGTATTTTGTATGTTGCATTAATTGGTGATATTTATAATCCAAATTATTAAAGATAATTTTATAGTAGTTATTGTTTTCATGTTAGGATTGTATGAAGTATCTCATTCAGTGTTATTGTCAAAGAAGATTAATAAATTAAAATAAATTAATTGTGTATTGAGCCAATTTATCAATAGATTAAATTAATAAATACAGTGTACTCCCGATTATCTGCGAGTCTTGTGGAAAAAATGGTAAACAAATTTTACGGTTCTCTTTACCTGTTTAGTACGGGTAACAACCAGTAAAACTATGATAACGAAGTTGTGCAGTAGAGATAAGCTTACTGTCTCGAGGGGTTGGACTGTGACGCTAATGAGCTGAGATTCGAGCGACTAACAGACCAAGAAATAGCAGACAAAGCTAGTGGGGCGAATGAAGAGCAAAGTATAAGTGAAGAGGAAGAAGAAACGAACAATTGTGCGATTGAGACACGAAGTGGCCTTGCAACACCATCAACGGGCTGCTCACTGCTCCAGTATTTACAGGAACAAGACTATGACGCACAGTTGACTGAAAAATTGATACTAAGAAAAGTTCAGTCAAGAATTAAGAGACAGTGTTTTCTCAGTAAGAAACAAAAAACAATGTTTGTTTTTTTTAAACCGTCAGGTAATTCAAATTGCAGTACTGTACTGGTGTAGCGTAATGTGCTTCCTGTATTGTTATTTTGTTTTACTACAATAACTTCTCGTTTATTACACTTTTTTATTTCATGTAAAATGCACATTAAAATATTTTTAATTTATAGGTTTGTACTGTGTACTATGTGTTTTATGTACAGTATATTAAAATCTTTTTATGTTAAAACTATTTTTTTATTATAGTAGTTTCCCTTTATTTTTAGCATTCTTGTAGATTATCCGTGATTTTCTTTATCTGCGATGTCTGTGCCACCCAATTTCGTAGATAATCGGGAGTACACTGTACCTTAAAAGTGAAAGTGCAGACAGTTCTATTTGGTCATCATTTATATGAAGATTGACTACTGTTGTGAAGTGTGGGGTGCTGTTTCTTCTCACTACCTTGAAAGTTAGAGATAATTAAAATATGTGCTTTCAGAATTGACATGGGATGTCTTGAGACAACAGGTATAAATGCTATAGTGATACAGCTTGAACTTTTATCCTTGCTACAAGAGAAATAATGTTTAAACATTTCAAGATTCTGTGACTGTCAGTCATCTGACAAGAGAGTTGTACCTGACATATCATTTCACATATGGACCATTGAACATCACATTTCCTGAGGTTTTCCAATGGTACTATTCTCTGCACTGTGGCTGATTAGTGAAGCCAATGTTACCCTAACAATACCCAAGAATTAATATTATAAAGAATTTCCCAGACACTGTTTTACAAATATCCTTGGGGTAGTTCATCATTAAATATTTTAATATTAATGGTTACACAATGTTTCAAAAACTCCCTTGGATTGTACTTGAAAATGGTCAAATACTGCTTCAAAATTCTATTTTTGGTCAACTGTCTGCAAGTGCAGCACCCATTCACATTGGGTATAGCTTTCGCATACACAAATGCTCATGCAGGATGTTATAAACATGTTCATCTGAGATGTTTACCAAATATTCTCGTACAAGCTCAATAAAGTTCAGTGAACCATTATATGCAACTGAATAGAGTCCCCACAATTCTTTTGTAGATTGTCTTCAAAATTGTTTTTTAAGCAAAAAAGTTTTTTAATTGCAGCAAAGAAACACAAACTAATTCACTTTTGAATGGTATCTAAAATTTTCAGTTACATAAGTCTACTTCAATATTTTATGTACCTAATTAAGAGGCAAATATCTCTTATCCATGAAAGTATTTAAACTTACGATTATACAGACATTACTGTTAGATTAGAAATAACCATCGAGACTCCAATTCTGCCACACATAGTAGTAAACTTTTATTTGTGTAAAATAGAAACATCTACAAGTTGACCTTTGATATAGAGTAGCTAATATATACTTAATATATATATATATATATATATATATATATATATATATATATATATATATAATAATGTAACTGAACAGGTGAGTTGGTATGTATCAGTCATAATTAGCAAATACTACATGTACCTGTAATATTAAAATGTGTTTATTTATTTTAGGTTATATTAAATATGTATGATTTACTTGTTTTGTTTAATTATATTGCAATTACTAATGATGCCTATGGATCTTGTTATAACGTGACCAAATTGTAATTGTAAAATCTGAGGATGAACTACAGATAGCAGCTGAGGAATTGAACAGAATTGGGATAAAATATGACATGAAGATCTCAACATCAAACACAAAATCTATGACATTTAGTGGGAAAAACTTATAAAAATTCAAAATTATTATAGATGATGAAGCAATAGTCTCCAATTTCACATATCTTTGAAATTTAATATCAACCAAAAGGAAGGACAAACTTAAAATTACAAACGATGATTCATGTGTATGAGTGTCTGAAAATTGTTTCTATTTCTTGCCTATTGGAAACATCAAGACACTTGATTGTTTTGATTTATCTTGAAAATAGTAGGGTACTTGTTTTATTATTGTTAAAGAGGGAAAAACAATGCACAAGGTTTAACATTGTTCTAATTGACGAAAGTTTTACTATATTAAATTCCATAATTTGTTATAAAAACCATATACCTATTTTTTCAATGGTTTAAACATGAATGATTATCAACTTTCATGAAGAATTATGATAAGTTATTGAGTTATAAGAATTCACTTTATTTTGAATTGGTTGTAAAGTGGGATTTTCTAACACTGTTCTGAAGTTATAATTGTTATGTTAAATTGTATTTCTTTGTTCCTGTGGTTATGAATGTGTTAGAATGTTTGTGCACCATTTATTATTAATTTACTCATTCATGATTATGTTTTAGGTACAACAGAAAGGGTTTGTCTGATATCTGGTAGTGTAGATGCTATTATGGCTGTACTTACCTTCATAATGGAGAAAATCCGAGAGAAACCTGAACCTCATGGAATTAAACCTTTAGATCTCGAAAGCAAAGCTATGATTGAAAGAGATAAGCAGGTAAACAGTTTTAAACGATAGACTTCCACGGTCACAAACATTATTATGATCTTGTTCTTTGGGGTTCGACCGTGTCAATATTGTCTGCACGTTGAGTATAGCCGACGTTTCGGGCACTTTACAGATGTCCATTCTCAAGGCTTAACAAATGTCTTGACTTTTACTAAGCCTTGAGAATGGACATCTGTAAAGTGCCCGAAACGTCGGCTGTACTCAATGTGCAGACAATATTGACGCGGTTGAACCCCGAAGAACAAGATCATAATGAGGTAAACAGTTATTTAATTCTGGTATGGAACAGGATGATTAACAATTATTATTGTGAGTGTATATTCCTGGTGTAAGTAGATATCGTTCAACTTAGTTCAATTCATTCTCATATAGGACAGGAGGATTAAAATTTTTCTTGGATGTTTTAGGGTTTGTATTTTCGAAGGTATGTTTATAACATGTGGAAGAAAATTCTCCAGTTTCCAATACACAAATTAAAATTTTTAGAGTGTGATGTATAGTATTCTGTTTTGAAGCTTTACAATAGACTTCCTGATAAAAAAAATGACCTTCCAAAAGTTTCCAGAGTTCTCTCAGGCACTATTATCTCTTAGTTCATATTTTTTATTCAGTGGAAGGGTATATGGTGTCATGGAAATGTTATGTGTTTAAACAAATTTAGTCCAGGATTTTCCTTTGATTTCTAGTTTTAGTTTCCAATATGGCCATAGACTACTAGGCTATGTATGTGTTTTTTTTTTACTTTTCTAACATTCTAGTTTTATCACTTGATATCGGGAGTTGATTATATGCTCACAATGTAGTGTTTTAGTTTTTATACATACAAATAATGGCAAATGTCCTCTTAAACTAAGTCAATAAAACTCTTCATAATCAACTAATATGTATGGTTTTCTTCTAGTATGTTGTCATCACTTTATGCTACCCAACATTCTAAGGTTAAGATCAAATTTCACATTCTTCCATGACGAATTCAAATATGAAAACTATATCTTACCATAACTTTCAAAATCCCAGCTTTAAATCCCATCATCAATTCTGTATACCTGTTATAAAAACTAATATGTACATTAAATACTTGCATTATTATTACCTCAATGAAGTTACTAGCTATTCTCTAAGTATTAGACCCTTCCTTCAGCTGGTGTTTTCTTTTAATAAAAATATCAATTTTTTTTTATTTAGTAATTTGTTAAAACAATTTTCAGATATTCTGAAATATTCAACAAAATTATACCTATTGTGAAATAATTCATTGTAAAGAGTTGCAAACTTCCCTTATATTCTCGTTATATTATACTTCATGCAATAGATGTTACTGATACTGAACTGATGTGGCATTTAGACTTTACTGATATACAGTGGAACCTTTGTTAACCGAAATAAACGGAGCATTTGTAATTTTGGATAAAAATTAAAACATAATGTTTTGAAGCCTCAGGTAAAATAAATAAAAGCAGTATTCAGTTTCAATAAAATTTGTTCATCAATTAATTATGCGGTATAAATGATAGTACAGTACTGTAAAGTTTTACAATTATTTATGTTAGGAACAAATGAATTACACTACAGATTTTGAAAAAAAAAAATCTCGTTTGTTTTTCTTCTCACAGTGCTTTCTAGCTACAATATCTTGCCATCTCTTCATGAGTAAAACTTCTGGAGGCCTTGCTTCTTATTAGTAGAGTATACAGTAACTTTTTTCCTAAACAATGTCAGTAACCTACAATCAGACTGATCGATAATTTGCATACTGCATTGAATTAAAACAATCAAATATTTAAAACTACAATAGCCTCGAAAAATATCTAGTCTTAATAAACCTACCTCTAAGTTTTTGAAGATTATCTTCATTTTCATCTCTGTCCTCAATTATTAATACCCTGCTAAACAGTTTATTCCAACATTTTTGGAGAGTTGAGGATTTTATTTTCTCCCAAGATTGAGCACACCAGTACACTTCGTGTTTATCGTTGTTAAATTTTCAGGCACTGTCATTGACTTGTTTGTGTCTTGTAACAAGAATCTCAGAAAAAAACTTTGATAGTGATTTTTGAAGGTCGCAATGACCCCTTGGTCTAAAGGCTGAATAAACTTGTCATATTTGTGTCACTGGGTACAAATTCGTTTTTGAACCACTCAGTAAACAGCTCGGAAGACATCCTCAAACTTTTCTGGTTTTTGTAATATACAGGAAGTGTATTTTCTGCAATATATTTCAAAGCCCTTGGTTTTTGGACTTGCCTATGCACGTAAGCTGAAGACTATGTGTTCCTGATGCATTGCTACAAAACAAAACTGTCACCCTTAGTTTGTTCATTTTTGCCCAGAAGTACTCTTTTCTTATTTTGAAGCAAGTGACCTCTTAACAACATTAAAAAATTTAAACCAGTTTCATCACCATTGAAGATTTGATCTTTAGTGAATTCTTGTAAAAAATCTTCTAGCTCTGTTTTAAAAACGTCTAATGCATTGTAATCGGCCTATAACTTTTCTCCACAGATATTTACTTGATGTAGATCATATGTATTTTTCCATTTTTCAAACCATTCACTACTTTCTTTAAATTCTTCACCTATCTCTCCCATCATTTTGGATAGCACCTTTTTTTCTGGGGACGGCAGTCTGTCCCACTCCCTTTTCTCTCTGTTGTGTAAACCATAAAAATACAGCTTTATTTACTTTTCGTTCTGTGCAAACACTAACATCAAAATCAGATGCAACCATTCGCAAAATCTCGCCTATCTAATTCTCTATACCACCTCTAATTTTTGTTTGATTGTTATCACAACTCTTTTACGTTTCATTGACATTACGTACTAATACAAATACACAGTACATACAGCACAGGTCACTAAAACTAAACATTCAAAACAATGAATATTGAGTAAAGTTTAACAATTTGGTGGACGCTGCAACGAAAATGAAAACTAGAATACTGTACGTATTGGCAAAACACACTGAAGTCCATGACGTAGTAGCCAAGGGGAAGACCTGTCATAGCCAACAACTCTCCTCTCTGACGCAACCCTCTTTGACATGGTTTTATTCTCGACTAAAAGCGATGCAAAAGTTCACTGACTGGTCGGATGCATTGTTCATACTATAATTTTCTCTTTCTTTTTATTTAAGTACTGTATATAGATATATGATTTATTTATTTAATATTATATATTATTTTTGTATTACTGTATATTGGTATTTAATGATAAAAGCAAAAAAACTATTATTTTTTTGTTTTCTTTGTTGGTCTTTCCGGATAAACGCTGTTTTTGGTTTTGGTTGATGGAGGTTTTACTGTATTTGTGAATAGATCTTAATTATTTCTGTACCTCTACATTGTTGGAGGAAATTATTCCTGAACATTTCAAAATGATTTTCGCTGCACATTTTCTATGAGGTCTATCATCACCAATATAAATAAAACAAAGCCAGCATAATTAAAATCATATCCTGTAAAGTATTCTGTATGGACTTCTTTGGTTTATTTAAGGCTTTTTTGTTGTTACTTTGCTATTAACAGATTATAACTGGTTATATAAATCACAAATAAAGGAGTTCCCTAATAATGTCTCTACACCTTGTGACTACATTAGACTGTTTGTCACTAGGTAAATGACAAAATGTGTGTTAAAATACTTTGTAGCTATTATGTTGACATGAAAGTACAAAAAATTCATTTGCTGTTTTCGTTTTGTTTGTATTTTTGCTCTTTTGTCTTACTTTGTCTTCAGATAAATATGTTTGTTTGGAGATCATACTAATATAAACCACTAAAAACTTTTGAACATTTTTCGACTATTTATTTTGCATAACAATTGATTATATTCAACGAACTTCAAAACTAAAATTCCAGCTCATTGTCATTGTTGGTTAAATTGAGGTTATATTTTTAACATTTTAGTTTTTAAAAAGTTATAATTTTTTTCATTTTTAATTGTAGAAAATATGTTTAGGCATCATTGAATGTAGATTTTAAAGTTGCTAAAAATGAGCTATTTTGGAATGTTATAAGGCCTACAGATAAAAAGTTTTGCTAAAAATAATATACAAATAAGTTAAAATCAACCACTATTTTCAAATTTTTGTATTAATTTTTTCTTATTAACAAACATATCTAACGATTCGTAAAACTGAGCGTTTTACCAAATTTGAGCAGAATCCGATTAAAATTATGACCTTTATAATAGCTCAAAGAACACTCCATAATTTTGAATGATAGCGTTTCGAGGTAGATCACAATGACTAGAATTTCTATATTTGAAATTACCTTGAATTTTACTCCTTAATACAAAGTTTTGATGGATAAGCACTGTATATTTTTACAATACATCATTAGTAACTCTTTATATTTGTTTAAAAATTATATACTTTAAATAAACAATAGATATCAAGGTGAATGACATCATTTGAAATTTCATTTTTTATTTTTGAAATTTGTTTTGTAAAAACAAACAATAATCATTGCTCTCCCATTGCACCTCCATTACATTTTATACATTTATTTGAAATTTAAACATTACGTAGATATAAAGTCTTTTGATACAATGGACATTTTTCAATTGTAAAGTTCATAATGTGGTGTTGAAAAAAAGCCTGAAAGTATGTTTTAGATATCTACTCAAGTTTTTTGTATTCACTATTACACTAGCTAATAGAACTGAAGTCGCCAAGCAAACAATTCATGTGTCTTCCTGTTTTATTAAAAAATAGTATTATATCAGATAGCACTTATACTATCGACCGTAAGTACTTGGTGGAATTCTATTATTATTTAATTATTATTAGTAATCACATAATTTTGGTACTAATAATAATTTGGGTACATAATTTTGTATAGGGTGTGTTTAATACAGAATATATTCTAATTGTAATTGTAGGTTAAAATCTTAGTGCCAAACAGTACTGCAGGAATGGTGATAGGGAAGGGTGGTAACTACATAAAACAATTGAAAGAGGAAAGTGGATCTTATGTACAAATATCACAAAAGGCTAAGGACCAATCACTGCAGGAGAGATGTATCACTGTTATAGGTTAGTAGAGAGATAATTATAGAAGAACAAATTTTTTTTTTTTTTTAATTTTATTGGTTGGACTTGTTTTCTGTAGAGGGTAAAAATAGGGATGGACCATTGAATCCAGAAAATCTTTAATCTCTTCCCGAAGTTGTTTATTTATGATTTGTTATTACATGATTTGTGTCTTGCATTCTTTTAATTAATTTTTTATTCATGATTTAAATCACTATTCAGAATATATTCAAAAATTATTGCTGGACTAAAATTAAAAATTAAAACAGGTTAAAAATAAACTAATTGAATTTACTGTTGACAATTTGTAAACGTTTATGTTTGTTACAGCTGTTTGATGTTTAACTTTATTTTTAAATACCATTCTAATACTAAGGATATTATTTATATTCACACACATATAACAAAATTCTGCTTTAAGTTATTTACATTTTTTAAATTCTCATTCTTATATAAATAGATTTCAATTTCTGTTTGTTAAAATATGTTTTTAAATTGATGTATGTTATGAACAATTAATAGTGGCTAAAAGAAAAACTCATGTACGATCACACAAAATTAATAATTATGGTTCCTCCTACTTCTGTTCGTTGTGTATCATTGTTTGTGTTTAAAACCTGAAATATTTCAAGATAAAAAAACCATTAACTTAGGCATTTCCTTCTCCAGTATTTTTGGATTAATATGGTTAACAAAAATGGAAATAGAGATAGTTAATGTGTTTCTTTGATTTTATAAGTAGAAAATAATTTTAAAGTAATATTAATAAATTATTATTTCAACTCTTATTTGTATTTTTTAAAATTTAGATCCCCATACACATCAAAAGTAGATATTTTCAAAAAACAAATTTTTTGCCAAAATTGTAAGAGGCAAATTTTGTTTTAACCTGAAAGAAAAAAAAAAATTATTAGCTAGAAAATTTCTTCTGAATGTATTATTTCACTTTGATAATTCATTTTTTATGGCAGCAAAATAATTCCAAAACTAATGATATTTAATAATTAAATAAACTAATTTTGTTTCTCATAATTTGCCTCTAAAACTGATTTTTTTAGAAACAAATTCTTGAAGGTCAGGAGAACTCTGATATCTTGATTAAAAAAAAAAATATATATATTAAAAACTATTAACAGATAGAGAGATTTGGAAAGCATTGATCGAAATAGCAAGATGTGATCTATAGAACAGTCTTAAAGTAGATTTGTTTGCAGAAATATAGATTTGTGAAAATTAGAGAAAGAATGACATCATTTCTGTTTACAACCACTCAGTTCAAATCTTTGATGTTACGGATCAAAAATTGAAACTACCAATTTTTAAAATATTATTTATAACATTTTATGGTATTTTTTGCATGATTATCTATGGAACATTAGCTTTCCAACGGTATTTCATTTATTACTATAGGACAATTCTAAATGGCCAAAATATTTATTTGCAAAAGTGTTGATTTACGACACTGTTTGTGGCACTACCGCTGCTGTTCGGAACACCTAGTGTTCAGGAGGCGGTTTGTGGGTTAATAAAATAAGGTCGGATTAACAAAGGTATCTCTTTTTTTAGTGTAGATTAAGATTAAAAAACTGAAGAAACAGAAAATTAGTTTTCTTTTTTGAATAAAGTTAAATAGAACTGATTTACAAATGACCTTGAAAAAATATAGATTATACAAAGGAATTAATATGGCCATTATATTTCTTCCTTGGTTCCTAATAAACTTTCGCTAAAACATTTTTCTTTAAAGGTGGTGTTTCAAAGATATTCACTTGTCTCAACTTATATAACACACCCAATATATAAAAGATAATATTTTAATGTTATAGGTATAGCTTTTTATATCTAGACACAACCAACTAGTGGCTGAATAGTTTATAGTGAATTATAATAACAATATCACTAATGATTTATGTGTTTTTAAACACAATACATTTCTAAATGATATATTGTAATATTCTCCTTTTCACAAAAATTATATTTTTATTTTATTACTAATATTCTCTAATACCTTATTAAACATCCTTTCAACTAAATTATATTGACTAAGATACAATAATTAGTCAGCCTCTTAGTAATTATTTATTCACTTCCTTTTTACATTAAATATTATTTCATTTTAAATGTTTAATTATTGCTTTAACTGTCCTGAATTAAATAAATATAATGTATAACTCTTAATTCCGGGTTTCTGGTACGTGGCTTTATTTAAAAAATTCCTTAGTTTTCTTAATTGGTCCTAATTTATGCAAATTTCAAGATTCTAAATTTATTATTATGCTTATATTATATCTCTAAATGTCTCTATTATTAATTATTTAATTGTTCATTATACTTATAGTTCATGCTTATTTTACTCTCACAGTGATGGTTTCAAGTATTTTCCATTTAATTTGGCTTGTTCAATTAGTATGGATTTTTTCTAGGCTTTTCTTTTCTCACACATTCAAAGTTCAACTTTACTTTTTGAAATCCTCTTTACAACTGCTACGCATTGTTTTCATATATCGCGGCTAAAATTAGTTCTTCCTTTTTCTTCCTTATCCAATCAGAATATTCTATTTTCATCAGCTGTCTTTGCATATTGATACTAGAGAAATTCTAGCCTCGAGCGCTAGCCTCAGTTCCGATATTTAATTCGCTCAGCGACTACGCGTATCAAAAGTTCTACTATTTTTCTTTCACTTTATATTTTGTTATTTTTTTTATTTGTCCTTTAGCCTTTCACATTTATATGTTTGTCACTTTGTTTATTTTTTAAATCACTTTAGTTTATTGGTTGGTTCACTTCTTATCCATCTATATTAATTTATTCTAACCTTACTATTTCTATTTTACATTCAGTTGTTCTTTTGACTCTTTTTATGTTTGTACAGTACTATGAATTCACCCAAGTTTATTTTCATCCTTACTATATCGTCACAATATGTATTTCTTATACAGTAATTAAATTACTATGTTATTTAAAGGTGAAAAAGAAAACAATAAAAAGGCATGTATGATGATTCTTCAAAAAGTAATGGAGGATCCTCAGAGTGGAAACTGTCCTAATGTTAGTTATGCAGATATCTCAGGTCCTGTCGCAAACTATAACCCAACAGGATCACCTTTTGCTCACCCTTCTCAACCTGGCACTTTAACTTCTGCTAACCTCAATTCCTCTGTAGCAGGTAAGTGTGTTGATTTGATTAACAAAACAAGTTTTAATAGTCTAATTTTAAGTGTTTAAGCTATTGCAAGCATGAATTATCGTGCTATGAAAGTTCAAAACCAATTCTTATTTGAAGATTTTGACCGTAAACTTACTGCTTAAACCTAAGAGTAAAAAAATCAGATTAAAAAAGTTATATTAAAAGATTTACTATCAATCTCCATTATACAATCAGTCTTATTTGCAGTCTTATTGATATGTCTTTTTTGTAATTATTTACTATTTATGATTTCAAATTGGATTCCAATTATAAACAGGGTGCTTAAAAAGAAGTTTATACAACTTTGTAAATTCATATAAATTTATTCAGACTACTTACAGAGCTGGTTTTTGGTGTCTTTTGTACAATATATATAAAGTTTTGACTTGCTTAGTGAATAGTACCAAATAGCACCACCACAAGCATTAACGGTAGTTGTAACAAAGATGGCTGTCTTCACTGGTCTCTGCACACTAACTGTGTGTTTTGGTTCAAAAACTCGGGAAGTCAGCAACAATTGTGCAACCTAATTTTCGTACTGAGAATGGCAAAAATCCTCCTATTAGTCCTACCGTTTATGAGTGGCATAAGTGTTTTATCGGAACTGGGTGTTCAGTAAGTCATAAGAAATCCTCAGGCTGTCCCTGTGTTTCTGACGCTAACATAGAGCAAGTGACACAAAGCTTTGTTAACAGTCCTACAAAATCAACCCGGCGTGCTTCTAACAAGCTGGATGTCCCACGTACAAAATGGCCAGTGGAAGTCACATTGCACCTAACTAACTATAAAGGTAAAAAACTTTTTGTATTTTGTAACAAAATAATACCAAATCCAGGTCTGTAAGTAGTCTGAATAAATTTATATGAATTTACAAAGTTTTAAAGTCTTTTTCGAAGCAACCTGTACATTAAATATCTGTGGGTACGGCTCTACCTCTGTGTATATTAAGCTTTGTGTTCATATCCGTAATTAGTGCCTAGTTTTCTTTGATCTTATAAATGTCCTTTAATGCAATTTAAAATGCCTACCTGTCCTTATTATTCTATTAAATATGAAATAATATCACGTTATTATTATTATTATTAATATTAGCATATATCATAAAATATAGGCTAAAACATTTGAAATTAAAGCTGCTTCGGTTGATATCTTAAACAACACAACGATAATATATGCTCAACAAATATAGTATTGTGTTTTTATTTTATCACCAAATTATTCTATTCTACTTTAATAAACATTTAAACTATTTGTGCTTTATTACTTAAATCCAAAAACGTACTTATTTTCTTTAAAATTGTTATTAATGAACGAAAGAGAAAACAAATATTTAAAAAAAATTAAACAACAAAGAGAATCCATATCCTTCATGTTCAGTTCAAGGTCAAAACTTATCACTTTTTTCATCACTTATCTCGCAGGGGAGGTCTACCAAACTAGCTGCACCTATTAATTAACAGGAGATTGGTGTCCCTCACGGTACCCAGTCAATCACTCATATCACCTAAACTATCATTTATATAGTCATGTATATATAGTTCACCTATGTTACACAATTATCTACACTTTCACCCTCTCTTATGGTTCCTATTTGTGCTGTACATCTCTTTCTTGGGCAGAGTTTCCTCTCTTGATAACCGAGTGGTGAGACTCTGCCATTCTTTCCAGATATTAAAACCATTTATGGGTTTGAAAAAGAAAGAATACTGTGGTAGTTTCTATTACATCTGGGAGTGGTGTTGCACATTCTTATTGTATTAACAAATCTAAGTACAAGGATCCTGGGTGTGCTTTGCATTGTCAAGGATTGCAACAGTTCGAGTTCAAGAACCGCCCACCTAGTAGTACTTGGCAAGCAAGTGGATATTGGGTTAATGGAGGTCGGAACCCGTAACTAATGCAGTCGTATTGATTCGACAAGTTTCGATGAGTACTTGGATGGCAAGTCAGTAGTAACCTGGGAGTGGGGAACTGTAACTTTGTGCAGGAACTTACCTCTATGTTTAAGAGGGTGCTGAAAACATCTATTTCGGTCCCCTTTAAATTTGTATATATATATATACATATATATATATATATATATATATATATATATATATATATAAATTTGATTTACCAGTTTCTAAATATTTAGTATTCAGCAATATGGAGGAAGGGGAAAAAAAGACCTGTCTAAGGTTTTCGGCTTCTTAATCAATAATGAAATTACAAGCAGGGTAGGTCCTGTAGTTTACTGTAGATGGAAACTACATAACGGAAGTCTTTTATTAAAGATGAGCAGCCAAAAAACGGAGTTTATTGCTATGAAAATGTGTTCATTTTTTGACCAAGCCAGGGTTTCTCTAAGGGGATAGTTAGATGCAGGAATCTGCTTGATATTACCCTGGAATAGATAGACAGAGTTATTGAAGCAATCTGTAATCAAGATTACTCACATAATGCAAACTGAGAATGACAAAAAAGTGTCAAAGGCTTGGTTTATATTAACGTTTGGGGCACTTCAGTACCTTAATATATTTATGCCAGGTACCAATGGCTGGTGGTTGGTTAGACTATATATCCTTAACACTTGACGTTGTCTTAAATGTTAGGGTTATGGATATATGAGTTATACATATACAAAGGTGGAGGTATACGGACAATGTGGAATAAAAGGTCACAACACTGAGAGATAGAAGAATGCTCATAAATGTCCCTATTGTGGTGGTGATCACCTTGGATTCTCTTTCAATTGTACCAGATACAAGGAGAAGAAAGTTATTTTGTCTCTCATGTCGAGAGACAAAATAACTTTTAACGATGCCAGAAAGCTATAAAAATCTTCAAAACTTGCATTTTAAGACAAATATTTTGCTGCTGTAACTTCTAATATAAAGCCATCCCATAAGAACTGTGATGTGTTTACTAAACAGTTAAAGTGCCAATGGAGCAAGTGGCTCAATTACTTACCATTTTCTTTAACATGTACTCAATAAGAATGACACACTCTCTAAGAGTAACAACACTCTTCTTCTAGTGGTAACTTCATCTACCTCCACCTCTGCCTTATGTTTGAGAAATAAGTCTTGAAAAAACAAATAACTCAGCCATCTATAAATAAAATGAACATTACGAATGTAAAAGTAAAGAGTCTCCTAAATCTCTTCAGGAGGGGTCTAAAAGAACTCCTTCCCAAAATTACTTCAGGGTTTTCCCAGTTCTCTACACCTGACATTCAGTTGTTGAGGTTGCGGTGGAGTTAGACTCACAAACCTCTAAAATAAAAATTATGACTAATATTAAACTACCTGATTGTAATTCAAGCCAGGCAGGTAGATATATAATACAGGTCCAAATTCATTTGAATTATTAACGAATCCATTATTATTTTTCTTTTTATTATTACTTGATCATAAATATATCCAAAAATTTAACCTTAAATAGTGTGATACAATGGAAGGTTTGTACATGATCCATCCCTCTTATTTATTTGCCTGCAAAAGATTCATCTTCCATGAACCCAATTCATTTAGTTTGAGTGGGTTTTCAGTTTTTCGAAACTTTGTCACTGCAGAAATAAGTAAGGGTGGAGTGGCAACACTTGCTCTTTCCACCTGTGGTAGTACTGTGTGAACGTTACTACTTCATTGTAAGCATTTGCAATAACGATTACTACACCTTACAAAATAACAATTTGCTGTGTATACCTTCCACCTAATTACAGGTTTGTTGAAGTCGAATTTGATCAGACAGCCCTTCCTTATTTCATTTTGGTCGGAGATTTTAGTGTCCACCACTACACTATACATTATACAAGTTATGTGTTCTCATTGGAGAGTCAATAGGACTTGAATGTTACTATTATATTTTGTTTGAGCACAGATTGATTTTGGTTCTATAGTCTACTCATCCGCAAGACTATCAGCCATTATGAAGCTTGATTAGGTACATAACTCTCCTCTGTGTATTGTTTGTGAAGCATTTCATTGGAGTCCAGTTTTAGCTAACTTACTAATACTGGTAAAACCACATCTTTCTCGACAAAGACGGCAACTACCGATATCATATATGAGTAGTCTGTGCTCCAAACCATATCATCCAGTATATCTGTTGTTTTTAATAATCCTTTGGCTTATGGATATGAATGTCGTCACAACTGTACTGCCATATTTGGCATTAGAACTCTAAGGATCTTCGACATGAAACTTTTACTTCCTCTAATGTACTCCATACATTTTCCCTCCATAGCTTATTGAAATGAACAATTTGATTTATCTCTGTTCAGATTCATAAGTAAAACACTCCTGATGAGTGTATCGTCAGGAGTTTGGCTATATAACTAATTAATACCCATCTAATGAGATTATTGTCACTTCTGGTTCTAAACTAGACAATAAATTCAGTTGTGCATATTACTCATTCGAATGGACGTGTGTGTATGGTTTACCCTCAGTTTGTAGTGTTTTTACTGCTGAACTCTGATATTTTGAATGGTCTTAATACTGTACCGATTCCAAAAGTGATTTACAGATTATCCAGGATATGTATTCTAAGACCCCTCTGTTTAAAGGTATTCTATATACCATATACAGAATTCAACTACGAGGCATTGGAATATCATTTTGCTGGGCATTGCGGAATTAAGGGAAACACAAAAGCAGTGAAGGAGCAAAGGAAGCTACAAGTCAGAAGCCGGTCACACAATGGTTATGGCATCTGACTTTGTAGTGATAATTTTTAGTGGGATGAAAAATGAACAATAATTGTGTCCACAAACTGAGGGAAGTCAATGATACCGCCCAATGTTGAATTTTATCTATTCATATCAATCATTGAGAGGAAGTGGTGATTCCCCATGTTCTGATCGGTCATTCCATGATCATTCATGGATTTCTGAATGAACACGGGAATCTGCCGCTAATCTTATTTAAGAGTATTATACAAATAAGTTTAAGGTCCTAAACTTTATATTACTTTCTGTTGAGTTAGTTAATTGTTGGAACAATGAGACCCAACAAGTAATAAAGATGTTTTCATTTCATATGTTCTCATGTCTTTCCAATAACATATGTGTGCAATTGATTGCTTTATAGTTTTATGTATTGACTATATTCTATAAATTAATTTAGGAGACTTTTTTACTGGAGTAAGCAAGATTGTGTTTTAATTCAAGGCAGGATTGAGCTGTAGTCTTTTTTGAGCTAGATATCAGTTTAATATCCTTATAAAGTCACCTGTAAAAATAAGATCTACAATACTAAAAGATATTTGGTAGTTCATATGTCATATCTAAGCTTCTACGATATTGCTATTGTAATGGGTGAATAAACTCCTTGCGATGTTTAAAATTTGCTGAAATAATTATAAAGGTTGAAATAATATGATAAGGATAAAAAGACATGGTAAGATAAAAGATATTAAAAACAATGGGATTTTTAGAGTCTTAGACAAATTTTAGCAGTCTCAAGTTGGGAGTATACGCGAAATGAATATATATATATATATATATATATATATATATATGAAATTTGTTTTATTGTAGTTAATTTTATGTTTATGTTCCTGATGCACAAAGAAAATCTAAAAACAAAATACCAATTGTATAATTACCAAATATAACTACAATATTACAAAGAGGCATTACAATCAATGATAGTTTTGTTAAAAGATCATAGGTTTTTAACGTATTCGTTTTTTTTTTTTAATGAAAAATCATTACATAAATTTTATATATAATTAGGATGATTCAAAATTGATAAAAAACCCGAGTGTCTGAGTAATTTATCTGTCATCTTAAAATTTCACATTTCTCAGTTTGCTGTTCTTCTATATACCCGTTTAATTGATTCTCTCTGAAAATGAGTACTGTTTTGTAATATTCAAATATTCTTATGTTTTAAATAATTTCCTTTATATATCATCACCAGAATCCATTGGTAATAATGACAAAGGTAATACTGATTATTAACTATTTACACAAAAACAAGCATACAGTACTAGAGAAAAATGTACATTTTTTGTATTATATAAAAATTTTAACAGCAGCAATAGGATCCTAAACCTCTATGTCAAATTTAAATAAAATTATAGTTCAACAGTTTCTGAGAAATAACTGATGGTCATACTCAGATATCGGGTATATATATATATAGGTTGAATAGACAGGCATTTTGTAAAAATACTATTTTGTTCTCGAGTTTTATTTTTAATAGATATATCTACAAAAATTTCAAAATCAATTTTTGTTTACCATACATACTGAGAAAGTTAAAAAAAAAATTACAATTTTGTTACAAATCTTCTTTAATTTCTTAAACTCACAATAATTGTGTATGTTTAATTCAAAGCTAAATCAATTATTGTATTTCTGCAATGTGTTTATCCTTTCCCAGGCCACCCAACGCCTCTCTACACCCATGAACACATCCTCCATTCCAGACTACTCAATGACCTCAAAACTTACCAACCTCTGTATGATTCGTCAGGTACGTACTGTTTTAAATTCTAAATTATTTTAAAATAATTGCTTTATCAGCCATATTCATTAATTTTGTTTCATGAATCATAAACTATCTCTCCATAAATAATAATCAGTTAATAATATCGCTAAGAACACTAATTCTACAAAATTTATATTTACTTGTAACCTAAAAACATATAATGAAAAAACAAACACAATATTTAGTAAATTCTACAATTTTATTGAGAATAAAATTTTAATAAGCTTAGTCTGTGTTAAGCTGCCTTGTAAATGCCGTTGCTGGTGAAACCATGGTCGGCAAGACTCAATAAAATTGTAGAATTTACTAAATATTGTGTTTGTTTTTTCATTAAAATGGAGTTTTACCAAGTACCTTCGGTTAATAGTGTAAATCATTTTAAAAAAATATAAAATTTATATTGAGTTATTTTACATTGATATAACAACTCGTGCTATATGATGAGTAGTCTGTGAATGGTTACTGTGAATCGCTGAAAAAAGGTTCAGATAAAAGAAAATTTAGGAGTTGTGATAAGTTTGGGAAAATTGTTTCTTAATATCATTATAACCATTGCAAGGAAATAAAAGTTTAAAAATCGTTTGTTTTTAATACATTTTTATGTCCTTATAATTGTTAGGTATGGTATGTTTCCAATAAGTGAGAGCGTTAGACAAAGATGATTTGCTGTTTTAAGTACATCTTCAAAAAATCTTCAAAAAAAATATAACAATAAATAAAAAAATTAAATATTAACATTTTAAAAATCTCGTAAGACTGATGGATGGATAGATTTGCTAAACTTTTTGGTTGATATCTCTCAAAAAGTGCCTGTTTGTAAGTTATCGTTAAAAAACGTAAAATTTGCCATAGAGTTGTTTTAAGACACCTAATTTTTTAATGTCTGCTCAATTAATTTTTGTTAAAATTGTGGTGAAATATGAAGGCTATGACTCAAACCAGTGTTTAAAATTGCAAGTAAAAGAAGGGTACTGTTCCAAAATAAGAGATAAAAGTAATTAAAAAAGTAATTTCAATGAAATAAGATTTTTAGGGCAAGTTTATGGCAGAAATTAAACAACCTTACATTGTATTTAAATAATATAAATATTGTTCAATATATTTGTTGTACATTTTTTCTAACTGTGCATCCAATAAATGTGAAAAACTCTGTAAAAAGTTTTTAAATTTTTTTCCTTTTTCATATATAAGTATTATATAGACAATTTTTGGGAGATGTCGTTGCTTATTAATTTTAGTTAGTATTTGGTTTTGCAATGGGTTTATGAGAATGTTAATGCATTGTTTTTGCACTATTTATTCAGTTGAAGACAAGAGATTTTCATTATTTTTTAGTAAGTGGTAGTCCATTTTCAATTTACTGAACATAGATAAAAAAGGAGATAAAATAAATTATAAATCATTAAATAAATAATTATAAAAATAAAATTACAATAATAATTTTCTTTTAACAGTTACTGTACTCACATTTAATTAGAGTTAATTACATTATATACATTCATAGAATTTTTCATTTCTTTCCACTCCTTTATTCCATCAATTATTATATCATGACTTCACTTTGCAATAATTTTATGACACATAATAGTTTAAATTTGCCACAGGTCATACAGCAGCCATTAAATAGTGAAATATTTACTATGATATGTACTGAAACATTCATACAGTATCTTCTGAAATACATAGCTTATATAAAATTGTATATAGTTTATCTAAATGTTAGGTTAGAGTTTAATAAGGCACATGGCCCATTAGTTTAGATTTTGTTTGGATAGGAAACACGGCTTACCTTGAAAGTGGTCCTAGGTATTACCTAGTAGTACACAAATAGGAAAACGCACACAAAAAAACCACTAATGTTCTGAAATATTTCTGACTATAGTAAAACCTCCCTTATAATGGGGGCAGAATGGTTTCAGATAATCAATTTTTTTGGAATGCCATGGTTACGGAATTTGAGCCATTTTAATTAAATAAAACTATGTATAAGTTATTTAGAAGTAAAAAGCTTTATTAAATGTTTTATGACTAATTTTTGTACAGTATTATAGAGCTATACATAATTACATCTAGGTTGACTTAAAATAATCAAAAATAGATTTTTGAGTTTGTCCTGTGTTGCATTTCCGTGCAGCTTTATCCAGCCACCTCTTCATTAATAACGCATCAGTGAGAGTAGCATCAGCTGATTGCTCCACAAATTGAATGCCAACCTAAAACAATAACTAAGGCAACCTAAAACAATGGTTCCTACTGTAACTTACTGTTGTAACAAGAAAACCAAATCAAAAGTTTTATGTCAGGTACTGTTCATTGTCAAAATGTATAGATACTCGTAAAAATTAAAACTAGGGGTTTAAAATTTACTGATAAAAGTTTAACCTCAAGTGCATGAATGTGTCATCTGCTGTTATTCGGCTGGAGTCATCATGATTCGTCTCCGAATCCATGTCGTCTGCACCCTCAGGCGCTGCCGACTCCTTGACCAAATCCACAATTTCTTGATCTGTCAGCTCAGAATCGTAGAATCGTCTGCCTGGAACCAACTGAAAACTTCATTTTCTTCAATACTTTCACACCTGGCACTTTATTTAGTAGCCCTGACAATTTCTCGAAATGGTCATTATCTCATTTGTCAGTTGAAGTTGAGTTGCCATCAGTTTGTTCTATGCTTTTTTCAGTGTGCTATATAACAATTATCCCAGGCTTTGTCACACCAATACACAACTTCTTTTTTCACAGATTTTAAACACTCTATAAGAGTCTTATTTCTTTTTTCACTTTCGTGTAAAATGTGTCTCATCAAGAAACCTATATAGTGACGGTTAAAAGTCTCAATGATGCCCTTGAGTCTCGGATCAGACTTGTCACTTTGATGGAAGAAATTGGACTTTAATTTCACCATCTTTTAAAACTCCTGCGAGATATTGGGCATTATCCACTATTAAAATAACTATGCGTGGTAGCTTTTTCTCAGTCAAAAATTGTTTGACTTTTGGAACAAATTGTTTGTAAAACCAATGCAAACATTCTGACGACATCCATACATTTGTATGGCTCGTTAACAAACTGGCATTGCATTAGGAGCAATGTTTTGAAGAGCTCTAGGCTTCTCAGCTTTCCCTATACACATAAGAGGAAGTCTAAATGAGCCGATTGCATTCGCTACTGTAAGAATGATGATTCTCTGTTTTTGCATTTTAACTGTCTTTGAGTAGATTTTTCTTTGTCCCAGGCTAAAGATGTTTTTGGCACCATTTTAAAATTCAGTTCAGTTTAATCAGCATTAAATTTTGGTCTTACGAATAGCCATAAATTATTTCTCCCAATTCTGTCTTGAATACGTCTACTGCTTCATGATCATCTGGCATTTTCTCTCCACATAAGTTTAGTTGCTGTATTCCGTAGCAGTTTTTAAACCTTACAAGCCATCCACTGCTTGCGACGAAGTTTCTTCCATCTTCACCTAAAATGTCAGCAAAGATTTTAGCTTTTTCTTGAAGTACTGGTCCAGATAAAGGCATTCCCTTTTCTCTTTGCTGAGCAAGCCATAAAAATAAAGCTTCATTGACATTTTCAAAATCTGAAGTTTTCATGGTTTTATGATTAAAGATTTTATTACAATTACAATGTAGAGTAAGTTTTTCTTTGTTCTTAATCCAATCACTTACAGTTGAAACACCAACATTGTAGTCTGGTGCCACAAAGCACCATTCTCAACACATTTCCTTCTGCCAGCCATTGTTGTGAAATACAAAATAAAAATTCCCACACACTTTTTACCACAATTCCACAAATCCAACAGTAAAGACATATCAGAAACATATCCAATAGGTATTAAACTAAAACAGTTTTACATGACTAAAAACTGAAACTTAGTAAACTGTAGGTAATCTATACTGTGTTGTAACTGTCATTCTAACATTGAACGGCACAACTAAACTGAAATGACAGAGGTATGACGAAGGCTGTGTTGGTGCGGTGGGGGGAAGGGAGGGGATTCCGCCTTCCAGGAAGGTCAACAACTTATTAAACTATGACATGCAGGTAGTTGCTCACCGATTCGTCTTATATACTACTCATTTTAAATCTCACAAACCCGGTTAACCTGGGTTTCGGATAAGTGAAGTTCTGTTGAACAGGGTTTTGTATTTGTGTACTACTAGGTAATACCAAGGACTAATTTCTAAGGTAAGCCTGTATTTTCTATCCATGCAAAATCTAAACTTATCTAAATGTTAGAAATTGTATGTATAAACAGCATATATATATAATAATAATTATTATATATATTCATGTTTATTATTTAACCACAATATTAATCATTTAAAAGAATTTTATGAAAAAATTTAAAAAAATTAATCAAAATAATGAACTCCAATTTTCTTGATACGCTTTCTTGTCATGGTCTGCATTTTTTCCCTTAAACTCTGACAGCCATATCCATGGAGGAGGGATAAATATTTGGAGTCAAATAATTATGCCTATATTATTAAATTTTATTATTATATTATTCAATTTTAACTTTTTTCTAAATAATAAGCTGGGGTCCACAAAAGTTCTCCACATTTGTTGTGAACTATAGATGTAAACATAATAAAAATAACCTATTGAATTTATAGTAGCTGGTCATCTAAAAACAATTTTTGAATCATTGTAAAATTGCAAAGTTGTTTATGTTTGGTCTGGACCATTAAGTTTGTACTTATTACTTGGGGAGGTATGCTTTGAAATAAAAAATAAATTCATTGATTGTAGGATCCTAACTAATATTTTTATCATGTTTATGGATGTAGGATTATCGCTTTCCACATTCATTTTTATTCCTCTTGGCATAGATTTTTTTTTTATAGTTGTTTGACCATTGTTTATACATAAATAACATTTCAACATGGGACCTGATATATATGTAATTTGCCTTCTTAAACATTTTTAGTTTGGATTATTATTTTTAAGGTTTACTAGACATCCTTATCTTTAATTTGTCATGTGTTTATTAGTATACATACTATATATGGTAGAAACTGCCACTTTTCCATTTGACTTGCAAGTTAATTACAGAAAAATCCTATGAATTTGTTTAAAATGTTAAAAACCATTTTTTTATGGATTTATAGTTTATTTATATCTGTTTTAAAATTTCTATTGGGGTATCAATTTGAGGTTCTTTCTTACTGTTTTCTTGAATACAACATATTTTGGCAGATTATTTAATTTTTTTAACCAAAATATACAAACAAAATTAAGTCGGCTCTATAGATGTATATATTATTGAGGTATATATATATATATATATACAAATTGATTTTAGAAGCCTAGATATTGTATTGTGGATATTTATATTAACAAATATGTATAAGGTTGGCAAAACAAAACATTAAAAATAATATTTAACGGTAATGCTTAAATAAATAAATATTGAGCTTGACTTGTGAGATAATATTATATAGAACAAAAACTCGGACACAAGATCTCACAAAAATTATGTTTACTTAATCAAATGTGTTTTAACGACAATTTAGGTTAGTTATTGTAGCTCATATAATATCACTGAGGATGGCGACTTTGTCATTGAAACATGTTTTATTAAGTAAACATAGTTTTTGTGAATCTTGTGTTAAAGTTTTTGGTAAAGCTTAACTCAAGAAATAATACATTATATGTTCCTTAAAATCTCACCTCTCATGCTTATTTTTTACACAACAGCCCTTATAACAGAGTAGTTGGCTAATAATAAATTCAGTGTTTCTGTTCAATGTACTCATAAATTACTGTTTTGGATAATTTTATTTTTAACACCTCTTCTCAACTACCAAGATTCCTATCTCTTCCTTCCCTCCTTGACATCAGTGGGCTTGGTGATTATGCTATTTTCTTCAGGCCTCCATTCACCCCCACTTCAGAAAGACAAGATTACCAATAATAAGATGATAAAACACTTTTATTATTTGTATATATATATATATATATATATATATATATATACATATATAGGAAATATGGAGAATATATAGGAAATATCTATATAGGAGAACAAGGAATCCATTATAAGGCTAGACAAACATCCCATATGTCATAATTGTTGGTCGTCTATATTGGATGATGTACAGAGTATACATCCTGATACTAAAGCGCATCTCTTAGTAGTGATAACTTTTTACCGAGTTATTTCTACCTTTTAAAGACGGTTATAATAAGTTGAAAAGAAATTACAAATATAGATTTTGATTTAGAAAACAGGGATTAGGGGGGATTGTGACTCTGGTACCACTACTTCTTAAAGCCTATTCTGCAGCTAAGCCTTTAGGTTATAATTAAGGAGATTAGTCTCCTCGTCAAGTTTTAAATAATCCACATTAAGCTCATTTTTGTTGTGCTTCAAACAACCTAAGTTTCTTGCTTTTAAAGAGCTGCACAATCAAAGAATATTTGGCCAGCAGTTTCATTAACGAAACGACAATTTATTTTTGCCGATATTGAGATGTTTTACCTTATCTCTAACTTAATCAATCATGTAACTGTTTAAAATATGCTCAAAGTTGTCTGACTCATTTATTTATTTATTTATTACAACGTTAAGTCTCTAATTTTATTAACAAAACTCATGTTAGGATTCTCTGTACGGTATATTACCATTTACCAAGACCTGACCATTACTTATTATCATTTTATTTATTTTAAAACATGAAAAAAAGGGCGCCAACAAGTTTTCTGAGTCTTTAACTCATTTAATTTTAGATATTTTCTCAGGTCATGGGTTCTTTCGAAAAGTGTGCTAGGAAAAACCATGAAAAGAGAATTTTGTTGCTCTGAAATATACACATTTATTTGATTAGATGATTAAAATATACATATAATATACATTGAAATACACACAATCATTCATTTTATCAATATTTTTTTTATTTTATTTATTAGAACAACGTTTAGCAACATTGGTTATCTTTATAGTTCAAGTTTTTTTACAAATAAATTTTAAATTTGCAACACTTTTATCATTTACCATGATGCAGTCTTTTCAATGAATTTGATTAAGTTCTATTAGTTTTCTTTTAATCAACTTTACTATTCTATTTGGATATTAACCCCTTAAGTGTTTTATTTTTTTTGCCTAAATCAACCCAAAAATGCCTATTTTTTTTATTTGATTATTTTAATGTTTGTTAACTTAGAAGTTAAAAAATAGGCATTAAAAGAAAATATAAGCAACATTAAAAGTATAAATGTCATGTTTAATATAATTTAAAAATTTTCTGCAAATACATTAAAAACACATTTACCTAACAATTAAAAAAAAGTAAAATGTAATAAAACCATTGTTAAAAATAAAAGTACACACAATAAAGATTGTTTACAGTTTCTTACTAATGTTTAGTAATTTTTTTGGGTGTGATATATTTTAAAACATGGGGCAGCACACAGCCCAACATCACATTCGCTGCACTGGTATCGCGACTCCTTGCGGACATATCGCGACTCCTTGTAAATATAATGTTCACGGCGGATCCAAAGAGAACAAAAATAAAGCGGTAGTTTTACAAGTTATGCTCTAGAGAGCATGCCAACACTATCTAGCTGCAATACTAGCAACTACAACGTAATATTACGACAGAGAACGAAATAGAATAGGGCAAGTTAAGAGCGTCGGCTTTAGCCGACAGCGGCACTTTTTATCGATATTTGTAGCGTCGGCTTAAACCGACATAAACACTTAAGGGGTTAAAATCATCACACAACTTTGTCTTGCATGTCTTTGTTGTTCCTTGTTCCAAACTGGCTTCTCCAAAATGTTTCCAGATATAAAAAAGTCAGATTGGATATCATCTAAAGGTGTTGAATACTTTCTTCAGACTCTAACTACAACTCCTCTAATACAACTTTCCACATGCAACTACAACTCCTTCCAACCAACTAACACTTCAAACTCACATCTTTTAACCAACTAGCCTAACTAACTCCAAACTATCCTAACCAACTAACTTACTTCAGAGATAGTTTTATAGAAGTGTTCACTCTGCTTCCCCTCCCAAATCCTTTTATTGGCTTGATTTCTCTAAAACCAATCAGAAAGAGTTAAAACACACACAAACACTGTTGCCATATTTCAACTTACATAGTATACAGGGTGAATCAGACCACTTATGCTCAATGTATAGTGACTGAATCAAATGAGCTATAGCCTTCGTTTTAACTTAAATCCCACTATTTTGACCCTAGAGAATTTAGTAAAAATGTTTTAAAATCTAAAAAATGCCCCAAAGTGTTTTTTGGGGGGTAGGGGTGTTTTTTTGGGAAAATTTTCAAATGTAAAGGTAGGTCAAGTGTTACCTCATTTTAAAGGTCTCAGTTCAATTATCATTTTGGAAAAAAAGTTTAAACTTATCTTACTGCACATGTATAGTGTTCCAAAACGTCAAAAAAGTAGTGTTTTACAGTTAGTTTTATTGTTACCACATAACCATAGCCTTCATAAACCAAATTTTTATCATAGATTTATGGGAAGATACTATTTCCAAAAATGTGTTTTAAGTGGCCCCTTACTATTTCCAAAAATATGTTTTAAGTGGCCCCTTACTCAAAAATTTTAAAAAATACATTCAATTTTGGAAAAAACCCATTAAAACTCAAAAAAACCTAGCGAGTTCTTTACCTTTATTGTGATCAGGTTTGACTCGTCCTGTTTCACGAACACGATTGGCAAGCCTTTGAAAGGACATATGTGAAGGATTTCCAAGGTCTGGATAATGTTCTGTATACAGATTTGCGGCAGCTGTGTAATGAAAGGGTATCTTCTCATGATTTTAGGATTAAAATTTGATTAATGTTGGCTATGTTATGTGGTAACAATAAAACTAACTGTAAAACACTACTTTTTTGACGTTTTGGAACACCCTGTACATATGCAGTAACATAAGTTAAAACTTTTTTTACAAAATAATCAGTGAACACCTTCAAAGTGAGGTATCACTCAACCTACCTTTACATTTGAAAATTTTCCAAAAACGACCCCCACCCCCAAAAAACACTTTTGGGGCATTTTTGAAATTTAAAAACATTTTTACCGAATTCTCTAGGGTTGAAATAGAGGGGGTTTAAATGAAAATGAAGGTTGTAGCTCATTTGGTTTAGTTGCTATACTTTGAGCACAGTTGGTCTGATTCATCCTGTATAATATGATTTCTTACCTAATTTGCATTTATACATTTAAAAATATTTCTGGTCATTTTATTAAATTAATTATTTTATTGTTAGTAACACTTCAACATTATCAGTTCATAAATCTAATCCGATCATACAAATAACCCCTATCACCTAATATAGTACGATTTTGGTTTCGTATATTCAATCAAACCAATATAAATTCACAGAAAAATGTGAAATGTTACAATCACAGGATCAGGTTCAGTTGCTGTCTCTGAAACTTCTTGGGCTTGAGAAATGGATCCAGTGATGTGAGTATTATTTGCCCTATCATCCTCCACATCCATATATATATATATATATATATACAGTAGACTCTCATAAATCTGGACTATTGTGGCGGACGGCCGGTCCGGATTCTGAAAAATCCGGATTTCCCGGAGTCAGAAATAAGTCGGCCGCGGGGCCAATACGAGCAGTGATAAGCCGCACATGCAATCTCTACCGGCCCATGCCGATACGCAACGACACTTGTTACACTCTGACACTTAACTAATGGTACTGTTACTGCAATGAACATAATACAGTATTGGACTGCAATTAAGTAAAACGCTGAGTAGGGCGTGTCAATTCCCTCAGCCGCTGGAAACTTCCACTGCTCGTGAATCATTACAAATACGTCATTCATGCAATGCGGAAGATCGCGTGAAAATTGAACGGGCTAAAGCGGTAAATTGTTATTAAAATAATTTTACCGTCCGGTTTTAATTTTCCGGAGTCCGGATTTTCGTGATCCGAATTTATGAGAGTCTACTGTATATATATATATATATATATATATATATATATATATATATATATATATATATATAATTAATCATTTTAATTCCACATTCATTAATTCAGTGTGCTTTAAATATATTACAAAAATTTGTATAGTATTCCATGTTTATTATTGTTTATTATTCCCTTGGGTCTTCTTCATTGTGTTCCCTTAGGTTGTCTTGGTTAAATATTTTATTATTTGTTGCCATTGTTTTCCCACTAATCTTTATAGAGGAATCATAACTATAACTTATAATTTTGTATTTTAAAATTATTCTTTAATTTTAACTGCACAGAACTGTCACAAATATATTTTTTCTTTGAAAATTACAATGTATTCAAAATATTCACAATATTATATTTAGGTGAAAAAAATAAAACAGTTTTACAATATTTACATTACACAAATTTTATGAATGAATAAATTTCTTTATACACAAGCGTAAGTCTACATTAAAACCTGTATTAACCTGTACACCCCCCCCTCTAGAATTAGGCTGTTTACAATAACAGAATAGGCTCAATGGAGCCAACTTAAAACTTCATTGTATTGACACTTTCTAACTAAAATTTAATTATTGTCAGTCTTGTTGAGCATTAAGTCTAGTGTTACTATTTAATATAGAAATGAAATATTTCTAATAGAGTCGAAGTAAAGAGAATAAGTGAGACATTACCTTACCTAGTCTTCACTTTAGAATGCTAAACTTTAGTTTGACGAATTTTTGTAATTTCAGCTAAAACAATTTGAGCCCTTGTCCATCTTTATATCTGTTATCGTGCAAAGTAAAAGAAAGTATGTTTGTGAGGGCAGTTTAATCGTGTCCTAAAAAATTACATCATAATATTATCATCCCCTGTCTCATTGTGATTGTCTTTTGTGAATTAATAAAAAATCTGGCAACACTGGGTTCAGTTTTTGGTTTGACAAGGGTATAAGAGAGTAGTACGTTTGTTTTATTTGACGACCTTTCATATTTATTTTCCCAAAGTTTATATATTTAATGGAAAAGTATATTTTACGTTTATAAATCGAAATGTTTACTTATAAGTTCACTACATCCACCTTGTTCAAAGAATCAAAATTATGAAAACTATAAAATTGACACTTTTTCCCCTTATAATCTTGTTATTATAGTACGCTCTTTCAAAAATTGTCCCTTTTTCCCCATCCACAATTTATAAGATGATGATAATCGGCAACAATTCCACAGAAGTGCCTTGTAGTAAACTATGTAAAAGAACAAATATTATTTACATTTCCTAAGGTGTGTTTAAAATAATAAAATGAATACTTTCCATTTTTCAATATCTTTAGTAGAATGTTAACAAAGATCTGATTTCAGTGCTTACCTAAGTTGGCTCTAGAACCATATAAATTGTAACTAATAACATACATGATAATGATTAATGGGTTTAAAGAGTCTCCTCCCCCCCCCACTCTTAGCATTATTCTGAAAAGCTGCCAACCCTCTCCTTCCTAACATGAAAAGATTAGACATTAAAACAGGTTCATAAAGTTGGACAAATTTACTTATTTTTTGTTTTGTTAAATGTTTCAGTGAGTCAGTTGGGAAGTCTAATGCTGAATGGAGGAACTGGGTTAGGTTTGGGTGGGATCAATTTGAGCCTAAACCTTAACTCTCCCATCGCAGGAAGTAGTCATTCACTAACAACACAACTTTTAGAACAAATTAGAATGGTACTACGTTCTAGTGGGTGTTCAGAACATGCTACAGCTGAAATCTCTGCTGCCATGTCAACCTTAGCAAAGTAGGTTGTAAATTTTAAGTTAGATAGTTCTAAGTAACTTCAAATTCAAATAATTTTACTTATTTTTACAAAAATGTGTAGTGGAACATAATCCTTAATATTATGCAAATATTGTAGTTTTCCAATGAAGTGTAAAGATGAAGATTGAGCGGTCAATTTGCCTCTACAATGTTAGACCACACTACCCTTACTTCAGAACCAGAGATGATTCCCAACTTCCGATTTCTTCTTTCTCTTACCCCTCTGTCATTTATCCCATTCTTCACCCCTTTCTTGAAGTTTTGCCTTGATAGCCTCCTTTTTTCTTTAATGGTGAGATTAGATATTTTGCCGAGTTCACCTAGTTGCCTTATATCATCGTCAAGTGAACAAGAAAAGCCTGGTGTATTTGGAACTTTAATGAGTTCTTTACCTCCCTTTCTAGAAACACTTGATGCATTCAAATTGGTAGCCTGCTCTTCAATAACCGATTCCAATTGATGGTAGATGGCACCGCAGCCTTCAATGTTACAGCTTGATCATTAATATTTTGATTTTCTTGCTGATCCATGTAAATCTCACGAAAAGCTAGAGAAATAACTGTCAACCCAGGCACAGCCCAGCATGCTCAGGCAAGGGTATATACTGCCAGGAGCTCGCCTAACTCCTAAGGCTCCGTTGGATAGAGCCCAGAGACATTCACCTCATTAGACATGGGTCATGTGACACCATTAGGGTTTGGTTGAAATACGAGGAAGAGGAGAAGAAAGAAGTACTCAATAGCAAAGAATAGAAATAGGCAGACAGCACGTAGAGTAACTATGCTGACTATAAAAAGAAAGGATCCCAGAACAAGAAGAGAGCTGAGATAGGGTGTTTGTGTTTGGTAATCCAATTGGAAGGTGGGATGCCAATCCCTATGCCGATACTTTATATAAATTATATTTTATAGAAATAAACAAAAAATATTATCAAAGAGTATTGGTTAAACACAAAATTGGATAATAATTTGTTTAACTGATTAATTAACATATGAATAAATACAAATTTATTTAAAGTGAAAATATATATATTTTCTTTATATGAACTTTATTCTCTTAATTAATTCTTGGTTTTACATAAGAACTGGAATATAAAGATGATAAAGCATGTGTATACACGCTCTTGTGTGTGTTATAAAAGATGGATAATTTTGTCTCCTTGAGTGAAGGAGCATAATTTAGTAAATGAAATGGGAAGGAGAACTAGTTGGCCTTGATCTGTATTAATTTCCTTTCTGATGGGCCTCAAATAATTGACATTTTTTATTTTTTCATGAATAAAAGTATAATGCGTAATAAATTTCTTCACTTTTGATTGATAAGTGACATTGATAGATTTATTTACAATCAAATAATAAAATACAGTAAACCTTCGATACTTCAACTCTCGATACTTCGACAATCCGTATACTTCGACACAGGAACCTGTCCAAACACGTCACAAAGTGTGCTGTTTGAACATTCTGCCACTTCCAGGGTTTAATTAACAAAAAAGGTTTGTTAATGTACTCAAATGAATGAAATTGAATACACATACAGTATCGCTTTCTACTCATAATAACAATCTCCCTTGCTAAGTTTAATATAGACTAAAAATATTAGCAAGCTAACAACCCATTAAGGGCAGTCCGACTCCCATTTAAACTCAATGTTAAGCAAATGCCATATATTAAGAAAATTATTAGGCCTAGACTCATATTTTTTTATTTATTTTTAAGATATGCTCAACATCTAGTGATTAACACACAGTTTTCTCTTATTAATGAAAAATAAATTTTTCGTATGCTTTTTTATAAATGTATATTTTTTCAATTTTTTTTGTTTTATTTAAATTTTTTTCTCAGCCTATAATTAAATATGGACAAAAATCTCATGTTAAACACTAGTTTATTATAACATGGTCTTAGAAGAAAAAAAATTATGATGATATCTCTAGCGGTTCCTGAAATATCTGGCATCTTGTTTAAAAAAAGTCAACTTTCGGAAAACTTGAAAAAACTAAGCAAGTGAATATAATAATGAATTAAATTACGTCTAATAATGTCCAGCACTGTAAGATGGGTTGTTAGGGTCTTCATATTCATCAAAAAGGTCCTCTAGTCTTCTCTTTGCAAGTGATCTAGATTGCCTGATGTTTTTTCAAGATCCTTAAGTGCTTTTTCTGCTTTTCGGACACGTTCCAAATCGAGTCTTTTCATGGCTTTCACTGTATTACATCCAGCAGGGAACCCTAAATGTTCTAATACTTTAATTTTTGATAAATAGCCATCATTGTAAGAAAGTACAGCATCAAAAACCCCAAAGTTAAGAGTATCAAGGCCAACAAAAGTTCTTTTTGGTATCCGTGACCAAATTAAATTGTTCAGACTTTCATAGGGATTCTGGGTTTTCCCCTTTACACATTTTTTAGCAGTTCTGGATCTGACAATGCTTTAAAAGTAGGCCTAAGCTCTTGCATGACACTATTTTGGTTACTCACATCTATTATTTCATATTCTGTTGTCTCAGTTTTGCTGTCATAGATGGATAAGTTTTTCCTTAGACCTCGAAGATTGTTTAGGCCTACTAGTTGCAATGTTTATTTCAGGGCTTTAGTCTGATATTTTAGGCTGACCAACATTCTTCGTAGCTTTAAAAACAGATCTTCTAGAACCAATTTATCTTTTATTAGGCATCACTTAGCAACACAAATCTCACTATAATTTTAAAAACACAAAGATTTCACAAACTAAACTTTGTCGAAGAAATTTTATCACTGTTTCACTGAAACCTAACCTATTCCTTTTCATAACAACAGACAACAATACTCACCTGTTTTATAATATTGTTATTACTTTATGAACAGGTTAGCCAACACAACAAAAATAAATAATGTAGTGAAGAGCAATCATTACTATATAAAGTATTTTTGAGGTCCAGTATATCTGTACACCTGAAGAGTCTAATTTATTTGCTCTGATTACGGTGCAAACCTTTATATTTTATTTTTTATTTACCATACACTTTTTTTTTACTACAAGTGTTATATACTGTTGGATTCAGGAAATCACGCAGAAAAATAATCTCACTTAAAAAAAATTGCTATAAAAAAAATATTTTCCCGGTTAGACTCCCCTTAAACATGTGAAGTTGATTGATAGATGTCACAACGTACATGTTTCTCACTGGCCTGTACAGTATTTTTAGATGAGGGGTGGGGCTTTATTTATGTAATTAAACATTCTCAGTAAGGAAACACAACCCTATTTCCAAGAATTGAATACATCACTTTCTAAAGAACAAAACTACTTTGTACAGAACCCAATGAAATGACCTTCACAACTGCAGCATTTTTTCTGTCTTATATTTTAAATCTTTATAGCATCTTAAAACTGTACTCCTGTATACAGTTTTATTTCAGGTAGCTATAAATAAATCAATGAAGTTTTATGCATGAAAATGAAAGTTAAAATGTGATTTTTCGATAATTTCGTAATACTCAGATTCTCATCAGTTAATACGGAAACTCGTTTAACACATTCCTTTGTGCACCGTTTCTATTTTTACAAACCAAACTTCCGACCTTTTTTTTTGGACTTCCTGGGTTAGTCGGAACTTGGTTAACCGCGGCTCTACTGTACTTTTACTTTTGTTTAATGTTACAGTATTCATTAAATTTGTGCAATTTTCTTATAAAAATCATAATTTTAATGCTCCCTATGTTATTTATGTCCAATACACTCCCTATAGTTCGACATTTTGATACTTCAACAACCCCAAGTCCACAAAGTGTCGAACTATCAAAGTTTTACTGTATTGTCAAAATGGAAATGTATCGTCTTTGACTGTTGCTTTTTCAATTTAAATTAAGTTTTTCTGTCATCTTTCATTCATTTTCTTCTATAATAATTTTATAATAATAATGTAAGCCTGCGTTAAAAATTTTTTTTTTTATTTTGTAAATAAAAAAATCATTCATTCAAATACTGTGTATAAAATCTTACCTAATGTAACTTTTTTGCATTTTTAATATTTTTGATGTAAAAACTCTACGAATTAAGATTTTTATTAATATATTATTCAGTTATAAAAGAGAATTAAAAAAAGCTCCCAATTGTTTGTAATATGATACAACTAAAGTCAGTCTTATCACACATTCATAATGCGTATCATGATGCATAACAAAAAAAATTACAAACTACTACTTATTATTATTAATTTTGATGATTTTAGGTTAGCAAATTATCATTTTTATAGAAATGCCTTCTGGTTTTGTACAGTTTGCATTATTATGAATTTAATTTTTTCCCCATTAAAACACTTTTTCCTATGCCAAAACTTTACTATAATAATTTTTTTCTGACAAATTAAATAATAGTTATAAATATTAGCAACGGAGTTACTCTGTAATTGATAAATGATAATCGTGTAACTGAAAACAGAGAAAATTTTGATAGGTAAGGTTTCATGTTCAAATTCTAATCAATTATATATTGTAGAATAAAAGCTGTATTGTTCTTGCGCAGGCGAATCTTGGAATGCAATCACGATTGTTGATCCCTGCATCATTTGTCTATTTAGTACTTGGTTACTCCAATTGAGCTATTTTGTCTTTTGGTGTAATTTCTTAGTAGACTTCTAAATTATAATGTACAGGTGTATATGCGATTTGGAGTAAACAGAACCAAAATATGTAATAACAGTTTAACCAAGTCTCCGATAGAATGTGACCTGACTTCTAGTTTTTTTACATTTCATTAGCGACAGACCTATTGGGCCTATAAAATGGAGTCTGAAAAGAGATGTCATTAACTGTGTTAGTTTCCTGCTGTTATAATTTCAGAAATTTTCATAGGATTGATTGCCAAAGCATGGACATAGCAAAGAAATGTAGATTTTAACATAGATTATTATTTTTGTTCTTATTTAAAAAGTTAGAAAAAACTATTATATGTAAAATAAAACCCCTAACAAAATATTATAAAAACAAAATAATACGGTACGTTTCTAGTTTGACAATACTTAATTATTTCTGATTGCGGAACAAATTTAAAGAATATTCCACCGATTATGAAACCAATTCCATTCTATTCAGTCAAGTACTATTATCAAACAAAAGCCAGGCAGTTAACACTCATTATACTATAAAATATAAATATTTTATACTAAGCTATGTGAGAAAGTAATGCGTTTAAAATGACAGATTTTTTTTGAGATGAGATGTACCTGACTGGCTGAAAAGAAATACAACAGTAAACAAGTTCAAGGGGAACTATTAACTATTAACTATTATCTGTGCTAGTAGCTTATAGTGATGTAAATGTGGGGATTCTTTTTTTGTAGAAAAAATATTATTTTAACTACTTAAAATAAAACTCTCTAAACATATAGAAGGAAAATTAAGTTCACATCAATCTCACAACTCGGGCAGCTGAGCTATTATGCTCATGGGTTTTTCATCATGATAAAATAACATGCACAGGTGGATTTTGCTTACTTATATGTAGGTAGTATAAAGAATGATATTTTTCCTTGTTAGTGTATGGAATTCCTTGTACCGTTGGCTCTGGGATTGCATTATGCATCTTTGATATCATGTTGCTATCAATATTGTTGAAAGAAGGAAGTTTCGTATAATAACAATGTTAGCCTCTGGCATTTAATAGTTTTATGATATTCTTTCCAACATCAGAGGTATCAAAAATAAAAATAACTGATGGCTTACAACTTTTGCTAAGTTACATTTTGTGATCAATCCTAGTAATATTGTTTACTATTTACTTTCAGTATGTTCAAAGTGTTTTCCTCTGATTTTTTCTGTTACTTATTTAACAGTAAACTTTTTTTTTAGATGTTAACTATAACCAAAGTAACTTTTTTGTTTCCAGGTATGGTATATTAGGAATGGGTCTAGGACTTGGTGGGCCTGCCTCTGCAGGACATGGCGTTTTAGGATCAGGGAGTTATCTTGGAGTCAGCCCTATGGACGCAACTCCAGCCCAGGCTAATGGAGCTGGAGGGGGAGTATTTGGTCCAATCGGCACATCACCTACACCTCGAGCATCTCTAGACCTTGCCTTTGACCCATTTCGACATCAAACACCCACATCACCTCCAGGCACATCACTCAATAATAACTCATTTGGCCTTGGACAGACTCAAAAACCAGACGTCCTAGATAAGGATACGAAAAAAGTTGATATGGAAATTGCTGAAATTATTGTAGGAGCGATTTTAGGCCCAGGTGGTCGTTCACTAGTAGAAATCCAAGCTTTAAGCGGAGCCAACATCCAAATTTCTAAAAAGGGAACATTTGCACCTGGAACAAGGAACAGAGTAGTATCAATTTCTGGATTACCCAATGCCATTGCTACTGCAAAATTCCTCATCGATCAAAGGATCAGTGAAGAAGAACTAAAACGTAATCGACAAAACCCATTGAGCCTTCTTCAGTAGTCTGTACCTAGTCAATTTCAATTCATTTCATCTACAGAAAATTTCGATAATCTGATTTTTTAAATTATTATGTTATCATTGTGTTCATTTTTTTTCTTGTGTCAATTGTTTTAAAAGCAATTGTATTAGTTACAAAATGATTTTAAAACATGGGTTAAACATAAATGAAGTTATGATTTTTATTTTGTTGTAAGTTTAAACAACAGAGCGAAAAATTACTAAAAAATTTAGTATATAAATAATTAATATAATTTTGTATTGTGTGGATCTCATGGTTTTCTGGACCCCTCATACAAATATCAAGTCCTATTATATTGTTTTTAAAACATTGTTACCACCATTCATAAGAGTTTTATTCCATATTATAATTAAATAGATTAAAAAATGTTTCTTAGAGATAATGTGGAATTATTAACCAACTTTAAGTTTAATTTTAAGCGTTGAAGTACATTGACTGATAAAGTAATATGAAATTTAAAAAATGTATTTGTTTTATTATTAATGTGTAAAAATGAACAGATATATCTTAAATCTGTAAAGTTTAATTCATTGTATATTAAATAAAATTTGTTATTATTGTTATATAGCTAAACACTGTTATTGGGTTTCCTTATATTTTATCTTAATTTTATAACAAAATTTATCTTAATTACTTTCAGTTATGTTCTTGAAGCTTAAGATTTGTTCTTTTGAGAAACATTTCCATCAGCGACTGTATAAAGATAGGTGTAGCAGACACAACTTACTATATAAAATTATTTTAAAATGATGTTTAAATATGTAACACATTGCTCGAGTTTTATTGAGAGGTATGATTTAATAAGACTTCATAAGATAGTTAATAAATGTTGAATTATATTTTTCATATAGTTTAATATAAAATCTGCTGACAGTTATTTGTTAATTAGTTTACATTTTATCTGTTGGCTTCGTACTAGTAATGGCATATTTTCCCATTGAAGTTAGCCAAGCGATTACAAATAATGAGAAATTCTAGTTGATTACTAAATAAATTATTCTATTTAATATAGCCCATTTTTACTTTGTTATGACTACATAAATTTTAAAAAGTGATAATCAACAGTATCTATGTTGCATTTTTGCATATTTTTATTGCTACCTAGTCTTAATTAATTCACATTGCTATTCTTAAGGTTGCTATTAATTTTAAATAAAAACAAAAACTTCAATAATATGTTTCTGTTCAAATGTCCTTTTTCAAATTTCAGTTTACAATTATAAATTAGTAATATACTTTAAGAATTGATGCAGCAAACAAAACTCATTTATTGGTAAACTTAAGTGAACGATTTTTTGAACTGTGATATATTTCAGATTAGAAACACAAATACAATTTTGTGGGAGGGATATTTTTGTTTGTTTATGTTATTATTACACAATAATGCCTTTACATTCTATTTAGATTATTTTACTATACACAAAATTATAAAAGTGCTGTACAATCGCTGATAGAGAGATGGTTCAAAAATAAAAATCTAGTTCCATAATTATTTATAAATACTTAAGTTACCAATGTTTATATGAAATATGTTGATCTATTATTAATATTATATTCATTCTAAGTTTTGATCTTTGAAATTTTATCATCTATTAACACAACATGAATGTTGCAAGGTATAGTACAAAGTTTGAAATATAAATAATTGTCTTTCAATATTACAAAATAATTTAAAGTAAGAGGTAATTGCTATACACACATGAATTTTACTTTTGAATCAAGATTATATAAATAGTAATTTTTCTTTCAGGTTTTAATAGTTTAAAATTGATATTAAATGGGAGAAAGAAATATTTGTTCTAATAATATATATATATATATATATATATATATATTTATTTATTTATTTATTTATAAATGTAAAAGTTAAATTTGATTTTATATTTTATTTTGGTAAATTAATGGCCGTATAAAAATATGTATCTGATATTGTTGTTTTAATAGAGTGAATAATTTACTATTATTTTAGAGTGTAAACAAAAAATTCTCCTTCTTAATAGACTTAGATGTTATTAATAGATTGAAATTTATTTATTGAGATTTTAACAAAGGTGTTAAAGAGCTAGATGTTTTCTATAATAACTTTCACCTAGAAGGAAAAAAAGATCTTTCATATGGTTCAACTCTCTGTTTGGCCTCACTCTTGATGTTGTATTTACCAAAACCTGTATTGTGATGTAATTTGACGCAGGTACCTGTCGTAGTATGCTCACCGATTCTATTTCATTATCAATTTATTTTTTTATTTATTTTTTTTTTTGTCGGAGAGAGGTTAAAACTGCACAATGTGGCCTAGTATTCTCACAGTCAAATCATTTCATTATTCATGGATAAATGTTTAAAAGAAATAAATGCCTTCACCATTTCATTTATATGAACTGATGTTTTATGCATTCACAAAAGAAACATAGCTCAGGATGAAGTTAAGTTTTGGCACCCTCACTCCCCAGCAAAGTGCCTTATCCCGTACTCAGCTGGTCCTGGTACTCATCATTGCTTAACATTCATATCTTTTGTTCTTATACATTCTGAGAAGAAATTATTTCAAAGAGAGAACACAATGTTGTTAAAAGCAGTTCAAGAAATTAAATGATGAAAAAAATTAATTTACTTTTTTATAAAGAATTGGAGTGTCTCAAGATAAATGGCCACTATAAGATAATTGTTACTCGTAAGAGATGCACATTATATTCAATTTTTTAAGTACAAGGGTTAGGCAATTTGCATAAAAATTGTGATTAGCTGTACTTCAATTGTGTTCATGTGGTAGTTTTTCATTTGTGTGTTGGGATAATTATTTTGTTATTGATATTATTTTCCGAAATGTTTTGACTTATTTAAAATTATTAAATTTAGTTTTATAAAAAAAAAAGCTGTAAAATGAAAAAAAATTATAATAATTAAACACAAAACGGTTATGGGATGTAAGTTGTGTTGAGGGTCCATTCATTGAAGATCAGATGTTTATTGAAATGATTATTTCAAGAAAAAAATAAACAATAATGCCATATTTTGTATAGATGATTAAGTTATATAAAGGTTTTGATTTTGTTGTATATGTTTTCAATAACTGATCTGGATCATTTTGTTAGTTTTTGTGTTTATATATTTTTTTGTTAAATTATTTTCATCATAAAATGTATGTATATTAATATACATATGTATATAAATAAATGTATATTTTTAAACAGTATACATTAAAAAATATCTTATATGAAATACAGTACAACCTTGTTAAGTCGGACCAGCGGGGACTGCGGCCGATCCTACATAATGAAAATCCGTGTTAGCTGGAGAAAGAGCAGAAAACACAAAAAAATGAAAATGTACATACTGTACTTACAATAATTTCCTTTATTACGGAGAAAAACACTTTAAAAATATTTACTCATCACAATAAAACAACAAACACATCTGTGGACTGTACAGGTATGTCTACTTTTTGTAGATTAGGCTTGTAACGTTAGCTTCGAGTAACGTTTACTTGCTGCACGGTCACGCATCCGTTTCAACATGAGAAGCTCCAGTGTAGTCACATGGGTGAGAGCCAGTGTAGTCTCGCTCCGATGCTTAAAATACACCATCAATTCATCCAAGTGAGATGCTGCTTCTGTTTGACTGATGACTTCTGGTTCTTCATCGTTTTCCTCGTCTGTATCATCTATGTTGTCTTTGTTTGAACAAGTCACAACAATTTGCTTATCAGTCATGGCAAACAAACTTGGTTGCGTGAACTCGGCGGACACACAATCATCGTGCAATACACTATGATTATACGCTCGTATAAAGCCTTAGCGCTACCAAAATGCATATTTTATATTAATGTTTATTTATTGCAAACCCTGAGATCCAACTTAAAGGGGGCCGACTTAACGAGGTTGCACTGTATATATTTTAAATAGTGTGTATTATCAAATTATGAATCTGTATATTCTAAAATTTGGAATTCATCAGGAAACGTCTTATGTTTATCTCTTAATCAAAATTCTCTTACTTTTGTACAATCAGCACAAATTAATACATTATTATTATCATCTTAGGAAATTTTAAAAAATAACTAAATAAAAATTATAACTTGAGTTAAACTGTACAAGAATGTGATATGTCACGAAATTTTATAAACTTCGTGTATGAGGCAATAATATTTATTTGACTTTTTCATAACCTTCTGTTATTTATTTATCCAATTTTAAATTATACTAATTTATAATTTAGTAATACATGATATATAAAACATTTTATATACATTTTTTTTTTTTTTAATATTTATATAGATGTTTAAAAATATACAGACCTTAATTCATGATGAAAATAAGTTATTGAATATACAAGTACAATAAAATCAGTAATTGTATTTATGGATGTACACAGGAAAAGGGACCTTATCTTTCCATAGTAAATTGATCATAAGTATAAAACTGATTGTAAAATCATGATTTTAGGTTATTGGTGCAAAAATTATTTACAAAATAGTTGTATCCACTGTTCAGCTTAGACAGTATTGAAATGAGTTTAAACTTTGTCCACGATATAATAAATTTTGCACCCAAACGTCAAACTTTTTAAACTGTGAACAATTATCTCAAAATGCACTTTTTAAAATTCATCGATTGAATGAATTATTTTCATAATCATTAAATTTTTTCAATTATGAAAATTTTTAAATGCACTTTTTCAAATTAACTCAATATTATAATGTTTATTAATTTTTAATTTTTGGAAAACAAAGTTTCTTTTCCTGTAGACATTTCATATGTATCTATAAAAAAGATGGCATTATTTTTCCACTTTCCAAACCATAATGATGGTTAAGATTCAAAAGTGTGTAATTACATCGGTTTATTTTTATTCATTTGCAACGTGAAAAAATAAACATTCCATTAAGTGATTATTGAAACAAAAAGAATGAAAGGAAAAAAATGTAATGATGATGATACTAAAGGTTAAGTTTGTTTTCTGGTGTGTTACGGTTATTAATAATGTGTATTTTTTTAAAGTAACATATGAAAATATGTTCTGTTGGTTATAATATTATATAGTTATAATGTGTGATATAAGATTTGTGTGTGTTTGTGGTGGGCATGTTTAAATGTTTTTAATTTCTCTTTTGCACATACAAGTTTCAATGTAGAATACATCAAATGTTTTGTATGTCTTTCTGTATTTAGAGGTCACTGAATGATTTGGTTTGGAACAAATAATAGGAATATTATATTTACTTAAAAAAGAATTCTCTTTGAAAGTTAAAATTTTTTTTTCTTGTCAAAATTTGTCATGTGACTAATCACAGAATGAATTTAAAATTAATTTTGTTTTGACATAATGTTTTATAAAAATCTTTCTTAAATGTACTAATTATTGGTTTTTATAACAAATACACTTGTACCAATCAAAATTATGAATGGTATGAAACAATATTAATTTTTTTTTTTCTTCTCTTTTTTATTTTTTGTTAAGAAAACATTGAAACAAACTATAAAACTTGTAAATTAAGAATTATAATGTACAGTTTCAGTAAACAAAAAAATGTTTAAAACAGTTTTTGGTAAGCATTTTAAATAATCATATAAATTTCGAGTTTGATAAAAATAAGCAGACAACAAAATTCTTCTTTTTCCTTTTTATTTGTAAATACATGTTATTGAAAAGTAGGTGTGAAAGTCTTTCTCAACATTTTACACTATTTTATGGTTAAAAAATCAATACAAAAATTGGAGTTCATAGTGTACATCTAAGAAAGAGATTAGTTAAAATGGTTTATAAATCAGTCCAGCCATTTTGACTGTAGAAATGATATCTAATATTACTGGATGCCTGTTCATCTGCTAGAATTTATTATGTCATCTACATAATCTGAAAATATTTGATTTCATGAACATTAAATACAGATAGATAAATTAAAATATTTAGTTTCCATAAAAACACAAAATGTTATTAACATTAATAAATCTGTTTTTTTTCTTTTTTTTCCCCCTTTTTTTTTCAGAAGTTAATATTTTTGAAATTTAATATGTTTTCACAATATAAAATATTACATTTGATTTGTTGTTGTCCTTGTGACAAAACATGTGCGCACACATTACATTGTTAGTACATAATAGTTTAAAACATAAAAGAGATCATGAAAACTTGCTAGTTGGAATATTTATTTCAAAATGTATTGTGGACCTTATTATATTTTGTTAATGATGTACAAACAATTAGTTTTATTTTAACTTTCAGTCTTAATGCAAATAGTTTTTGTAACTTTTGAGACATTGTAACGGTAGCCACTACAATGTAGTATAATTTGAATTATAATCGGATAAGTGAAGATGATGAAGTAATGATAGTAATTTACTTTTGCTTTCATTAACGGGAATTCTAAGATCTGTTTGTATGTCGCTGGTGATTTAATCAATTAGGCCTAGGATGAAAGTTGTATTGTTGTTGTTTGTTGTTGTTGTTGTTCCTATCAATGCTGTAGTTAGTTTCATCTCATTTCATTGGTGACAATGTGATATTGTTGTACGTCTTCAAAAAGTTACCACTGTTGGAAAAAAATAATAAATATGTTGTTGTTGTGCTATTAATATTATATAATATAATAAATACTATTTTTGTCATTATTCATTGTAATTTAACCTGTAGATTTAATGACAATAGATAGGCAGGCTTGTTACATAGTTGTTTTATGTTAATTTCTTTGTGCATGTGTATAAATTTTGTCTGAAACAGGAACTTTACTCAGAGACAATTTTTACACTATTGTAAGATGCTGTAAATATGTTTGACCCACAATAAACGTAGTAACACAATTTTGGCAATATAACTTACCATTCAAAGTTTTCGAAATTAAACTTTTTTTAACTAGAAAATAATGTGAAATATTCAGTATTTTTAATGTATTAAATACCGGTATATTAATTTAATTATGTTCATTTCAATATAGGCAGTTTAAAATATATTTCAGTAGCCTATTATTTGAATATGTCACTGAAGAATGGAGTAGAATCTATGAAACACCTTGTCTCTGTGTGTAAGAAATTGAATTTATGCTGCAAATGATCTTTATAATATTTTAATAATACTGGCATATTTTCATTCTAATTATTTTAATAGAAACAAAACTATATTATCCACTTTATGTCGTCTTATTCATATCTATGAACTTGCTTATGTTATTTTCATTTCCAGATATGAATATTTTCTTACAACTTCATTTGTTATGACAATAATTTAGAATATAATAGTTTTCTTGCCATAGGTTTATAAATTTCTACATTCTGAGATTACTCAGTGATATAAAATGATGTAAAAAGAAATAAATTGAGCATTATCATAAAAACAGTTATGTTTTAGTTTTAATTATTTAACTAAGCCATATTAATTGCACGGCAATTATCTGTTCAAATCTTGTTCTTTAATTTATAGAGATTAGTTAGGTTAGTATTGTAACTTAGTAAATCTGTGTTGGAAAATATTAATTAAATAAATAAATTGAGAAACAAATTAGAAAACAATTGTGATTTGATTTTTTTTTAAAATTAATAAGTTGTATAAAAAGTAAACAAATATTGTCTGAATTGTGTGTATCATAAACGTTTTAACTTTCATGCGTTATAATCATAAACATCACAGAAATGTTCCTAAATTAATCACAACATAAAACATTATATCAAATATATTTGTTGTTAACATTGATTAACTTCTTGGTTTTTTTTCAACTCCCTTACTGTTGTTAAAAAAAATAATGCATGTTAGATGTATAGTGTATTATTGTTGCATGGTCCGGGGTGGGTTTTAGAACTGAGTTGATAACAATTCAGGTATATTTTGTGCCATAATATGTTGTTAACTAGATAAATAAACAAAGAAACAGTTAAGCAGTTGTCACATTTACATTAACATTTCAAAACACTGCCTCTGTTCTGTTTCTTTTATCACACATCTCATTCATGCGGAAGTACAAAAACAATCAATAAGTAAGAGTTTAGAATAGATATTTTTCTTTTTCAGTAAAAGAGATAATATTGCCATTAAAAATTTTATTTTTATTACTATTATGACTTTAAAAAGTATTCTGAAATACAAAATAAGAAAATATATTACCTATATGATAAGTATATTCATTCCAATTTGTAAATTTTTATAGATGTAATGTATTTATTTATGTTGAATTTAATATTATATTATCTTTTAATTGTAAAGTTATTATAGAATGGTTCCCTCTGGATGATTTGTAAAATCAACACAAATGTTTTTCAAAAATGTATTATAAAACAAGCCAATTTATAATAATATTTTAGAATAACATAGTATATTCACAAGTCAGCATATTTTTATGTAATACAAAATTTATCACACAAAATACTGTTAAATCATTTTATTTGATATTTAACTCAATAATTGGTATTTTTAAATGAAACCTATTTTAAGACAACCCAAAACGTAAAAATCACAATTTTAAATTTGTTGAATTTATACACTTATAGATTTTGAAGAAACTAAGTTGTACCACATTCTTTAACATGCTGAATTCGTCTAACTTAAGCCTGAACTCAACTTAAAATAGCTTACACAAATAATAGCAAGGTCATACAGCTAGTAAGATACTTTATACTTTTTTCTGATTTATTATAATTTTATTTATAGATGTCTACCTTCTATAGAATAGGTATTCTACCTTCTATAGAATACATAGGCTAGTTTATCTAAGAAAGAAATGCAAATTTCTTTCTTCATAAAAGTTATTTTTGACTTTCTATCCGATTTTTATCGTTATATATAAGTATAAAACTTCCACAAAAATAAATTTGGAGATATAAATTTGGTATGGGAGTCTATATAGTGTACCTATTTAGAGTTTGTCGATTGTTACATACATACAATACTTAACACGTTAACCCCCACGCCGACCCGATCGGGTCGGCACAGTTTCTGTGGGTAGAGCAATCTGCCGACCCGATCGGGCCGGCATCTCAAATACGTCATTGTTGTTGTTTTGCTCGACTGCAACACTACAGCGCATTCTAGCGGGGACAAGCCGTACTATTTGGACATTGCACATCCTATGTTTAAACGCAGAACACTCGGTTCCCAGTTTAGATTTATTTTATAACTCTCTTTTCGCTGTTGAAAATTGCAAACTTTCGCGGTCCTATCGGGTCGGCACTTTTTTTTTAAAGATAAACCAACTCCGAGTTATATGAAAAATGGTTTCAAGCTGTTAATATGTAAACAATTAATATAATGGTATACATTAGTTATTATAAAAGTGTTAGTAACATATTTTGGTTGATGTATTATACCAAATTAACTAATTTTCCGAACTAACTAATGTTCGGCGGAAATAAGTCGTGGCCCGATCTGGTCGGCGCCTTCACTTTTAAGCGAACTTGCGACGAAAAATGAATGTGCCGGCCCGATCGGTCCAAAACTAACCTCCAATTTCTCCGCATAAATAATTGAAGAAAATGTAAATAAATAGCCTTTGTAACAGTAAAAAATCAATATCAGCAACAATACACCAATAATTCAAGTTGACACTACGGGGTTTCGTAGGACCTTCTTATGGTGGCAGTTAACATGTTAAAGATACAGTTTTGTTTGTTAGTTAGGACTGAGTAAGAATTATAAAATGGTCACATTTTAGAATTACCCAAAAAATCAATTTCATAGTGTTGATTGAATGCAGACATAACTAAAACTGTTGTTTATAATCAATTATATATTATTTTAAGAAGCAACGATAACTGGCCTATCTTAGATATGACTGGTAACATTGCTCTAAATCTAATATCTGTTAAGTTATTTAAATTTGTCTCCATACACATCAATCTTAGTAAAATTCAACTGTTTTATTAAACATATTTTATATTGAAAGTTAATTTACATTTTCATTTGAAATAGTCATAAAATTTTAATCTTTAGTATAAATGGGAACCATTCTGAAATCAAATTTCTCTATGAAAATCAAACATTTGTATAAAGTATCACTGTTAATCTCTTAAAACATTTATTTCTTGTTATTGCTGTATTTATGTGTTATTTTTAAAACAAAATTTCTTGTGTATACATTTTTGTATTACAATTTTTCAACTCTTGGTCAACAAATTTCTTTATTGGCTGTGTTCCATAAAAAATAAAATAATAGTAACAGATCAAATATCTGACATAATGATCAAATGTAGTAGGCACATTTAATTATTATAATGGAATCTAAGATTAGATTTTATATTTATTATTTAGCATTAAATTGATTTGTTACTTTTCAGTTACATGTGTATTATATACATGTATTCGGCTTGTTTAAACTTTTTTCTATGAGATTTTTGTTATATGCCTTTAAATTTTAATACTTTTTTATGAATGGGTACTTAAGTCAGATATGAAATGGATCATAGCAAGCTAAGAAATTTATATTTCTATAAATAAATAAATAAATATATATATATATATATATATATATGTTTATATGTTTGTGTGAATGTACATACATTATTCTATATATATATCTGTATGTAATAAACTGATGTAATTATTATTCTGCCATAGCTAATTAAGGTTTATAATTTGTGTGTACTTTCACTTAACAAAACAAATGTAATGGCCTGAGCCCTAACATTTATGTGTGATGTAAAATTTAATTCTACAAGATAAAGTTTTGGGGACACACAAAGTGTTTATTTTTTACCTTTAAATACCCTTCTTTTAATGGTCTAAGAAACATTGTTTAATATTATTTTATTATTACCTCATCTTGTAATCATATGTCCAAAGAGCACTGTGGCCATATTCACAATAGGGAAAACAAGGATTCAACGAACCAAAAAAACAAGAAACAAAACTAAGACCATAGTAAATCCAGTATGTTTAGCTGTAAACCTCTGATGATGATTTACTATGTCATCAAAATGTACATATGGATAATATAATAAACATATTTGGATTTATTACAGTCTCAGTTTGGTTTCTTGTTTTTGTGTTCTGAGAAACCTTGTTTTACTTATCATTTTGAAATGCCTAAATTGGTAATATTATTAATTTCTTGCTTCACTTCGGGTTCCCAAAATCTTAATATTAAATTAGACAACATTGAAAATGTTCTTAAATTATTAGAAGATATTTAAAGCTCAGTAGCAATAATAAAATTAATTTTACCTTGACCTTAATGTTTACCTTGAAGTGGTAAAAAGCCAACTTCAGATTTCATTTTCTTATTAACCAGAGTAAGTGAAGTCATATTTTAATTCAACCATTTGGCATTTCGTCTGTCTTCTCGTTTCCATGTTTGTTACAGAGTTCTACCCAAACAAGTGTACCAATTGTGAAATTTAGGAATAAGTTTTTTACAGCTTGATTGACTAATATATCTACAAGGTTTTTAATTTAAAAATGTTACTGCACAGTAACTAATTGTGATTGGATGCTCAAACTATGAATACAATAGAGTGTTTAATATCATAATGTAAATGAGGCATTAAAAGCAGTTGTACAAAAAGAAACCAAATTTGAACCCAACAAAGAAACCTTCCTCACTTGGGTAGGTACTTTTTTTGTTTTCATTCTTTTGAATTAAAAATGTAATTTATAGTTTCAAAAACATAAAATAAATTGATATTTCCATAACATTTAATCATCTACTAAATATAAAATGGTTAAGATTTATGTGTTTATGCTTCCAAAGAAATGGGTTACTAGCCACCAAGTCAATTGTTTGAGGGAGTAGAGGTGTTTTTTTTTTTTTAAATAAGGCAGTCACATTCTAGGGTTTTAATAGAGCAAAAGGAACACGAATTATATTTTAATAGTTTCTCCTGTAGTGTAGCAGTGTTTTGTTAAGTGTACTGTACAGTAGTGACATTTTTTACTGTTACTTTACGAACTATGAATATTGTGTGTTGCAAAGCAAATTGGGTGATAGCAACATTCTTACCAAAAACCATTTATTGAATATATTAATATATTATATAATATTTATTATCTTACTATATTTCTTTGGCAATTTACTAAATCTCTCTTTCCCATGTACTAAGGGTGGCTAGATTTAAATGTTATTTAAAATGGTCAACATAAATGCCATAAAATATTCTGCAATTTGGTATACTTGGGGCGCCAAGTGCCCAATGGAAGTATCAAAACTGGTCATCAAAAAGAAAAGTCTAGTTATAAGATTAGTTTCTAAATGGAGTACTGGGTTTTAAGATTAAGCCGATATTTAGAAAACTATTCAGCAATAAAGCAGCTTTAATGCTTTAGTAGTCTTGTTGCTGGATAGAATAAAACATGAATGATTAATGACTAAAAATTTGGACTTTTCAACTTATGAGACATAGATTACCAAAAAAACATCAAAATTAGTCCACTAGAAGCTGAGAAAATTGAATTTTTCAAGTGCTTTACAATTTTGAACGCACGATTTCAATCGTAATTTTTTTACAAATTTGAGTATCTTCAACGATATTTTATCAGGGTTGCACATTTGTGCAAGATTTGAAATTTAATATGTGAAAAATACTCGAAATGACAAAGATATTTTGTCTAAAAAACCACCCTCCTACCCTCGTAGTTCTGCTGTAAGCGACAGTTAACTTTGATCGATTATAACTGTGGAACGATTTGACAAATAATTGCATTTTTTTTTTTAAGCGTCTTTCCCAGTACTTTTGATATGAGAAGAAAATAATATATAATTCGCAACTTATATTAATGGTTTATAAGGCCAATAAATTTAACATATTTACCATGGGTGTCCTAATTAACGGATTTCAATTTTTCAAAATGCATTTGAAAGCTTGAGTGCTCTTTTATAATATGTGATTAAATTTTCAAGTATCTAGAGGTTTTAGTTTTGTCTCTGCTAAACTTGGAAAAACTGTTTTTTAAAAATCTGGATTGCAAAATTATTATGTAAAAACTATAAGAATGATTTTGATGACATTTGGTGTGGTGATTTATTATACCAAAAAGTTTTTTAGTACCTACTCGAAAAAAGATTCTTCCCCCCCCCCACATTTTTGTGTGGTTTTTGCAATATTAATCATGTGTTTTTCAAATTTAAAGCAGCTATGTTTTGTGTAAACTTTAACTACATAACTCCTATTCCTCTTAAACTTTTCTCTAAAATGAATAGTTTTTGAGATATATAAGCGGAAAGAAGAAATACAAAAAGCCCCAGTTCTATTTTGTAATCAATTCAACGATAACACTAATTAGGGTTGAAACTAAAGTGCCTGGATTTTCAGTCAATAATAGTTTGTATACTGTTTCTTATCGCTACGTATAACTTTGCCCATTTAGTTTTTGTTCATTGGTGGAAAGGTTTTCCATAACAATAAAGTAACTACTAAAATCTAAAAACTTTATATTACACCTAGTTTTATACTAATAATCCATTATGCATAACTTTGAAATTAAACTACGAAACGCAATAAAAAAGAACATTTAATATTCTAAATGGTCACAGAACCCAGACACAAACTCAAAAATAGGTGACTGACGACCGTGAACCCTCCGTGTCAGTCATCGGTTATGACTCGCTAATAACGTGAACTTATGTCATTGGCATCATCGAGTACGTGAAGCTTTCGGATCTCTACTGAAAACACACTTTGGATCTTAGTTTAAAGCTTATGATGTTCAATTTTATCTCAAGTAATTTTTATTTAAGGGTATTTATCTATGACTTTAGTTAACCGAACATTTTTAAGCTAACCTCAACATTGCGCTCCTAATTATAGTTTTAAAACTAATAATGCCGGTACGACTTGATAAATTTCTCTAGATACAAAATCTTTTGAATTTAGAAACTCGACCGTAGTTGTTCTAAAAAACAACATCTTTATTTTATATATTACATAATAACATATAATTCCACAAAGACATAGAATGAGGGAGATAGCCGACAAAGAAATCCTCGATGGGTCAATCAGTTATTGTTTAGTACATTACATAAGATTTTTAAACAAATCACGTACTTTTAAGTATTTCTGTTTCTATTTATTGAAGTGCTACTGCTATAATACAAATGGACATATTTCACAGGTATTTCTGGGATCAAAATAGGAAAAAGTTTATATACGTCCAGAAACATTTCTTTTCCAGTCAAACTGCGATTTAATAATTTTAAAAAAAAATATGTCGGAAAATAATTAACATAAAACTTTATTTTATATACGTAGTTTCAAAATGGCGGCCGTTAATCATTTGTCGAATGTTTTAACGGCATTTATGCCTTACTATTCCTCCAGCACCCCCTTCTGTGCCTGAAAATGGAGACCCAGACCACGTGAGTTCTATCTATACTTTTAAAAAGTTCATTCCAGACAAACTTCTTGAATCGACTAGAAATATTTTTTTTTTTTACAGGATAAAAAGTTGCTTTGATCACAACTCATTTAAAAAAGGTTTTTGGTCTCATATTAAAAATATCCACGTATCAAAGTGTTCTGGGCAGCAAGAACCAGAGTACCTGATATTGCAGATGATAATTATTTATATGACCAGAAATTTTTATTTTCTAAAGGGAGTCATTTAGGAATGAAGGATTATACTAAGGTATTGTGAGAATAAAAAAATCTGGTACCTGATATCTGGTTGCAGATGCTATATGACCAGAAATTTTTAGGGAGTCGTTTACGAATGAAAGATTATGCTAAGGTAAAGAAATATCAAAAATAAATATTGGAAAGTAAAACCTCTACTGAAAGCAGTTTGCATGTTGGTTAAATCCGAAATCAGAACATGTTTCTATTGACGAACAAATGGTTCCAGTTTGGGGGCATACACAAACCAGTCAATACATCAGAGGCAAACCTAATCCTTGTGGACTAAAGAACTATGTGGCTTGTGATCCAGGTGGGTTGCCGCTTGATAGTTTCTCTACTAGGGTAAAGGTGACTCTATTTAACTACTGATGAACTAAATTATCCAAATTTGGTCATTAGTGGCAAAGTAATAGTTTTATTTCTGAGGAATTTACCTAAAGGGATTTCTGTGTACATGGAGCGATTTTTCAACTCCTGTTCGATGAAACTACATCTAAAGGGTTTCCAAGGCACTGGTACACTCAGAGTAGATTGGATTCTTTCTAATGCAAATCTGTATTCAGATGCTGAGGTACGTGTTGGTGGATGAGGCTACACTCATCAATACATCAATGTATTCGAGAGAATGGACCATTTGCTAGTTTGATAACAAACTTGTCACTCTCACCTCAAGTATCCATGGAGTTGAGCCGAAGATGGATTAAGAAGAAAAAAAGACTTACCAAGTAGTCGAAAGACCTTATATTTTGAAAATATACAATGAAAAGTAGGCAGTGTGGATTTCTTAGGCAGGATTATATCTTACCATCGAATGGCGGCAAGAACTAGAAAATCGACAGTTAAACTAGCTTTCAATATAATTGATTTTATATGTACATCTGTATGCAATTTAAAAAAATGAACTTTAAAAAAGGTTCAATTCGACTTCCTTGATTACAAAGTTGATTTGACATACCACCTGTTGAATCAAGTTCGAAGGTGATGATGCTGGTTATACAGAGACTGATGAATAAAAACATGGCCTGCACCAAAGAAGAAGATGGAAACACTTCCTTACATATGCCGGATATTCAAAAAGATGAAAAGGATCATCGATGCCGATTTTCAGGGTGTACTCCAAAGGAAGCGATGATTCAATGTCCGGCTTGCAAAGTTTTCCTTTGTAAACAAAAACAAACTGTTTAAAAATATTACACGAAACGTAAATCAATAGCCTCTAAGTTTTACACTGGATGTTTATATTTTTAGAATAATTCAAATGATAAAAAACTGAGTATTCCGGGTTCCAATGTCCCCTATAGGAGGCGTGCTTTATTTTGTACTTTGAGGTAAAAATAAAAACACGTTTTATAATATTTGTGTTATATGATTTATATCTACCATACAAACAGAAAAACACCTTATTTTCCCTTTTTAGCCTTGGAAGTCGGAACTGAGGAGGTTAAATGATAATCTGGTTATTGACAAAAACTGAAATCATAATTTATCTACAACAAACAATATTAACCAAAACCAAAATTTGTTTTTAATTCCGGTAATAAAATTATAAAAAAATATTATAGAGCAGTATTTAATCGTATAGAATGAGAAAATCGATGGGAATAAATCCAATAAAAACAACAATTTAAACTCTATGTTTTAACATCTCTATGAGGCAGACCAAGCTTACTTGCAGCCGAACTATATTTCGCATCAAAATGGACTTTAGCATGGGACTAGTTCAGCTTAGACTCTAGTCAAGTGTAGACTGTGTACTGTGTACTGTCAAGTGTCAATCTGACTGACAAGAGCAAGTGTCGGAAGTATTTACAGTTCCGATTTGGAAGAGTTTTATGAGATAAATAGGTTTTATTAATAATTGTTAGAAAACAACATTACTGGTCGAGTTGCTTTTAAAAAAAATGACAATATACTGCTGATTTTATTTATTTTTTTGTATCTACCTAAACATAATAATTATAGCCTACCATATTCATGTTGATACGGAATATTTATAATTATATTCGTAACGACTTTGATTGTCTGAAAACATATTTAATTTATAAGACAGATAAAATATTTTGTTGAAAATAAAAGAAAACCGCTACCGGTATAAAAGAACTTATTATGTCCATAATCGGAAAGGTTAGACAATCTTATTCACATTTTTGTTTGTTTTAAGTTCCAACTTTTAGATTAAGTTTAGATTTGATGGAATTTGTTATTTATTGACAATTTATCTATTTCATACACTATTTATTAAACAAACATATTAACTTTTAAGTTATGCCTTAACATAATTCTGCATTAGTTTGGGTAAATAAACAGTATACCTGTCATTGCGATTTAGTATTGAAAATTAAGGAAATTGTGTTGTACATACCTTCTATTGTTTACTACTGGTACCTACTTTATTTTGGAAAAAATGAGATAATATTAGGTGTCACCAGACATTTTTGAAGTACCAAAATACATTAGTTTTGTAAAAAATAAGAAATATATAAGTACGAAATACAGATCAGGTTATGAACTCATACATTAATGTTTATGACTGTGTTAGTCAAGTTAGTTAAATGTATGATCGGTTTTTTTAAAAGTCTGGCTAGGTGACTATATATACATATAACTTGCATGTGTATTATAGCGTAATAATTATATATATATATATAAGCTATATATTCATACTGTATATAGTCACCTAGCCAAACCTAATAAAACATTATGTTTTAATACTAAGGTAGTCATAACCAGAGCTAGATTTCCATTCATATTAAACTAACCTTCAAACTTGGATTTTGTACTTTTTAATTTATTATTTTCTAGTAAAATAATTTATTTATCTACCTCCAAAGTGTCTGGCAACACCTAATATGATCTCATTTTTCAAAATAACGTAGATTGTAAACCATTTCAATGATTTTTCTATTGAATTTTTAAGGAAAGCTTCAATGCATAATTACCTCTCAGATTACATAATTAGCAATAAGGTATGTAGTAAAAGAATTAGAAATTTTTTGGTAAATGTTTATTGTACCTCCCGTAATGATTTAGTATCAAAATTTAATGAAATCGTGCCAATCCCTCATTTTGAAACAGTTGGATCATCCTTTAGCCGGGAGGACCCTTTTGAAGTATCAAAATTCAATATTTCTCTCAAAAATAAGCAATTTACAAGTTTGCATTTGATGTTCAGAATACGCAATGAGCCTATGCGTCTAGGTTTCATAAGTAAAGCATAGGTAATAGAATAGCAAGTCGTTAGATGTATGCGCACTCACTGTCTTCTAACAACACAGGTAAACATTACTACGCTGTATTATTTCTGAATCATGTGAACTAGGTCGAGGCAGGTCAATATATATATATATATATATATATATATATATATAGACCTTCTTAGGCCTGTAGTTCCTTTATTAGATCTGGTTAGGTAGCCATATATTTATAAAATTACCTAACCAAACCTATTTGTGCGGATGAACATAAAGATTGAGCATAAAGATCTAACCATACGAATTAACGTAGACAGATGGCCTAATCTCATAATCATTTCGTAATTTTAAATTGCTTATTTTAGTCATAAATATTGGATTTTGATTCTTCAAAAGGGTTCTCTCATCCTCCCAGCTAAAGGATGATCCAATTTATTCAAAATGAGGTATGTATAACACGATTTTATTAAATTTCAATATCAATTAATAATCTACTTTGTGTTTTTGAAATATTTCGTTTTATAATGTCTTAAAAATGTTCACAATAATTAAGACTTAAAATTATTAATATTATGGCATTTTGTTTTAGCCAATACTGTATTCTTACTGGAGGAGTTCTTGTTCATGGCGAGTTCGAATTGGTATGTAAATAAAGTTAGAGAGTAATATGACAAAACATTTTACTTCTGCCCTTTTTTTTGGTATTTCTAAAATTTATGAAGTCTAAAGGTAATATTTCTGAAAGAAAATATCGACGGAATAAAATAAACATAATAAACAAAATGTGCAAAATTTAGCTTTCATTATTATTTTTTACTGTATTTTTTTAAATTACTAAGATTGATTTGTATACACAATGTAGTGTATGCGCTCTACTTGTGTTACTTGCATTAAAGTATTTAGTTTTTAATAGCGCTTTTTCTGTAATATGTTTATTGGAGGATTTTATTGATAAAATATCATATAATATAACAAATATAATATTATTGTCTTAACCTTCTTTAATTGTAAATTGGACCTTTATTGATATTATACTAAATAAAATTGAATGGGAGTCTCAATTAATTATTCATTAAACAAGATTTTAGTTAAGACTTTTTTTACTTGTGGAGTACAAAAGTTTAGTTTACCATCATTTAAATAACTTAAGCAAATGAAAAGATAAAAACTTATCAAAGGTAAACCACTTAACAGTATAGTACTGGAAATTATATAGATTTCTACAGTACATAATAATGGGAACTTGGAACTCAGATAATGAAGAACTGTATTCGAATGATATTAAAACCATAAAGTTTCTCTTGGATAGTTACAATCCACAAAACAAATATCTGAGATGTAGAACAAATTAAGTATGTTTGTCTGGGTCATCAACATTTATTATTTATGGGTAATATTGATAAAAATTTCCTTTTTTTCCGACAACCATAGTGTGTGTGTTTTTCTGTTGCTGTTTGTTTCCATACCCAACCATGGGTTGAAATTGTTACTTAGATTGAGTGAAGTACATTGTATACCTATAAGTTGTATACAGTTAAGTTATAAATAGTTGTCTATACCTGTTAATTATCAGTCGCCCGATGATGCCTCAAGGCGAAACAATTGTAGCATATTTATATTATTAAAATATTTTGAAACTTTAAGCTTTTGCTTTATTTTATCCTTAGGTACATTGTGTTATGTTATGTTACGAAATATTATGAACAATGGTTTTACATCATTCATATTTTTAAAAAGAGAGAAAAAGTTATATAATTTGAAAACAATTATATTGAAAAATCAAGGAGTAAAACTATGCCACATAAAATCGCTACTAAATAATTAATGTTTAAAAGATAATGATATTCAAAGAAGAAAGTTAATTACATTATTTCACTCCTGTATAACCTTTGTTCTAGCTTTGAACTTAAAAGAAATACCATATGACATCAAACCTGTAAGTCTAATTAAAGCTGGAGGAGAGCAACATTGCAATGAGTTTAGAGATGTGAATCCAATGGAGCAAGTGCCAGCATTACAGATTGATGGACACACTTTGATTGAATCAGTAATTATATTTCCTATACTTAAATATTATATCCTTAAAAAAAAATTAGTTTTGTGTTCGTTTCATTGTCTGTTCATCCACTGCAAATTTTATTTAAATAACCGAGATATAATCTAAATGACTTAGTTAGCCACTATTTGAAAATTGGTTCATGAGATAGATTTCTTATCAATTGAGGGTACTTACGTATTAACGCCACCGCAGCAGAAGTTGCGCTAATGCGTATGCGCCAATAAAGAGCAAACTGGTTTAAGGGAAGCAGAATTCCATTTTTTTCAGCTTTGAGATTCATATACTTTCATTTTATGATTTTTCGCAAAAATTTTAGGCGTAGATTAGCGGCACTTCACTTTTAAAGTTCATGTTTATCCATGATCTAATTTCAAATTATTAACTTCAATAAACTTACGAATGGTTTGGCCAGGTGATTATATATATATATATATATATATGTATATATAAATATAAGGTTTGCTCAGGTGTTTATATATATATATATATAGCTACCTGGCCAAACCTGTCGTGATATATAATTATATCGCAAAGTAAGCAAATATTGGCGCATGCGCATTAGCAACTTCTGCTGCGGTGGCGTTAATACGTAAGTACCCAATTGAGTCTTCAGAAATTATTTGGAAAACAGTCCCAATATCCAAATGTAATTGGAAAACTAGTAATTTCATCAAGCAACTTATAAATTGCTGTTAACCTTTTTTTTATTTACCCATGATCATTTCTGAACAATAATTTTTGCCCCAAAACAGTTTTATCACCCTAAACAATTGTTTAATTTATAAAGTAATATCTCTTTGCCTTTACAAGCGCAACATTGTGGTACATAACAAACAAAATAAATTATAAAGTGTAAGGAATAAGAATTGTTCATTAATCTCTGCCTAGAACTTTACAGTATTTACAAAATGATTACTATTCGCGTGTGAAATAAAGCTTATAGTTAGATTTTCATTTCAACAACATTTTAGGCATGTTAGGTCAGGTTTTACATTCTAATGGATCCATTAAATTTATCAGTCTATTTATATATAAAACTTGACCTAAAACCAACATTATCACAAACAGTATAGGTTAAAACATTATGCTTAATTTTATGTACCTATTTATTATTGACAGCATGTATTAAATGTAGAACGGTTTAGTAAAACCAAAATTAATTATAATAAATTTAAATTTTAGCGAAATAATAATATAATGGTAAAAAATAACTACCATAAAATGTCTATAATAATTTATGTTCCTGTAATAATTAAGAAATTCGAACTTGAAATCTCAATTCCAAAACAAATGATCTTATTTATTTATTTAATGGCTCAATCAATAAGTACACAACTCTTGATAATGCCCAAGTATATGTGTAAGGGTGCCCTCAGAGGCTCACTTTAGTGAGTACAGGCTTAGAAATTCAGAGAGAATCTTCACTTTTTTTTTTTCATGTAGTCTTAGGTTAGATCTCTCTTATTCGGTCTCTCATGATCAAGGCTTGTTCTTTTCTGACTCTAACACTATTAGAGTATTTGAGGGCTAGGGATCTTTATTTTATGTTCTTTACTTCTTTTTTTATAAGAGACTGAGAGGTTTTTTGCCTTTGAACAAGGGAAAAAATCTTGGTTGACGTGCAAGAGATTCCTTCACCAAGGAATCCACTCCATGCAAATCTAAATAATAAGTGTGTGTAGTAGCGTTGCACTATTGATTTACATTTACTTTGGTTATGAAAAAAGTACACTTTAAGTGTGCAATTTTGAAAAAGTAACTGGGAACTTAATGTTTATAAGATATAACCTATTTAATATTTTAGTGCAAAATGTAAATTGAAATTAATCCGAAAAAAAAAAAAGAAGAAACTATTCAAGATTGTAAATAAGATTTCAAGCAAATATTTAATTGTTCAATTTAAATACCATTATTATTTTCTGTTTTATTTATAGTGTGTTCAAAGCTATATATTTGTGTTATATTTAAAGAATATAATATAAATCTGTTTTTCACAAAGTCTGATTCCTAACTAAAACTAAGATTTTATTGAACCAGTCTTTCTGGTTGTGTTGCCAATTATGAATATATTCCACAAACAAGTTTCTTTCAACAAATCATGCGATTACAATTCAGTGAATGGAATGTTACCTGCTAAACCAGTTTTAAGTCAAAAATAGACTTGTTTTCAGGCTGTATATTGTTTACATATAAAACATTCCTATGCCTGAAATCAAGCCAGATGTTAAGTTAATATGTTATATTTGTTATTATTTACTTATATAAGTTTAATTATGAATTGGCATTAACCACAAACAATACTAATCATGAATAGTGTCAATAAAATTAATCTGTTTTGATAACCATTCATGGTTTATGATTAGTGCTAATTTATTTATTTATCTATCTTCCCTTAGCTTTATAAATATTGGCTTATCAAATAAAATCAGGATTTGTCATTTTGTAAGAAAATCTACACAATGTAATCAATTTACACTATATATATACTAATTTAATTACAATTCACATTTTAATAATATAGAAATATTTCAAGTAAATTTGGAAAAAAATTACAGTAGTACTATTTTAAATAATAATTATAGAAAATTTTTAAGTATGTGTGAATGTCTTCAGCAAAACTTAAAGAATTAACTGTAGATGAGTTAAAAAAATTTCTGGGCTTATTATATTGCATATAGAGGCACTATTTGAACCAACTATATCCAGAACTACTCAAATAAAGACTGATTATTTAATTGTTCGTGCTTCACTCAGTACATCTTTCGCGACCGGTTCCGAAATATTCTAAGGTGTTTATACTTTAGTACAAATGATGATACCACTAATAATGTAAACAAGTTGTGTAAAGTCCAACTAGTAATGACCATTTTAATAATAAAATGTTGATTTACTCTCTGGACAAAAACTGTCCATTGATGAAGCTATGGTGCTGTGAAAAGGTTCCTGGCTATTCGACAATACATCAAGGAGAAGCATCATAAGTATGGCATTAAATTTTATATTTTGTCAGAGGAAAATAGATTAAATTTTAAATTCACCATATATAGTGGCAAAGAAAGTGCCATTGCAGGTATATAAACCATACTATAAAAGTGGTTTTACAACTCTTGGAAATGAAACTGAACTGTGGCCATATATGGACATTATTACAATACCGTAAAAATAGCTATAAAATTATTGTCAAGTAATACATATTGTAATGGTACATTGCGGGCTGACCGAATAAATAATCCAGTGGGGTGTTATGAAAGCTAAATTGGCAAAAGGTCAAATTGAAGCTAAATAGACTGATGGTATCATGCTTGGGAGGTGGAAAGATAAGTGGACAGTTATCTATCTTTCAACTTTAATCCGAAAATAAGATGGTCATGTTCATTAAAAAGAGATTTAACAAATAACTACAAAAGAAGTTGCCTATTGTCAAATATAATGCCTTCATGAAAGGAGTTGATGAGCAGATCAATTTCTGTCATACTATCCATGTGAAAGAAAAACTGTGATGATACAACAATATCTTCATTCATTATACAATTGTTACTTGTAAACAGCCACAAGTTGTATAACATGAATAATAATAACAGGAAAAAAAGTAATTGTATGATTTTCGATTAAAAATTATAGACAAACTATTACTACGAAAAGAAAACACTAACACCCCAACACCCAGATAAACAATTACACCACGTGCACACACCCTAGTTAGAAAGTTAGAAATGAACAATGACACACGAGGCAATGTATTATAAGAAAAAGATGTCCTTTAATTCCAGATCATTGATAATGCATGTAGGTTAATGGTAAGAATTTCTAAAGTCCAATGTTATAAACAATAGACAGTATTTTCCAAAGGGCACAACTCCAGTTAAGGGTTAACACTTAAATTAGGGGGAAAAGTAATGGCTTTAGTATGGTGTTGAGCACTTTAGGTGCTTTTCCTTGATGTATTGTTGTATAGCCAGGAACCTTTTCACAGCACCATAGCTTCATGAAGGGACAGTTTTTGTCCAGAAAGTAAATCAACATTTTATTATTAAAATGGTCATTAGTTGTTGGACTTTATACAACTTGTTTACATTATTAGTGGTATCGTCATTTCTACTAAAGTATAAACACCTTGAAATATTTCGGAACCGGTTGCGAGAGATGTACTGAACGAAACATGAAAAATTAAATAATTGGTAGTCCTGGATACAGTTGGTTCAAATAGTGCCTCTATATGCAATAATAAGGCCCAGAAATTTTTTAAATTCATCTACAGTTAATTCTTTAAGTTTTGCTGAAGACATTCGCACATAAAGGCATGTTCAACATTAAAGTTTTTTAGTATCCATTTGTTTCACGCACTACATTCTCTAAAAAAATTGAGTTTACAAGCACTAAAACATAGTATATTGGTTTACCATCAGGAGCGAATGGGAAAAGAATTTTGTTTTCCCCTGTAAAAGGAATATTTCTAAAATCCGTTGTCTCATTGGACCACACAGGGTTAATGTCAATTTTGTCTTTCTTGTCATCATCTTCGGAAGTAAACTCTTCATCACTACCCTCCGATTCAAAGACATTGTCAAACTTATCACTTTCATTCAAATCTTTATTACCATATGAAGTAGTAATACAATCTACTTACAATGGGGTCAAAAACAATAAAGAAAATATAAATACTAAATACTGGCAGAATAACTAAAAACTTACAAAAATGGAGAAGTAGAGAAATAGGGGAAGAGGCGCCTAACACACGGTACACAGATTTAGCTATTTCTTTGTGTGTAAAGGGAAAGAAATTCTCACTAAAATAATAAATAACAAACACACACTAAATTAATGACAATATATCACTGTATAATGAAAAGAATCAACGAATTCACTAAAAGTTGAGACACTTATAAAAATACTGAAACTCAAAACCAAACATGACTTATTATTAACTCAACACTTCTAAATATTGAGGAGAGAACAACAACCTACTTCCATAGCGATCCAACTCACACTGACTGGTAGAGTTTGACATAGTTACACAAGGTGCATCAGCAGTACTTTATGATACTACCTATGTACGGAGCATCACCCAGAGTTAATGGCATCATAAGATTGGACTATTTATTCGCCTCTTAAATAATGTGATTTTTCTCTTTTGATTTCAGTTAAGTATAATGCATTACTTGGAAGAAACCAGACCTCAGAGGGCTTTAATGCCACAAGATGTTCATAAGAGAGCTAAGGTAAATTTGTGAAGATGATTAAATTTAAATAATGTTTATTATATAACTGATGTCCCACATAGTGGTTACTATTTTTATGAGTTTATTTGCCATAATTATACAGTTTTCCAAATGTATTCCTAAAGGACTAAAAAATGTTACATGTGATTTCAAAATTTTCACAGAATAGTCGTTGAATCAGAATGGTGAATTTAAAATACCACCACTGTGTTGGTATTGGACAAGATTAAGTCTCCAGTTTTCTCTATATATGTATATATATATATATATATATATATATATATATATATATATATATATATTATTGAGGTCACCTGGAAGTCAAGGTTATTTGCATACTAATTAGAACAAAATAAGGAGGTAATTGAAGAAAAATTGATTGTGTGTATTCTAAGAGATTTTGTTCCATTCTTTGTTACTTTTTACCTAACATTTACATTGTATAGATTTTGTCTGAAAGTTCAATTTTAAGAATGTTGTAATTATGACAAACTAATTCAACACCACTGTCTTCAGGATAAAATGTTTACTACAAAATAATTAGTTTGGTCATGCTTAACGTGACCGTTCTTTCCTCCTTTGAGGCAATTTGGTAAACTTATTCAACTGTGTACAAAATTATTTAACAATATGTAGGCCTATACTTAAAGTAACATAATTTTCAATAGGTGAGAGAGATATGTGAAGTGATAGCTTCAGGAATTCAACCATTACAGAATTTAACTGTACTTATCTATGTGGGGGAAGAAAAGAAAAAGGAGTGGGCACAGCATTGGATCAACAGAGGTTTAAGAGGTATAGTTTTACACTAAGCTTTAATCTGTAATATAATCAAATCTTATTCTTAAACCAACTTATAAAAAGTGTCTAAAATAAATAGTACATAAACATTCCATAATTCTTTATAAAATACCACATTAAAAAAATTAAGAAAATAATAAGATTGATTACTGATGTAGAACTTGTAGGCATAATTTATGTGGTTTTGGGAACAAAAGTACGGAAGATACTGACCACATTTTTTTAATGACCGACTTCCTTGTATTGGTCTTAATTAGCTGCAATGTTGCTGATCATCATTCATATTTTGAGTAAGCTTGAAACAAGATTTTATTTTGTAATATTTTTGTTTTGGAAGTTAATCAAGTTCCAATTCTTCTCTAAAGATTTAACTTATATTGTTATCATTTCATGAAATTTTTCCCAATTTTAATTTTATGTTGAATCTGATCCATGTTAAAATCTTTCGTTTGGAATATTATTGTTATTACTCGTATGTATAAAAAAAGAAAGTCGTTTAACCTTATTTAATTAATTTTAGAGTAAGTTTCAAAATAGCATCCAATGTACGGTTTTTGTCTATCAATCAGTTTAATAAAATTTAGCATGTTGTATAGCTTATGTTAACATGATATGGTTCACTTAATTCTATGATGATTACAAATTTTTAATGGAATGTATGTCATATGAAATTGAATATGTTTGGTGAGTATGAAAACTGGGTGATATGATATATTTATTTTTACATTATTATACTATACAAGTTCTTTTTATTTTTAGTTCAATTATACCAATGGATGAATGATCAAATTTTAACTTTAATATCAGTTATAAATTTTGTGACATTACACTACTTCCCATATAAATTAACCTAATTTTATTTCCGTTACATTACTAAAAGAAAGTAAATTTTAAAATAAAGAAATGACTTATGAAAAATTCAAAAGTATCTCCAGTCGCTGACAAAATTTATAATTTTGCTATCAAAAGCAAGATGTGAACACACCAATGTTCAGAGTCTTTAAAGGAATATGTTATTAATTGTTATAAACATACATAATACTTAAAAATTAAATATGTTACTTTCTACAGATTATTTGTATGAAAGTTCATTCTTCTTTCTTTCCTGGAAGCAAACTTCTTTACTACTTTTTCGTTAAGACTTAAGAATGTTGTCTATCGTTTGTTTTTTATAATTCAGCATGCCCAAAGCATGTTGTTTGTTCATAGTGCTTCATTTTCTTTCCTTTTTTTTTTTTTTTTGTTCGGATAACTTGTTATCCTAATTATGAATATCAGTGTTCTCTGGACATTTGATTTTGCTTTTTAGAGTAGAAAAACCACTCAGGTTCAGCAGTAATTATAGGAGTAGTTAATATAATTTTCATTAAAGTAAATACTTCAATAAGTGTGTCACCAATGCCACTATCTGTCATAAGCTGATTCTTTCTTGAAATACCTGCACTGCCCAAAAACTCATTTTTGTCGTACAAGATAGATATAAAAGTATGCCAACAAAACAATTTTTATTGATAAAGGGATAGTCTTCTAGTTCTTGGATAGGAAATTTATCTTTTGGTCTATTCTGCTGCTGAAAGGTGTATGGAAAAAGAAAACCCAATTGCATACTTCCAAGCAGAAATAATATTTAAAGTGTTGTGTTTTTTCTTTCTTTTTAGAGGTGGAGATAATTCATTATGTTCAAAATTAGAAGGTAAGTTCCTAATTTTGAGTTCTGCATCATAAAACTCTTCTAAGGCCACAGGTATTATAAATACTTGTAGTTTTAGCGCTCGAGTTTGTAACTGAGCAAATAAAATGGTAACATGAAGCATTAGAGAATAAAAAAACAGGGTTTCCATGAAGGCTACTAAAAAATGTTTCCTTTGTGAGAAAAATGAGCATTCGGAAAAGTTTCTTTTTAGATTGTCTATACTCCTTTTTGAACACTCAAGACAGCAGCGTTATCGTATGTTTGTGTAATTTATTTTCCATAGTCTTCTTTTAGTGGAATTTGCAACTGCTCTTTAATACACTGTGACAATTCTTCACAGTGTATTCTGAGATGAACTGTAAAAAAAAAAAAAACCCCTAAAATTTGTCTAAATTTTCCCACGCAGTTCATAACGAAACACAATAACTTGTAATGTTTCCTCCGAATAATCTGTAGTATCTTGTGACATTTTTAGAATGTACTCCAATATCTCATTTTGGATGGTATTAGAGGCTATTAAAAAATTTAGAGCTTAAAAGATGTTTTTGAAGAGGCTCATCCAATTTTACAGCAAAATCCCACAAACCTCGAAAAATTCCCGATTTAAATGAATCAACTATGTTGTCAAATGTGTCATAAAGGAAGTTTAATTTACCACAAAACATAATATAATCTATAGCTTTGATAAAATTTCACTATTTTGTCTTACTTCTTCATTATGGTTATTAAATTTTGCCTATCAAGGAAAACAGAATTGGGCTTTTTTTGTCACAGTCACATAAACATTTCTTAATTGAATTTACTCAAATTTCCTATATAAGATTTTTGCCTGCTTGTTGAGGCTTGTCTAATTTCCAAACTTTTCGTAGGACATCCTACATTTAAATTTTTTTCTTTTCTTCGAAACTAACTTTACTAAAACTATTACTATCCAAATTAGCAACACTATTTATTTCCATAATGTTTCTATTTTAAAAGTAATAATTAATATTAAAAAGTTAATTTATAAAATATGCAACTAACTAATTAATAAACTATAAACAAATCATCAAACAAATGAATGAGTCTCACTCCACACAAGATAAACAAATTAGACCTAATAATTGGTAGCGCAAACGAAATGAACACTGAACGAATCTTACTCGGACTGCAGCTATAAGTTCTATCTAATCCTACAATCCTCCCCAACTATGTGCGCACTATCTAGTGTGATGCATTTTTAGTTGGGGATAGCCCAACCAATAGCCATAATTGATTATTATTTACTGACTATAATGTATCAAATTTATAAAATTTATCATTTTCTTTGCAATTTAATTCCAGTATCAAATTTAAATGTTTAGTTTTTAATAAATTAAGAAAATAAAATATTTATTTCTTGAATTAAGGAGAGCTTCACCCTTTATGAACGAGCCACCACTGTAAGGATCATAAGAAAAACATATAATATATATAGCTTATATTTAAAAATATTTATGAATCCTTTTTTATGTGTTAGCTGTAGAGAAACTATTGTCCTCTTCTGCTGGAAAATACTGTGTTGGGGATGAACTGACTCTAGCTGACTGCTGCCTCATTCCACAAGTGTTTAATGCTCGCAGGTAGGAAGGAGACATATTATAATAGTTGTATTGTACAGAGTGATTCTAAAGTTCTCAAACTCTATTTTTGAATATTATGTATGCTAACACTAAACAATATTTATGAATTCCATTACTTGGGTTGAGTTTGTTTAAAGTTCGGTTAATCGCTCACGCACATTAAAATATGGGAAAGCAGATACTACAAGCGAGGCGGGAGAATGGTAACCACTCAGTTTGCCATGATTTCATGCAAGATCATTGGAAATTTCTAGAAAACGAATAGTGGGTTCCAATTTTTTCCTTAAAATCGTATCTTCTGAGGTTTATGTAGACATCACAATTAACAGTTGGTACTGATGCTTGAGGAAGATGAATTGCTAATTAGCACATGTCTAAGCAAACAATGAAGATGTGTAGAGAGTTCGTCAAAACAAGTTGATCTTTAAATATTAGTGGTCACCTCACTCAGATTTGTCTCCATAAGATTAGAAACAAACCTAGAGGTCTACAAAAAGTCCAGCATAGAATGATACCAGTCATCCATGAAATTCCAGTTGACATTTTGAAAAAAATTGCTACAAACATGCGTCATCATGTCAATTTATGTATTGAATAAAATGGTAGACATTTTCAGCATCTTTTGTAAATGAAGAGTGTATTTTTTACTTTAAAATTTTAATTTCTTGTAAGCATATGATTTTTAACAGTGTGATGTACTGAAAATAAATAAATTTTCTTTTCAAATTAGAGTTCGGGGACTTTTGAATCACTCTGTAGTGTAACTAACATGTATACTAATTTATAAATAAATGTCTAAAACGTAGAATATTATATGAGTCTTATAGGGTCCGTGTCACATTAGTTTGGTTTTTCAAATGTGATCATTTTATCAAAGTAATGTTCTTTTGATGCATCCTTAAAACAAGTGTTAAATGTTGGTTGGATGAAGTAGATAAAGAAAATAATAGTGGTGTAAAATAGGGGAAAACCATGTTTATAGAGACTGACTAAGATTCAGAAAATGAACCAGAATAATGAGAATACTTCATTTTTATGATCATAGAAAATTTGCTTTCTGAAATTTTTACAAAACTCCTAGGAACTTAATATTATGTTCGTTGTGATAAAATACAGGTAAATACTGAAAATTATCGTTTAAAGTTGCAATTATTGTAATTTTTAAAAAGGTAAGAATAGTATAAAATTAAACTTTCGTATTACGTTTTAATTTAGGAATTGTCAAATGTATAAAAACGTCCCTGTTTAATAAGCTTTCAAACAATGTACTACAACCTTGGGTTCGTTGTCATTGTAAAGAAATACTTACAGTCTGAATGTGGAAAAAACACTTTTTAGTCTAATAGAACATCTAAAAAGGGTAATTAAAAACAAACTAACATACTAATAGCAATAATGTTTAGAAAGAAACAACTCTTTTTTTCACAAAAAATCAACACAGAAGAAATAATCAAATTTAAACATGTAGGATAGTAACACCAGTCACATAGCAGAGCTAGAATTTATTTTCAAAATGTCTTCTGTTCTCTCTTGTGCAAGCTCTTGCTCATTTTCGCTTGACCTTGTGTGAAAATTTTTCCTGAATCGTTACAGTGGCGTCTGTGATTCTGCTATTCAAAAGTTCTTGTTCATTATTCATAAATATTCTTGTTTAACTGAGTCGCATAAACTTGACTTTTCATGAAATTCTACATAAAAAAAGATCACAGGAGAGAGAGAACAGGGGATCTACGAGGCCAGCTACTACACCTGCGCCACCTATCTATCTCAAATAGTTTAACTTTAGCTACTGGTGAAAAATGATTCTTTGTGGTTGTTCTGGTCCAATTTATTAAGGAAGTTGATGTAAGTTGTTTTGAATGGAAATATATTTCAGCATTCAAATTTCCATCAAAAGTAAGAGACCCTATAAATCATTCTCTGATTACACACATGTATTTTGGATTACTCCTTTTGGATTTTGTGTAGCCCAAAGGTGGATGTTGTGTGAGTTGAAGATCCCTTGTTTGATAAAATATATGTCTTGTTATTTTACAAAATCTTTGTGAAAAATGGTACTGCTCAATGTCATTCTTTAATAGCTAATGGCAAAATTCCCTTCACAGCATTATCGTAAGGTTCTAATCTTGAACTGTCGTGAAATGAAATGGATGAAAATTATTTTGGTAGGAAACTTTTAATACCTTACTGTGAGATGTACCAGTTTTGACAGTTTCAGCAGCGAGTATCCTACAACTATTTTCAGGATTTTATTCTACGATCTAAATAATTTGTTCTTCAACAGCCACAATACTGAAATGGACTGACCTAATAATGTTGCTTCTGGACTGAACTATCTCAACCCGTCTTTTATGCAATTGAATAAACAGTTGCGTACTGGGAGTGTGGCGATTTTGATACTAACTACCTCTGGGGGGCAAGTGCATTCCCATCAAAAAATCCAGAAAATAAATGTATTTCTGCATAATCACGATTGGGTGGAAACTGTTATCACGATTTCACTGTTAGCCACTGAATTACATTTATCTTTTGGCAATCTGTTTTGCAATTTAAAACATGAGGTTGCTTCCTCATCAGATAATGGAGAAAGCATCTAATAAGAAAAATTAAAACATCTGCAATTTTATTGGATTAACTATCAGTATAGGACCTGAGGAGTACATTTCCCAGTATCACTCATAACAATATCTTTTGTTAAAAAACAAGTCTATGCTTAGTTTCAAATTTCCCTAAGTGCAACCTAATTATTATGGTTATCAACTAATTATAACAATGTACACTGTGTATGAATTTATTTTCCCTCAAAATCCAACACAAACCCAAGATTGTAGTACATCGTTGAAAAGGTTATTAGACAGGGAAAGTTTTTATAACATTTGACACTTTCTAAAGTAAATACTTTAACCATTTTCTGCTATCTTGTTATATGTAGCATATTTTAAAAAAATCTAAATTTTAATTTCTTTTGTAGGTACGTATTAAAAAACTATACATTTACAATTGAACATACGTGTAGAAAATTTTCATGGCACTACCCAGAACACAAATTTCCCCCCAGGAATTTCCCCTAAAATTATTATTTTTTTCATACAAGCTTAACCTATTATTAGAATATGTTAATTTTTAAAGTACTATCCTTACAGTATATTATTTGAAGAAAAAAAATTCATACTAAATAAAAAAGTACAGTGATGTATGATGTCATTTGTCGCTATGAAATAGCAGCCTTCCCTTCGCTTTTGATGAAGGTTGTTCATCACATTTGAGACAAGATGCTTAAGAAAACCATCTAGAGGTTCTGTAATTATATAAGTGCAAGGTTCTCCAGTAATATTTCACGAAGTTTTTCAATTTCTTTGTTCTGGATCTTGTGAAACCTTCTCCATTCGTTTCTTTGTTACTCTTTATCAACCAATAGATATTCTTGTTATAAATTTTTTTGAACACTCCACTTCTGTAAAAACTAATGAAAAGTTTTCTTTGGTTAATTTTTCCACTTTTCATTTTCATTATCATGTCATTAATTGTACTGTTCTGAGAGGTACAACTGGATTTTGTGACCAACTCTAATATGTCAATTATCCCCAGCAATTTATATAAAAACAAGGTTTACAAAAAAATGTTGAGTACCAAGTATTCTTAACATTGGTATTGTTCCCTTGCCGGGTGCATTCAGTGTGTTTCTTTTATAAGTTAAATGAAAACAACTTTTAACATCTCATTGGAATGTTTTATATACTCCTATTTTACTCTTAACATAATGAGTTTCTTGAAGCAAATTCAAAATACTGTCTATTATTTCATTTGGTAATGCAGTCATGGCTTTCTTCCGAAATTATTACCAGAAAAACATCTAGAATATATATATATATATATATATATATATATATATATATATATATAGATAATTTATTGGAGGGGAATTTTCTGTTCGTGATAGTAGGCGTTTTCTGTTCAGTAGAAGTGAGATAACCGAGACAATAGAAAACACTATAAATATGGTTGCAAAATAACTGGCGGTTATACTGGATTTACTATACCTTTTATGACAACACAAAGATGGGTTTTAAATGCTACTTGTAGCTTACTTTATAAGTATCCTATTTCAATAAATGACTAATTCAACTCCTCCAAGTATAAAACATCCCGATTTTGAGCCATTTAGAATATGACGAGATGAAGCAGATAATGTATTCAAGCAATAAATCAAGTAGTAGACACCTCATTTCAGAATCCATGGGATCAGTGCCTAAATAACATATCTACTGGAAAATTTTTTAAATTTAGTTTAATAAAATTTCTTCAAAACCAAGAATTTAAAAAAATCCAAAAGTGCGGTTTTTATGTATAATCCTTTTTTGGTGTTGCATTTTCATATTCTATTTAAACGTTTGTATAATTTGACTACTTGTTTGATTAGATTTGTTTAAAACTAAATTTGTAAAAAAATACCAAATTTTTAGGGTTTTTGCCTCTAAAAAGATGAAAGCTATCTCAGCCCTTATCAGGATTACTTTTTCCATATTGTACAAAAATCTTTGTATAATTCGGCTTTTTGTTCTCAAAACCGATAATATTAAAAATAATACCTATAAGGGTCTCAAAAAGGGGTAAAACATATTTTGACAATTAATTGTCAGCATTGCTTTTTTGTAATCCACATGAACTATAATAATGTAAATTTACTTTTCGTTTGATTGGGTTTGGTAAAACAAAGAATTTTCATAAATAGTACTCTTAAGGCTTTATTCATAACTATTTGTAATTTTTCTGTGTGACTGGATTTGCTAAAATTCAAGGATTTAAAAAAATAGCCTCTAAAAAAACTTTTTTTGGCTAAAAAGAGCGTAAAAAAGCTCCCTCGATCTTTGAAGGTGTTGCTTTTTTTTGTAATCTACATCTAATTCAGTCAGGTCATTTTATGTGATGTTGTTCCATTGAGTGAGTCAATTTTGTATAAATTTTGATGGACAGCTAGCTACTAGATGAGATAATAGTCAACTGATCTGTCATTCAAAAACAATGTTTATATTATATGCTTTTGTTGGCTTATCTAATTATTCTGAAAAATTAACCGTATGTTTTAGGTTATTTAAACAATAGTCCTATTTAAAAATTTACTTATAAATATTAAAAAACAAAAATTTGTTTCATCAGAAATTATTTTTCTTCTAGCCTACAAAATATTAAATATGTCCGAAGTACCTTAATTTCCCATGAACTTCGTTCGTCCGTTTGGACATATTCTGCACCTACATTTGAAAATGTTTACACACCATTCATAGAGTCCTATATTTGGGTCAAAAAGTTAGGTTTTATAAAAAAAGTTGATATATGTCATATACGTATTATGTTCTAGTAACATTCTTCTTTTTCTGTTATTCCTCCTTATGTATTAAAGCTGCATCTGTACTTTCATACATTTTATTGCCAAGTATTTTGATTTATCTTAAAAAAACATTAATTCTAATCAAATCTTTACCGATGATACTTTACTAACTATTTAGAAGATGTTATTGGAATAATCTTTCTCAATGCTATAATATTTTGTATTATTATTGTTGTTATATACTAAGTAGACGTTTGGTACTTCGTTAAATAGGAATAAATATTTATGTGGGTGTACTGTGTATGTTTAGGTTTCATGTTGATTTGAGGCCTTTTCCAATTACTTTACGGATTGATCGTGAACTAGAAAACCATCCTGCATTCCGAGCCGCTCATCCTTCCAGCCAACCCGACTGTCCACCTGAAGCGACTAAATGAATAGAAGATTTCAATATAATGAACAAATATTTATAGAATATTGTATAAGGTGGTTGAACATTAATCTTGGAAACCGTGTGTATACAATCAGGGACTACTTTGTGTTATCATTTTTATGAAATAACAAAACAGTTCAGTGTGATTCAAGGATGTCATTATCAGATAAAGAATTCAGTAATGACATTCTTATTTTCGAATATCGTACACTAATGAGTGAGATTTTTTAAAAATAGATTTTTATCTCCACAAGGAATGTTATAATTAAAATGAGTACATTGTTGTTGTAGTGTTATTAAGTGTTTTGAAAATGGAGTATATCCGAAATACATCAACAAACGTAAGATTAACGAAGATGGGAAAGACGGAACAATGTACTCATTTTAATGAGTGAGGTTCAAACTCTATAAATTAACCCAATACAGTTTTTTTGTGTATATAGTAAGGAGAACATGTTGTTTATATTCATTTTGTTCATAAATCCTTATATATAGAAGCCAAAACAGGTTACATTTACTGTAGAAATGATTAAGCCATTGGTTTGATGACGTTTAATTGTTCCCTCATCATTCCATCGGTTCAAATCATATCAAATTATTTGGTAAGTTCAAGATCCAAGAAGTAAGAGAGTAAATATAAAACACTAAGTTTATATTTTATATATAGCTATAAAATGTTGCTAATTTAAATTTTTAGCATAACATTTTTCATTTCTCTAATATCTTGAAAATTAGTAATGCTATAAAATTGTATAAGAGCTCAAATTACTTTTATAATAATTATAGATTTCTTAAAATTTTTACTTAAATTTTTTCTTAAAAGCAGAAAAAATAACATTTTTTTAAATGGGAAAAATCAGCTAAAAAAAAACCTTTTGATTTTATGATTGTTTTACTTTCATAAAACATGTTGAAACGTATTAATCTTGAACACAAGACAGTTCTTAAAGTTATTGGATAAATTTGATTTTATGATTGTTTTACTTTCATAAAACATGTTGAAACGTATTAATCTTGAACACAAGACAGTTCTTAAAGTTATTGGATAAATTTGATTTTATGATTGTTTTACTTTCATAAAACATGTTGAAACGTATTAATCTTGAACACGACAGTTCTTAAAGTTATTGGATAAATTTGATTTTATGATTGTTTTACTTTCATAAAACATGTTGAAACGTATTAATCTTGAACACAAGACAGTTCTTAAAGTTATTGGATAAATTTGATTTTATGATTGTTTTACTTTCATAAAACATGTTGAAACGTATTAATCTTGAACACAAGACAGTTCTTAAAGTTATTGGATAAATTTGATTTTATGATTGTTTTACTTTCATAAAACATGTTGAAACGTATTAATCTTGAACACGACAGTTCTTAAAGTTATTGGATAAATTTGATTTTATGATTGTTTTACTTTCATAAAACATGTTGAAACGTATTAATCTTGAACACAAGACAGTTCTTAAAGTTATTGGATAAATTTGATTTTATGATTGTTTTACTTTCATAAAACATGTTGAAACGTATTAATCTTGAACACAAGACAGTTCTTAAAGTTATTGGATAAATTTGATTTTATGATTGTTTTACTTTCATAAAACATGTTGAAACGTATTAATCTTGAACACAAGACAGTTCTTAAAGTTATTGGATAAATTTGATTTTATGATTGTTTTACTTTCATAAAACATGTTGAAACGTATTAATCTTGAACACAAGACAGTTCTTAAAGTTATTGGATAAATTTGATTTTATGATTGTTTTACTTTCATAAAACATGTTGAAACGTATTAATCTTGAACACAAGACAGTTCCTAAAGTTATTGGATAATGACTTATCCAAAATATAGTTTATTCGGATATTAGCCATTTGTAAATCAAGATTATAAATCATTTGTATTTATAATTTTGTTGAAACTAAACTAGTAATCGAAGAAAATCCTTTTTTTTGTTAGTTGACCAGTGAATGATTTTGGTTCAATTGGTGTTTGCTATTTCTTGTGTTAATGTGAAGTTTTTATTGACTTGTGAGTTTTCCTGATCATGTTTGTATATAGTTTTAGTTATTGTAAACACTCAGGCCTAGTTATAATAATACAGTATGTGCCAAAATAAACAGTACTGAAATTGTAGGATTTTATTTACATAGTTTTACCAATATATACAAGTAAAAGGAAGCAAAATCAGTTAGACTCGGGTAATGACATGTTCAATATGATCTCCGTTCAGTTTTAGGCAACATTCGTACAGTTTTTGAAGGTTTTGGATCATTTTGGTGATGAGGGGTTGTTTCATGCTCCTTATATATACATGGTTTTTTCCTGGAGTTGGACGATGGTAGCTGGTGGGTCTTCACTGAAAATTTCTTCTCCTTCAACATTCCCCAAACGTAGGCGTCAGGTGGTGTAAGATCGGGGGAGTGGGCTAGGTAAGAAAAGTTTGTTCTAAGGGAGATGAGTCGGTTGCCAAAAGTTTCTTGTAGGAAAGCAATGTTGGTTAAGGCAGTGTGGTCGGTTGCGCCATCTTGCTGGAACCATTGTGAACAAAGACAGTTTCCGGGCACGACAAAATCTCCTGAGGTCTCCTATAAAACAATCAAGAATGACCCTATATCGGTCCTGATTTACAGTAAGAAGATTTCCATTATTGTTTTCAACAAAGTATGGACCAATTTATGCCTCTCCCTGACACAGCACACCAAATGGTTATACGCTTACTATGCTGTGGCCTCTCTACAACACTGTCAGGACGTTCAAATGCAAGAAAACATGTTGTCTGCTTGTTTATGAAACCATAAGGTGCATATGACATTCATCTGAAAACCATACATCACTCAAAAACTCAGGTTCTCCATAGCTAACATTGAAGTGCAGTACTGAACTCTGACTGTTTTGTTTTTACAGTTCAAAGGTTGCCAGTTTGTATCTTGTAGGGAAAACCACCATTGTTTTAAAACATTCTTCTCAATGATGTATTGCTTAAATTCAGTTTAAAAAATGTCTGGTTTAGGCTCCTTTCGGTGACTATAACATGGCTGCAACACTCTTCCTTGGTTTTCATTTCCTTGGAGACAGAAGTTGGGGGACCTGAATAGCCCTTCTGCTGCATCAAAACACTACCTGTACTTCGAAATTTTTGAACAACACTAATAATCACAGTATTACTAGGCGGGTTTTTGTGAAAATGTTCCTGAAAACGTAATGCAGTGTGTGACAAACTATCATTTAAATTTTACTGAATGATTTGATATAACAATGTATTTTGAATAAATATTAACTTCAATACAAAAATTATATTATATGTGTTTATTACATGTCAAAGTCAATAATAATATATTATGTAGGTTTATATACACTTAAAAAAAAAATTGCTTTTCAATATATCTGATTTTTTTATATACTGTGTCAATATTTGACATTCTACTGCAAAAAAAAAAAAAATAAAATAATAATAAAAATGATCATTCTAATTAAAAAATTGTAGTAACTATCAATAGTTTTCTATTACTATGCACAAACAGTCATTTTAGCCTGGCGGTTTAGCAACACATGACACAAGAAACGCAGGCAGTCCAGGTCATGCACTCCCACAGAATCCTGGCAGTGAAGACGGGATTCTGTACATTAGTGCATTATTACTAATACACTGTAATTAGTGCATTATTACTGTACAGTAGTGCATGGTAGTCAAATGGTTAAATATAATACGATTATTGGCATTTACAAATCAACAGTCTGCTTCTTGAAAGTTTAAATCGTTTCAACATATGTTACCATAATAACCATCCATACAAATTTAATAACAGCTGATTCATTGGAATATCCATAAAATCAATTTGAGGTTAGGTTAATCAACAAGATTTATTAATTTATATTATATCTGTTGTGTTATATAGGGCTATTGAAATGTTCATTTTTTAACTGATAAAACTATATCATAAAAACTTCTTATACAAACTACCAGAAAGAAAAATATTCATTTAAAAAAGGAAGTATTGTGTTTTAATACGACATTGAGTTCTTAATTACGATAGTCAAAGTTTCACTATATATTAACTAAGGAACTCGTTCTACTCCATTCGATATAATTTAATGACAACCTAGTATTTCTAAGTAATTTTATTCCTTTGGTCTGAAAGGAAAACAAGTGCTACAAGAAGTTCTTTAGGTAAAAGCTATAAAATAAAAACAACATTTCAATTGTATGTAATGTTGAAGTGCTGAGCAGTGTCGTTAATTTTATTCTTAGTTCATGTTGTTGTAGTAAATACATAAAACAAAATCAGCCTTATTGTAATTTGTACAAATTTGTAATAATGAATGAAAAATAGTTAATAGTATACCAAGTTCAAATTATTTTACTTTTATAAAATAGTTAATATTTGTTAAGAACTGTTTTTCAGCAGTATATATATAGTTCATATAAGTTATAATAGAGTAACAAATGAATTGGTTTAAAAGAAATTTGTGCTCTAAAGATATAATTATGTATATGATAAACTGCATTATTTAATGTTTGGTGTGCTATGTGTTATTGCGTTGCATTTAGCACTAAATTGTGATTGTAGATGTAGTTTTTTGTATTTACTTACTTCATTGTAATTTTATGTTAGATATATTAAAACAAATTGTTGAAATAAGTGGGTTTGATATTTTATTTATATGTTGTAAAATATTTATATGCTATACATTTTAAAATAAAGGACAATTCACGAAGTGGATGAAAATGACCATAGATATTAAAAAATTATTACTTCAGTGAAATTAACTAGTCTTAACACAACACTGGGAGAAGAAGTAATTACTAAAGATGAAATTGAAATGAAATAGATTACTGGCCAATGTCTTTAAAAATAATAGTTGTAGTATTGAAAAATGTCATAGTGTTTTAATCTTATAAAATTACACTTTATTGTTTTTGTCTTGTGTGTGTTACAAATAAAGTGTTCTACATTATATATATATATATATATATATATATATATATATATATATATATATATATATATATACACACAAAATTAAATTAAATTTGTTTTACTTGCTTTTTTTCTATAATTTTATGATGAAAATTAGCTTGACATTTTCTAAAGTAACTGTTAGTGAAGAATAAACAAATAAATAAATTAATTAATATTTAATCAATAGTTAAAATTAACACAGTAAAACAAAAAAATCAAAGTAACTTTTTGGGAAGCAATATTAAGATTGAGGATCAAAATAATTATAAGAAGTGAAAATGTCACAAATATTTTCAAATTTATGAAATTCAAAACAAAAATGGAGAAATGTAACTTGTATTAAATTTCTACAGAATCCTTTTTTCTGAAAAAAATATAATTCATAAAAGATAGCAATATTAAAAAAATAAATAAATAAATAGAATTACCGGTAAGTAAAAAAAAAATTAATATATGCTAAATAAACAATGTAGAGAATAATATTGCACAAACTTTCTCATATTATATCACTCTATACAAAACTAAATACATACTAAGCAAACAAAATGATATAATCTTCCTAAATATATAATTTCAGGGGTTGAAAATAAATTGAACCATTGACTCCATCTTAAAACCCAGAATGTCTGAAAATTGGTTTTGCTATTTTATTTAAATATTAGTGAAATACCAGTACTCAAGATTTTTGATATTTTATTAAGGAATGCTATAGCTAATTTTTCCAGAAAAACCTAACCAAAATATGTAAGTCAGAACACAACAATAATTATTCTTAAACCCTAATAATTCAAAAATTAATAATGGGTTATGAAAATAGGCTTAATATAAAATTTATGTCTAAACAGTGCACATATATCACAATAACTTTCTTATATTCTGCTGCATAAAATCAAAACTCTAATCAAAAAATATTTCACCATAAGCAAAAAATGCCAGTTCGGAAGTTATCAGAACAAAAGAGAAAATTAAATTAATATGAACAGCAAAGTATATGATAAAATATCTCAAAATTGGCCTTGTTGTATTGCCAAAATTTTGGTAAAATATGGAGGATTATGTCCTGAACCAATGTGTTTGATTATGTAAGAGAAAAGCAAGGTTTGCGAGTAAATGGGGAAAAAATGATCCAGTTAGTGCTTTGATTAGATAACAATTAAAAAATATATAATGGAAGCAAACTTTATTACAATAACTACAAACAAAAATTACAATAACTATCTGCCATTTATTAATAACATCATTTTTTTATGATACTGTTTCCATTGTTTGGACTGGTTTTGGTAATTATGGATTGAAGCTCACCATATTTTTTAGTCACTAAAAATCATGCGAACAAACTATTTATCTTCTTTGTCATTAATCAGATTTTTTTTAACAACGCAATACAATTTTCAAGTGTAAAAATCCATGAATATTGAAGAAAATGACACAAGGAATTAAGGCTTATTTGGGTTATTACGAATGTGTACAATGAAAACGTGAGTCAAGTTTGTGGCTGCATTTTGAGTTTATGTTAACAAAGGTCTGGGAAAGTAATTATATATAGCTACCTTCCCAGAGCTTTATCCATTAAATTACAGGTCATTATTTACACTAATGTAACTAACGTACAGTGTATAACATAAACATAGACTGGTAATGCAGTCATAAACTTGACTCATGTTGTCATTGTACACATTCATCATAACCTGAAAAACCCTAAAGTCCTTATGTCTAAAATTGTTAAGTTTCATCAAATATTATTGGATAAGTTTGCGTGGTTTTTAGCGACTAAAAAATAGGGTGAGATTACCCTGGTTTTTAACTTTTCAATTTGAGAAGCAACTTTAATAGGTAGATAAAGTATGAAACTATAATTTTATTAATATGTATATATTATGCCACTTTATGATAGTTGTAATTATTGAATCTATGGTTGTTTTACAGGGAAATACAGAGATAACTAAAAAATTTAAAAATTTTCAGCTTTTTTTATTTCACATTCACATTTTGTTTTTACTTACAACAATAGTATTTGAGAAGTTTTGCTGTGATAATGATTAATAAATGGTAACATACAAAAACTACAACTCTGGTCTCATTGCTATTAAAATGACAAATAAACTTACAGTACACTATTACCTATTTAAATAAGTAATGTACAGTTTAATCCTAAAGCCAAATTACTTTTAAGCTGAATCATTTCCACTTGTATTCAAGCTAAGATTACATTTTGTGTGATTATCATTTCCTTGACCATCAGCCAAGGGGTTTTCATCTTCACCTAGATATTTTGCTATATTCATATCTTGAGCAAGTGACGTGAGGATCTTTAAGTTTTCAGGATTAATTAATGATGATGTTTCCACTAACAGTGTTGTGATTTGGTCTGAAACATATACAGAAGATAATACAAATTTCATCACTTCAATACCGTACTTTATCAAAATAAATTTAAAAAATATAAACATACAAGATATTTTTCACTGATGCTAGGACTAAATATTTTCTAAGTACAGCTGCAAATTAATGGTTATTACACTTCCTTAGAGTTAGTCTATAGTAACTCTATATTTTCTATATTTATTGTTAATTGGACCTTAAAAGTACACCTAATAAGTGGATGAGCATCCAATACAAAGCCATCTTGTATCTATGCTAATATTAAGAGTAAACACCAAAAGAATTGGAAAATCATTAACAACTATTTTCACCCTTGTGTCAAGTGACGTAGCTAGACTATAATCAACAACTATCCCAAGTTTTAAAAATTTAGCTAAATAGGAATTGGGTATCTTTTGGTGATGAATCAGTGTAGAGGATCATTATTGTTTATATACCTATGTATACATATACAATTATTTTAAAATAACGAAGTCAAGAGTACCATATTATGTTTTAAACATTATTATTGTGATGTATAGTTCAGGCTATTAGCCTAACAAAATAATTATTAATAAAACAAAATTATCTTGAGGTATTGATGTACAATAAAGAATTGACAACATCAAACATTAAGTTTCTGTATTGTGTTCTTTGTATTGACCAAATTTTCTATTGTCCCATCAACAACAGGTTTGATGAAACAACAAACATCTCCAAATTAAATGCAGTTATGCTGAACAGGGCTAGTTTTAACATTTTCTCCAGAAACAAGTACCCTTAGGTACAAGTACTGAACTCACACTGTATTCAAAATATTAAATTAATTCTTGGTAATTACATACTAACATTAACCTAGTACTTTAAATAAAAATACTCATAACAAGGAACCAAAACAAATGCCTTACTTCTCTGTTTAGGAACTCTATCCAAACATTGTTTTAACTTCAAAATATCTTCATCCACAACATTATCAATATTTTCAAAAAAATCATTTAATTGATTTTGATTCATGGTTTTATTACTGTCCATGGATCAACCTTTTGTCTCGAAATAATTAATCGGCTATTTAAATTTAACAACACAAATTAAGCCAACAAGTTTCTTAATTCCCTTATTAGTTATTTTGTAACTTAATCTATGATTTAAATCTTTGCACAAGAGAAGAGATTTAAATATTTATGTTCAGATTTTATACGAATAGAAGACACAAGTCTTAGTAATTGTCTGCTTTTTAAAAGTTGATTACAACTTGGTTTGACAAACTGCCGCTAGTGGTGTTCTAGTAAACCAGTCGCAAATAGTTCATGAGTTGAAAGAAAACTATGACAGCCATTAATAACATATTTTTATTTTCCCTCCTCAAAATAAAAACATTGCAAAGTCTTGTACACTGGTTTAATATTTCGTAATTATCTTACTACAAGACAAAAACTAAAAATACTCGCGTAAAAATAAGACTTCGTAAATAAAAATAAATAAATAAAGATATTGGGTCTGCGTCGAACCAGACGGTGGAAGTTATACTTCTTTGGCCTGACTAGTGCACTGCAAAACCCCTATACACGAATTTGGATCGATTAATCAGACCGTTTAAATTTGGCCAAAAATTGGCCATATTGGACCGGTCAATGTGAATTCTGGAATTCCGACCCCGAATTCATGACCAGCGTATTGGAAAAACCCCATACCCGAATTCGGATCGATTAAGCAAGAACGTTGAATTTGGGAAAACATCGGGAAACGAAAATGCGGCCAAAAGTGTAATGACGCCACTGCATTTTTAACATCGAAAACTGCAATTGACTCCATGCACTTTTATCTGCATATACGATTCAAATCGGAGGTATATAGGAGGCATCGGCGATATACTGTTCTACTTTATGATGGGTTAAATTATATTCTGTTATGTTAACAGAATGGGTTAGCTTGAGCTCTTGAAAGTTTCTTCTAGATCTAATGGAAGTCCACTGCTTTTTCTTTTTTTTTTAACTTCAACAATTATATTTTTTTATTTCTTTTCAATAAATTTAAAAGTTTACCATCATCTGTAAGCTCTCACAGCCTTACCTATCTTTAATAACACTGAAGGGTAATTGTTTGTTAATGTACAATTTGGAATGTAAATTATTTATTCAATAATGATATAATTTTGGATATGATAAGGAGATATTATTAAACGGCATGGATCGTAATCTAATTTGAGGCCAAACAGTTGTGTCATCACTCCGCTAGGTCTCGTATTCGGTTAGTAATAAACAGCTGGTTTTGTTTTGCACCGAATGCATTCGTTATTAATTTATCAAATTGGAAATACTGTTATCATGAAATGCTATAGACTGATACTAGTTTAGTTTATTCAAAACAGACCTAGGCTAGACAAAGTTGATTAAGACTTTTACTGCCCGCCTGATTTATGGCATACTGACATTGTCCTAAATTAATATTACACTATAAGGTTATAATAATATAGTAACGGTTGTATAAAATAACAAGGGACTAAAAGAGCGTTCGGGTAGACTCGGCGGCAGTCGTGAACGCTCGGGCGTCGATTTTTCTCAGTTTTTGCGTGAAGCGGTTTCTCGACCAACACCCCATCCCAACGAGCGCAAAGAAGTATAACTTCAAAAAAAAAAAAACCCGCTCAACAACTGGAAATTGAATTTAAACTATCTATTGTGAGATTGTGACTGTGACTGTCAGTTCGGAGACAGGTTGTAATCTGTGCAAGTTTTAGGTTATGAATGAATATCATGATCATCAGTAAAAGATGCGTGTTGTACATGCCTGATGTTCCATTTGAGGCCATGGGGGAATTTTAATAGAACAAAATAATAGACAAGGTTATTAATACAATTAGAGACAGGTATGGTATTTTAACATCACATCAATTTTTATAGATTCTTCCATAATATTATTCTTTAGCTATTTCACGCCAATTTTTTTAAAAGGAGGGAATGTTAGTTGTTACTTTAAGTAGGACAATTATTATCATAATGTAGTTTTCTTTCCATATTACATCGGTAATTGTGCATTGTAGTTTGTAGTTAACAAATGATTTCGACAATTTTCTTAACTAAATCTCAGGGCAGAGTACAATGCACAATTACCATAATGGTAATAGGAGGTGAGGGTAATCCAAAGGATTTTTGATAAAAATTTGGTCCCCTAATTAATTATATCCCATTCATTTTGGGTCATGCAGGATAATAGAATTTTTCGGGTTGGCGCAATACTAGGAATAACCAATTCTTGGTATAACAAAATTTAATTTTTAGTAAACTGGTAACTTACAGTAATATTCTCACTTCCCAATAATTATGAAAACCAACAATCTAACCTAAACATGGAATATTCATTGTGTAGATTATAATCGAAGCTCTGTTTACTTTCTCATGTAGGCTAATACAGAAAAGTTATAAGATAACTAATTGTAACAATTATATATAAAATTTCATTCTAATTTTTTAAAAAGTATACTCTATTGATCTTGATATTAAATACAAAACATTTGCCAAATTCAAAAGGAAAAATAGTATTTAATAACAAAATTCATTCTTTCATTGAAAATGAAAAGTACCAATGTCATGTATATGTAGGTTATGTACATATCTGAAGATTTATTCTGTGTCAAATGCAGCAATGGTCTGAACCTTGACAATTTCTGGTTCAGTAGTAGTACCAGAGAAGTTTAAATAACAGTGTAAAATTTCAGATATTTTGAGCACTTAGTTTTTGAGTTATTAGCTTTCAATAAACCTATACTAATCCCTCATATTTGACAATGTTTGTAAATCTTGGAACGGCTGTAGATAAAAAACTATTTGACCTAGAAAGCTCAGATTGATCTATCCTCTTTAGTTTTCAATGGTCTTTAATTTGATATACAACCTGATTATATGTCAATTTGTAAGTTCTTATAAAAACTCAAAAATTTTTCGACACAGGAAATCTGTTTCAACTAATGAGTTATCTTGATACTTACGTATTAACCTCATGCCACTGATGAACCACAGGCATTGTTCAGTATGTAGTTTTACATTAGTACCAAACTTATTTTGTTTCTTTTAACTATAGCCTGATATTTTATAATTATCTCTTTATATATTTATGTGATGCAGAAAACTAATAGGGACTGTTTGTCAAGATTTTAAAAAGTTGAGTTTTTAATAGGCCTGTTGTTTTTTATTAAAAATAATATTGTGAACATTTTAAGACCAAAATTGCTTAAAATTTGGCTGAGTTACAATTGTTTGATTGTAACCAATGGAAAAGAAGAGTTTTGAGGTAAACATGGTTAAGTAAGCTAAAAAAAATGTACTTACGTATTAACGCCACCGCAGCAGAAGTTGCGCTAATGCGCATGCGCCAATAAAGAGCAAACTGGTTTAAGGGAAGCAGAATTCCATTTTTTTCAGCTTTGAGATTCATATACTTTCATTTTATGATTTGTCGCAAAAATTTTAGGCGTAGATTGGCGGCACTTCACTTTTAAAGCTCATGTTTATCCATGATCTAATTTCAAATTAATAACTTCAATAAACTTACGAAAGGTTTGGCCAGATGTTTATATATATATATATATAGCTACCTGGCCAAACCTGTCGTGATATATAACTATATCGCAAAGTAAGCAAATATTGGCGCATACGCATTAGCAACTTCTGCTGCGGTGGCGTTAATACGTAAGTACCAAAAAAACTTTCACATTTTTAAGCAGTTAAATTTAACAGAAATATTATTTGAATTGTCCTTTAATAATAAAAGATAATATTGTTTATACTGATGACCGACAGTACTTGATAGAATTCCATGTTATACAAATAAAACGCACACAAATTCTTTTTAAAAATTTTACAATTTAAAAATAAAAAAATTAATATTTAAATTTAAAAAATTAATTTTAGTAAGTATTAATAATATTTCAAACTGAGCACTTGTGTTTGACCTTGCGGGAAGGTTCAGCATCACATATCATAGGTTAGGATCTTCAAGATTGTTGTCAATTAGTTCTTCAAGACAGGTACTTGGGAGCACGAGAAATCAAATCAAAATAGAATAATTAATTACATATTAATATTTTTTTGAGTAATATTAATTAAATTTAAAAACTGATTTAAAAACTATCAATGAAAAGAGACCATTTATCAATTTACACTTGGGTTTTATATGTAAATATATATATACCAAATGTCGGAGAATAGCTTATTTACAGCAGACAACATTATACTTTTTGCCTAAACTAATCATAGTTCTTTAAAAAAAAAAATTAGAGTTCAGGAGAGGCCATTTTTTCAGTAGGAAAAGGTACAACCATGTATAAAGGTATTTCTATGTTATAACTTCATAACAACATTTGGTCTCTTTTTCTAACAATGAAGGACTTTCACAAAAAATAAGTTTTAATACTTTTATTTCTTATTTATGGCCTTTTTAACATAAATTTATGGCAGAGGAGGAGTTTATTAATAGAAATACAACAAGAACTAAAAATGGACAAAACGTTGATCACGTTTTTTGCCTCTCCTGAAAAATTTTGTTTTCCGATGGTCCCTTTTAGTTTTCCGCATCACATATTGTATATATTTATCAACACTCAACTGTGGTTAATATGAAAGTATTATTATCTTTTAATAATTTTAAAATGAGATATTACTCGACTTATGTTTTCATTTGAACAATGACAATTTGTAAGTATTTCCTTCTCTAAAAAGGGCAAACTATACCTATACAAATCCCTCTCCACAAATATCAGATATACAAACAGAATTTTATATTTTGAGCACATAAAAAGTTGAAGAGGCGTGTACTTGATTTTTGGTTCATTCTATACAGTATATAAATTCTATTTCAGTATTTATTTTTTCTTAAGTAATTATTTATTGTATTTAATGTTTATTCATCATAAATAGCAAAGGTTTTAAGTATAATTTTAGTTATATATAAATATTCAATTTTGGTTTTATCAGTATGTTGTATCATTGAATTACTTTGCTTCACAACTCCAGGTTTTTCTTTAACAGTTTATATAATCTTGTACTTTTCCTTATTGTTTAAAGGAAAATACCTCTCGGTCTTCATAAACACCTTCTAAAAAAAGGCAGAAAAGAACCTATATTAAAATCACCTAGCCCTGGAATACTCTGCGTCAGGGTTGGAAAACAAAACAACAGTTAATCAGGAGAGACCTGATGAGAAAGAGCAAAGAGAGAGAGATCCAACCAAAAAACTACATGAAAAAAGATGTAGATTTAACTAGGTCTCTCCCCTCCCCCTCTATTACTAAGTTTGTACTCATTATATATACTGTATATATATATATATATATATATATATATATATTTAGAATAACGTTATAATAATCTTTTACAGGGGCTATGAGAGCTGAAATGTATTTAATGGAGAACAACTGTATTTAGGTCTAATAGAAGAAAAAAGATTAAAAATTGCAATGCCAGGTTTTTCTAGTGCAGGACAAGCAGAAATTTTGAGAGCTGCTCAAAAAGATGAAGTGTTTAGTGACAGACTGCAAAAAGCCTGGCTGGAAATCTTGCTCAAAGTTGGAGGTTAGTTCAAAAAAGTAACTATTCTCAAATATTGTAGCTTGTTATTAAATGTATATATATATATATATATATATTAGTCTCTTTACTGATGGCCACTACATGCAGTTATATACATACACAAAATCTTCAAAAGCAGGAAACAATCTGTTTATTTACTTGTTTATTTTATTTCAGCCTAAAGTTTATTGGTTCATATTTTTTTGCCTAGTTCATTTAAACACGAAGTTGTAAATAGTTTTTTAGATACCGTACTTTCTTAGTTATTGTAATTCTCCAAAACTGGGGAGGCCTACCTAAAATTTTTAATATAACATTCTTTATACATTTTGTAACAATAAAACTACATTGTATAATATTTTAGTTTTATATAGGCCTATACATATATACATTTGACTGTACTTGTATTTTATATAGGTACAAGGCTGTGGATGAAGTTAAAACACATTCATGTTGGACATTTTGTATATGGTGCTGTGACAACATTGTCAGGGTTACAGACTTTAGGTGAGGAATATACAGGCATTGTACAAGTTGACAATACAAAGAATGCAGTGCCCAGGTTTATTGTAAGTCTTTTTAATCCATAACATTTTAAATAAAATAATAAAGTTTGATTATAAATGACAGTTTATACTTTAATTTGTAAACTATGAGTGCCCATACTGACATAGTAATTGTGTGACCTCTCCTTCTCAGTAACAAATTCTCCTCCTCCCCCTATTCCAAACTCATTCCAAATTGAAGTGTTATTAAATATACATGCAAAAGTTTTCGATCTTTATATTCATAAATATATCAATATGAATAGCAATATCTTCCCTTCTTTAATTGGGTGCTCCTATCGTCTAAGATCAGTCTGTCTACTAAAGCCTAATAAATAAGAAAATTAAATAAATAAAGAGAACTCATTATGAAATATTATGTTCTAGTATTGTAAATTTCAAATCTCAGTTTTTTTTTAACTGCGATATACTTTGGATGATGTTGTCCTGTTCTTCCTTCACAGAGTGGCTAAGGACACGATGTGTCCTCTTCAAAGCTGCACAGTAAATATTATGTCTTGAGGTGTCTCCTCAGCTTCACCACATTTGCTACACAGAAGGTCTGATACATAAAACCCCATTCTGTGTAGATGACTATGGAGCACCCAGTGACCCATCAACAATCAAACCACTTTCTGTTGGTCGGACATATTTAGATAAAGGGCTTCCTCTGTATTGAGTCTTGAAGGTCCCTTTAGTTTTCTTCCAAAGCTTCTGATGTTCTTTCAAGACCTATTGGAAGATACACCTACATGCCTAACAAAGTATGAGATACTCCATACACAGATTCTGGGGCCAATGAAGGGCCATTCAGCTCCTGCTTTTGCACACTTGTCTGCCATCTTACCTAGTTGTTTGCTGAGCAACGGGGTATGCTCATATTGGAACTGACTAGGTAATGAAAAAAAAAAAATTGATTTTTTTCTGTATCTTTGATATAAAAAAGAAATAATTTACCCAAACCTAAAGTTTAGTTGTTTTGCCTCAAGACATTTTTTGATGACCTTGTATATTATAAAGAATTTAAAAAAAAGAAGAAAATAATTATCCTTATTAGGAAAAATAATTTATATTGTTATTTTGTTTTAGTTACAATTCTTAAAAAAAAAAAACAAACAAAATGCAGTATTTCAAATGTTTTTATCTGTTCAGTAATAGTTTTTGTTTTTATTAGAGTAATGAGGAAAATTTTTATTATCTGTATAAAATTCCTCCCACCCCCTCCTAAAAATTGACACATCTTCCATCATCATCTTTCCCTATGAGCACCTCATATTTATATTTCTAAAAAAAATATAATTTTAAATTTCACAATTTATAGATAAACAAAATTAAAACTTTATAGTGCATATAAAGTACAGAGTTCATCATTGTATACATAAAAACACCTTTGTACAAAGTGTTAATTTTTTAATGCAACCCAGTTTGAAATTTTATAACTGAATATCTTTGGGATTAATAATTTTGATGTGTTATATATATATTTACATCCCTATATCACTATGAGAACCGTACATGGGCAATTTTATATTGAAAGTGGCAGCCGGGTGCTTAGGGCAGCCGTATACGGCTGCCACTTTAAAACCAGTGCTTTTCTCAAAACCTGAAATAATTATGAACAAAATAAAAACATTAATTTCAACTAGAGATAGTAACATGACTTTATCAACCGCCATTTTGTTTTATTGCTTAAAAATAATGTATGAAAATCAAATATTAAATAATGCATCGGCTGCAATAATGATAGCATAATGTAGAAAATCTATACACTAGAAGTTTACAGATTAGCCACCGACTGCGCTTCAGTCAGTTTGTGTATATTAAGATATTGTATAGTTTACCCATTAAGATACCAATGTGGCAGCAGTAGATCTGGCAACAATGCAGGACTTCATATTGATAGTTAATATATTATATATATATGTATAAACGATTCTAGTCTTCATAAAACAAAAGAGAAATGCTTTTGAAAAATGATTCTATAACAGTTGATTTCTTTTAAATTCCAATGCTAACATGTAGAGCGCAAGTTGTTATACTTTAAATATTCGTAATTTCGTTATACAGGGTTATCAACTCAAGATGACCAAACATTGGGATCTCGGAAGCTATCAGTTTCTCAAAAAACTTTAAATTCGGAAACTTCCATGAATTTATAAGTAAATTAAAATTACGGTGTTACCATATTTTTAATCTTCACCATTTTTCCAGAATGGCCGTAATTTGATTTTTTTTTTAACACAAACGCCATAATAAATTTTTACTATTTATTCACTAATCATATTGAAATTTTTTTTTTATTTCTCAAAATCCGTTTAGTCGTTCTTGTGTTATAAACATCAGTATCGGTTTTAGAATACTCGTAATTGTGAACTCCAAGTAAATGGATTTTGTTTTAGGGATTTTTATTATTTTTATTTTTTTTATGATCACATTTTTTATTATTTAACCGGTAATAATTTATTACAATCGATTAAAAACTTTCAAATAATGTTCGTATTATCATTTGTAACAATCCTATGAAGTATCAATTTGATAACGTCAAAATTGATTTCTCTTCGAAAAAAGATCTGACCAAAAGTATAGACAAAATCGCTCTATATTGGACATGGGTCTTTTATTACGTCCAATATCAGTTTAAAACGTTTACAATTATTTATTCTAATAATCATTTTTTAATAGAATATTTTATTATTCTTCGAAATCTGTTGTGCCGTTCTTGAGTTATAAACACCAGAACCGGTTTTAGAAACGTGTAATCGTGAACTCAAAGAAAAAAATTTTTTAGCGCTTCAGAATGCACATAATCGAGCTTCACGGTCGACCGTTCTGAGCTATCAAAACAGAACGAAAATCATTTGATTCATAATGAATGTCAGAACATATCCTGAGATTTTGATACAAATATGTCGAAAACTGTGTCACCTATAGACTATAAAACTATAAACTATAAAAGTTACAAACAAATAGTTTATCATTTTTTTTTTGTTTTATCGTGTTATATGTTTGATACTAGTATTTCCATAAAACTACAGAGAATATGCGGTTATTTGTAACACATGCTATACCTTGGAAGTTCTATGATTAGAAATATTTAAATAATATATGTTTTGAAATAATTAAAGGTATGAATTAACAAATACAGGATCAAAAAATATATAAAACAATAGTCAAACTTTATACTATTTATGCTAAAGACCGTAGGTACATTTTAAATAAATTGAAACAACATTTGTTTTTTAAATATAAACCACAATATTTTATTGAAACTTGCCGACCATGGTTTCGCTAATTACAGCATTGTCAAGGTAGTTACAGCATTCCACAAAATGGCGCGGAAGGTATGTTATGTTGGTCAAATTAGTTATAAATTAAGCAAACTATTGGAAAAGAAGAAAAGTTGAAAACCAGAATTTTATGTAGATATTAATTTGGGTAAATTGTTAATAATAGTAAAGATAAAATACCAAAAATGAGTAAATGTGGGGTCTATCAGTTATTTTGTAAAATTTGTAACTTTACATATGTAGGGCAAACGGGTAGAAATTTTAAAACTAGATTAAATGAGTGTGATAGAAGATTGAGGTTAGGACATGAGGACTATAGTTTTGCTTATCACGCTTAACAACTCATAATGTTTCGGAATTTCATGCTAATATAAATTTTGATATCTTACACACGGCTAATAAATCTATAAAATTAAACCTTCTGGAAAATTTAGAAATTAATAGATTAGTTAAGAATAAAAATTTGTTGGTTTTAAATTGAACAATTAATTCTCCACTCTTAAACCCATTAGTCATTGTATCTCCTCCCCCACTCTCTTTTTCTCATTTAGGTTACAAGGGAAATACCCAGCTATTGTTGTATATGTACTGAACCTTTTCGTTCTTCATTCTTGTAAAATACCTTGACAATGCTGTAACTAGCGAAAACATTGTCGGCAAGTATCAATAAAATATTGTGGTTTATACTAAAAAAAATTGTTGTTTTAATTTAGTCAAACTTTATGTAAAAAATTGAGGTAGCCTATAATAATAAAAAAAATTAATGTTTGGACCAGAAGATTGGAGAGAGAAATTATAATTGATTTGTAGGCTAGTAAAAAAACTTAGACTTACTCTTGTAAATTTCAAAATAAAAGAATGGAAATAAATAATTTAATCTGTTATTAATAAATATTTAAGTAGAAATATAATTATTAAATTTTATATGTAAATTTTATACGAAGAAACAGACCAGAAAGAAATTGTAAAATTATTTAAATAAATGTAAGTAAAGAATTAATAATTATTTAAGTAAAATATCAATAAATAAATATAAAGATTAAAGAACAATTTAGTATATTTATTTGAATTAGAATGGATCAAAAAGAATTTAAATAACTAAAAAATGAGAAAATATTTTAGGGAGTACTGATTACTGTTGTACTAATAGAACAGCCCTGAGAATAAGCTTGTAGGTATGTGACAAAGGAATGTAGGAGGTGAATCAGGTGTTAATAGTGGTCAGTTAGTTTCAGACAAATCACAAGAAATATGAAAATTGTATCACTCTAAGAGAGAACAAAAAACAATTAAGAAACACAATATGTAGATCTCTCTAGCTATTTTCGATATCGAGAAAAAAATCAAGTTTGAAATTTCCTGTTCATGAAATGGCCGATTTGTCCAAATAACTCACAAACCAAATTGTTTGCAAAAATGGTAACTAATGAGTTTTGTTTGGGTTCTTTGAGGTTACACTTAGGCAAAATATGAACAAAATCGTTAATGCCGGTTTTGAGAAAATCGTATTTTCGAATGATAAATTTATGTATAGCAGTTATCGCAAAAAAAAAAAAAAAATATATATATTTCTAACTAAAGTACCAAAATATGTATAAACTAATTTGATTAGAATCAGTCTACCTTATTGGGCTATAGAGTGAACAGACATATATCATTCCATTCCAAACATGTTGAATTGTATTAGAAATTGGTAAATTGTTTGAGCATAGTTCTAATGTTCTGATGTAAAACGTATCTATACGTATCTTTTGCATCTTTACAAAATGAATCAAATTAATTATATCTTTACTTTTGTCCAAACTTATCTAAATAATTGTATTACAACAAAAGTAATATATTGTGTTAACCTAATGCTCGCTATTTAAATCGTTCTTTACCTAAGAAATAATTAAAGAAAATATACCACTCCATGCTATTTTAAATATTGAATTTTACAAATAAATGCAAATAATTGGAAATGAAATAAATAACGAATGAAACACATGGTTACAAAAAAATATCAATAATAACAAACAATTTTATGATCAAAAGTCGTAATACAGAACCAACAATAACTGGACTACACAATCTCACAATAGGGTTTAAATATTTTTTCTTAATTATAATATGAATGGTAAAAATACAATATAATATTATTTAGTATACAAAGAAAAGGTTTACATTAATTAAATATTATTTATTAGAGAAAAAAATAAAGTTCAATTTTTTAAAAAAATTTTAGAACGATAGTGTAAAAATTAGCTTAGTTAGTTCCTGGTATAATTGGAAGCTATATTATATGTTTGAAGTAGTAGACGAAATTATATTTCATCAAATTATGAAGTAGTAATATCATATTATAGTAGACGAAATTAATTACAATATAAAGTAAATATTTATTGTTAACTGTTAGTATGAAACATGTTATATTACAAATACAGTAACTAAACCTATTAAGTAAGAGTAATCATAAAAATTACACGTAATACAATTTTGTTTTCTAATAAGATACGTCTGCAACGGTTTTGTCTTTAAAAATCTTGATTTTTTAAAAGTTGGGTCACCATCTAGTGTTTAATAAATTTTAATCTACTGGAGACCATTTTCAATAATTGGTTTTCAGAAGTACTCCATCATATTAAAATTATTTACAATTAATTTTAGTATGAAATGTAGGTATATACTTATTAAATAGCTTATCGAATTTAACTGCAAAATTACAAAGTAATTTATTATATAAAGTTAATAAGTAAATTATTATATGATTATTATAATACAATATTATAAAAATAGGAAAATAATAAATGTTACACAAAATTACAATATAAAATAAACATAAACATTGGGAAGTGAATCAGTAAAAATACATATATGTATTTTTTTTTTAATTTGAGATAGTATATTCTAACTTATTTTGAGGTTATAATAAAAATAAAACAACAACTAGACTTATCTATTATGTAAGGGAAATTACACACCATTTTCAATTAAAACATTTAAATTGATTTAAAAAATAAACATTACATTTTTAATCAAATCAAACTGAGAAAACTATATAAAGTCATTACTTTTATTTAAATCTAATACATGTATATAGATAAAAATTAAAACAATAAATTGTTCTAATTACGTTATAAAATCCACAAATAAATTATTTAAAATATTTTCTTTTCCGCTTGAATTGTTGCAACTATCATGAGTACAATGTTCCGCCTGTCCCAGCTTCGTCACTCTGTCATTTGTTAACACGTTTCGGATAACCTCCATTTCAAAACAACTATTTGTACTGATTATCCTACTCTGGGAATCGTTATTTTAAATTTAACGTCGATTTAATATAACGATTCCCAGAGTAGGATGATCAATACAAATAGTTGTTTTGACAATGTAGACTATCCGAAACGCGTCAACAAATGAGAGAGTGACGAAGCTGGGACAGGGAGAACATTGTACTTGCGATGGTCTAACAAATAAACCGAATAGCGTATAGTTAAAGGTCTCATAAGAGTCATGAAAATATAGGTACACAATTTGTTTATTTACAGGAAGCTTTTTTGTATAGAAGTTTTTGAACTAAAACTTTTATTTTAGGCCAAGTTTTGTTTTTTAAAACTGTTTGATATTGGGACATTAACATCTCACATTCGTGTTTTCTTGGTGGCTTGCACTTGGCAATGTGAGTCTTAAAAAAATCGAATACAATATTTTTCTCTTGATCTGTCCATTTTGTAATCTCTCTTTTTATAGATTTCTTAGAGGCTACTATGTTTCTTTTAGTTTGCAGAACTGAACTGGAAGAAGACTCACTTACTCCGATTAGTTCTTTTAAAGGTAACAAGTCTCCGTCTTCTTCTTATTCTGAACTTTTACTTCCTTTATCAACTTCATCGAAGTTGGTAGATTGTAATATATCTTCGTCAAGATTTACCTCTATCTCATCTAGCGATTTACCTTTATTTTTGGCTCCTTCGCTACTCTCAATTGACAACAATAACTTTGCAATTTTTGCTGTTTGGAAAACGTCATCTGGGAGCCTATATTCACTACGATGGACTGAAGACGTATGCCCCATAAACGAAGCGAGCTGTTCAATATCCTGGTCATTTAATTGGAACAATTGAGATATTATTGCTAAATGTTTCCTGAGACTTCTTGATGTGACTGCATCAGGATTTTTCAAACCTGCTATTTTGGAGTGCTTCTGCAACACTTTATAACCAGTGATCGGATTAGTAGTATTTACATTTGCAAAACATTTCTTCTTAATTTAATCAGCAAATCTTTAGCACGTCAAAACTGAACAACACAGGTGTCACTTTTCGTTTTCCCTGATTGACCACCCGTTTAAATTTTCTTATAAGAATCATTTCAATAGGTCTCACTACTTGTTCGAACTCCTCATAATTATGGTTATTTGAATATTTTCATATAGATCTAGTGGAAGTCTCTGAAGCTCACCTACTCGTTTTCTGCACAAAAGGAGTACTCTACAGTATGTAGTCTCAACCAACTGACGGTAGGCACGCAGATCACAATGATTGGCATTTATTGTTGATGCTGCTTGGCTAGCTTGTTTTACGAGGTAATCTCTGAGTAAGTTGAGATCACTTGCAAGAGGAACGATGGTGATTTTATTCATTTTATTAACATGAAGATTGTTTGCAGCCTGGTGTGACACTTCGAATTTCCAATTTGACTTTAATAAAAGAATTGTTGTTCTAAGCTCGGCTTCAGCCTCAGTTGCGGATTGTCCTACGAAGCAGTGTTTCTTTTTTAATGCATACGAGATTCCTATTTCACAGCACTCTTTTAAAGAAGTACTTATATTCATGGCGTAGGTTCGTGCATTATATCTGTCTGCGTTGGGGTCGTAATTAGCTGCTCTTTTTGCTGCTTCCACAAGTACGTCAAAAAAATCTGGTTTCAATGCATGCAGTAGATTTGAAATTCGTGGTTCTATTTTCTTAACTTCTATTAACAATTTTGCCAACTCTCTCATTTTTCTGGAAGTAACGTTCACTTGGTGTTTATCCCTATGAGTTAAAAGGTAACGTGAACCATATGAGCAAATCATAGGATCTTTTTTTCCTTGAAATATATTGAATCTGCTCTCATTCTCGGAAAACTTGTTCGTACAGTTTTGAATGAAATTTAACGTCCTTTAAAAGATAATTTTGACCAGCTGCCTGTGAAGATTGTTTGTTGCAGTTTCCAGGATTTTGATGACATCTTTTTCTGTGCCTCCAAAGCTGCTTCCTAGAGTAAAATCCGATACAGTAAGTACGCGGTAATACCGAACTTGATGCATTTGATAAAATTGGAGTTCTTACTGGTTTTACAGTATTTGTGGTACCGTAAAGGTAGTTCCCCTTTTTTCGTAGTAAATCAATTAAATGTTTTCTCTCCTTAGATTTAATTGGTTTTGAATTTATTCGTTCAACTTCAATTTCGAATCGATGGTTTCTTAAAAGGTGTCTAGCAAATGTAGTAACTAGTGTCTCACAATAAAAACAAAAGTCTTTTCTTCTAACGCGCTTAGGTTTATTATTATCCTGAAATAAAAATGTATTATTTTCAGAATTATTACCCGAATAAGGTTTGTTTTGGAGATCCCAACTTTCAGTTAACAAACTTCTTTGGGGTGAATTTGTTTTATCAATAATATTTTCATCATATCTGGCTCCAACTTCAATACTATTACGGATTAATCGTTCTTCAGAAAATACCTTCAGATCGAAAGAACACGAGAAGTCTTCTATTATGTTATTTTGTGAAGATGTCTGGGCTTCAAACTCTGTATTACTACCACTACTACTATCAGGGACATATTCTGGGCCAATATCCGAATCATAATAATCAATGGAAGGCGATGGGTTTTGACAGTTCACAAGACTGGTTGGAGTCAAATTTTCATCATATAAATAGCTGCCCTGTAAATAATTAAAATGTTTTGTATGTCCTTTGATTGGTATCTGTCCTCCTTGAGTATTTTCTTCAGGAACAGAACTTTCAAAATTAAATGTCTCGTCTTTTTGTTGAACTGGCTCATTTGAATTTGAAACCACACAAGGAAATGAAATCGAGTTGCTTGATGATTCTCCATCACAGCTATCAATGTACTGCACAAGTGGCTGAAAAATTGGCGTTATGCTCTCAGTTTCTTGACGTAAAAACATTTTCCATCCTAAAAAGCAAAACAATGTAGATTTGTATTATTGTTATTATAACATAGATCTATTAATATCTAAACATTTTAAATTATTTAGACATAGGCATTTATTTTCAATATAAAAGATTTAAACATTCTTTTCGGGATCAAAACTATGGCCTAAATGCAAAAAATGGTTAACAAAGTTAGAGTTTTTATAACAATACTTCCAACTATGTATGTATTTCTGGACATAATGTAGTTAGTAGTTATTTCTTGGATGTTACTTTAAACTTCCATTATTTAAAAATATTTTTTTAAAGTCTGTTAGATTGTTATAAAACATTGTAAACAACTAACTTTAAAATAAAATATATTAAACTAGCGGAGCCATGCGACCTTTCATAGTTCATGGGAAAAATAAACAAATAGGCCTAATAAACAACAGTCCCGTTTTTAAAACTACAGTATCACCTTGAACTATTAACTAATGATTGACTCAATTCTAACATTGTACGTACATTCTAACATATTAATTACATGCTGATATTTTTTGAATCACCATGCATATTTATTAGGTATTACAGACCAATATTTTCATATAAATCTACTTAAACATTATCCATAATAAACATTTATAACAATAGAGAGTTTTAAGGTAACTAGTAGGCCTACAGCAAAAGAGGTTTAACCGCAAAGACACTTCTCTTGCAAAATAGGTTTGACGTTTCAATGTGTACCCACATTCCTGTCAGAGCTAAACTATAGAGATAGTTTAATAGAAACAAGATAATAGACTCGTTGAAAGGGACAAATTACCCTTTTGAAACACACAACTGCCTTATATAATATTTAAAACTTATAATAACAATAATCCCACATAAATTAATAATAATTTTTCAGTCTTGTTAAACAATGGGAACCGGGCCCGGGAATGCTAAGCCGATTAGTGCCAGGTGACCGAATCTCTACCTCACTACGACCATTCCAGAACTATAGTGGTGGTCGGACTATATTATTGGAAGACATATATTTTACCCTTTTATGTCAAAACTTAACAAATCTCTTTGCAAGATATTGTTGCATTGAAACTATCTGGTATTCCCCACAGTTTAAAGACAATAGGCCTATAAGAAATTTTCTAGGTTAATGATAAACGATCAGGTAGATTTGTTTTAAAACATTGTAAACCACTAACTATACATATATTAAACTGGTGGAACCATGCGACCTTTCACAGTTCATGGGAAAAATAAACAAATAGCCCTTATAACCAACAGTCCCGTATTTAAAACTATAACCTTGAACTATTAACTAATGATTGACTCAATTCTTACATTGTACGTACTTCTAACATATTAATTACATGCTGATATTTCATGGAAAAAAATGCGTAAATTTCTATATACTTATTCGAATTAAAATTAAATAATAAAAATTTAACGTTCACATATTTAATTATTTTAAAAAAATAAGTCGTCCAAATAAATCACTTTTTATATTTGTTTTAATAAATAATGTCATTAGATCGCAAATTCAGTTTTCTTTCCTTTGAAACTAATTATCCTAAAATTTACATTCATAAAATTAAATTTTTATAATAATATACATGGTGTCCCGTAAATCTCTGGACACATGTATATAGCGTTATTGCTTGGGTCAAGACAAACACATTTCACCATAGGAACATGGGTCTGCGGTGCCTAGTTTTCCGTCTATCTGTCTGTATGTGTTTTTTACAAAACAATTCCTTACTCCTAAATGGTTTGAAGTTTGAGCTACAACGTTGAGATTTTGCACAAATGTTTATCTTATTAAGACCTATCTTCGTTTAAAATTATACTAAAATATCGTCAACTGTTTCAAGATGGCGGCCATTTAAAATCTTTGATGCCAAATTCCACAAAAACCGTTGACTTTACAAAAAAATTGCAAGAAATGAAAAAGTTAGTAAATTTTATGTAGTTTTCAATAATACATTATTTGTTAAGATCGGATAAAAAACAACAGAGAAATTAGCTCTTTTCGTAAAGCATGACCACTTTTCTCCGTTTAAACAATGCTAATACTCCTTTTACACTGTCTAAATAACTTTACAATCATCCGTCATACGTCAAATCGGCTGAACTCACCAACCTACTTAGTGTTCCTTAGAGATATTCTTCCGGAGTTGATGGAAGATGTTCCTCTTCTTGTCCGAGAAAATATGTGGTTCCAACACGACGGAGCCCCAGCCCACTATGGCAATATAGTCCGTGATTACTTGAATATCACTTTTCCAAACAGTTGGATAGGGTGTGGAGGGCCGACACCGTGGCCCGCTCGATTGCCCGATCTCACTCCTCTAGACTTCTTCCTTTGGGGCACAATGAAACAATTGGTTTATAGCTCACCTATAGAGAGTGAGATGGACTTGGTACCTCGAGTTGTTGAAGCAGCCGCAATAATAAAAGAAGATGACCAAGTTTTTGGACGTGTTCAACGATCCATGATTGATCGGTTTAGATTATGCAACCGGATTGACGGTCGTAATTTTGAACAGTTATTGTAAGTAAAGAAGGCCTCATTGTAAATAAAGAAGGACCATAAGGTAGTGTCCAATTGTATTTAATAAGTAAAAAAAGTTTACATTATCAATGTTGGTTTTTATTTATTTAAAGAAAAATTAATGTTACTTAGCAATAGATTATTTAGACAATGTAAAAGGAGTATTAGCATTGTTTAAACGGAGAAAAGTGGTCATGCTTTACGAAAAGATCTAATTTCTCTGTTTTTTTTTATCCGATCTTAACAAATAATGTATTATTGAAAACTACATAAAATTTACGAACTTTTTCATTTCTTGCAATTTTTTTGTAAAGTCAACAGTTTTTGTGGAATTTGGCATCAAAGATTTTAAATGGCCGCCATCTTAAAACGGTTGACAATATTTTAGTATAATTTTAAACGAAGATAGGTCTTTTTAAGATAAACATTTGTGCAAAATCTCAACATTGTACCTCAAACCGTTTAGGAGTAAGGAATTGTTTTGTAAAAAACACATACAGACAGATAGACGGAAAACTAGGCACCGTAGACCCATGTTCCTATGGTGAAATGTGTTTGTCTTGACCCAAGCAATAACGCTATATACATGTGTCCAGAGATTTACGGGAAACCCTGTATATAGGCCAACATTAAGATATATTCGAATTGTAAGCGAAAACCTACTCTGTAAAACAATTTACAATCACACGTAAATGATTTTTGACCAAAAAACATACTTAAAACGATTAGATGGAATTGACATTATAACAGTCTATTATTGAACATACAAAGAACATTTTGTGAAAGTTTTATTGAAAAATATTTATAAATACGCTTTTCGTGATCGTTTTTATAAAATGTGTAAATCCAAATGAACCATAGGAAGGAAATTAGAAATAACCATTAGTTTTAAGGTACACAAAGTTATTGAAACTAGTTTTATCATGATGAAATTTACACAGAACATTTATTTGTGCATAGAATACATTTTGAGAAAATTTCATTAATAGATATTAAGAAATATTCGAATTATAAGCGAAAACCTACTCTGAAGAACAATTTACAATAACGTGTAAATGATTTTTTGACCAAAAAACATACTTAAAACAATTAGATGGAATTGACATTATAACAGTCTATTATCGAACATACAAAGGACATTTTGTGAAAGATTTATTGAAAAATATTCATAAATACGCTTTTCGTGATCGTTTTTATAAAATGTGTAAGGCCAAATGAACCGTAGGAAGGAAATTAGAAATAACCTGTAGTTTTTTGGTACACAGAGTTATTGAAACTAGTTTTATCATGATGAAATTTACATAGAACATTTATTTATGCATAGAATACATTTTGTTGAATTCGGGCATCATAGGAGTTATGCGTATCACAGGACAGCCTGGTACTTTACTATCAATATGGTTTTACGGTTTTCGGGTACACGTCAAATTAATTGCCTAAAAGTAAAAAATAAAATAGTGGAATCAGTTGCCACTGTAGATGAGTTTCCTATTTACTTCTAGTAATAAAGTTTTTAGCATGTTTGACTATGGAATAACTATTCATTTGACTGAAAGATGTCATTTAAGCCTAAATGGTTATAAACAGAAGCTTGTTAGAATACAATAGTAGCCCTCTATATTCTTTGCTACCTGTTTACTGGGAAAGCAACCACTGGCCTAGGAATTAAATAAACACAATATTTCTTAGAAACAGTAGTTTTAAGGTTAAGTTTTCAATAACTTCAAGAGCAGCGTGAATTACAACAGTAGAATATTTTAAAACTTGTTGACAGGTGACATGAATTGGTTTTAAAGCAAGGTAGGATTCCTTACTGTAGGCATCTACTTAATCAAAGGACTACAAACCTTGTTGAATGAATTTCAAACAGATTAATAAATATAAGCAAAATCCCTCAACCATTTTTTAATGTTATATTTTTTTTCCTTACAAAATTATCAATTTCTTCAAGAGTTTCTACAAAATCGTACCGTAATGCTATTGCTAGATAATCTATAAAAAAAAACTGTATTTACGATAGTTTGATCTAGAATCCACAATTTCTGGCAATTTTAATTAAAACTTTGAGAAGATGTCTCTTTTAGTTTTTTCTTGGGAAAATACAAAATATTAAAGTTTGAAATTTCGTTCCAAAAACGTTTCCCGAAAGGCCTATTGGGATATAAGTATTTAACGGTTGGTTGTAAGTAAATAAAACTAAAACCATTTGATTTAGCCGACAATATTGGATGTTTTTTTAAATTTTACAAATAAACATTTTCATAAGTTGTTAAGGTTTAATATTGATAAAAATAATATTTGGCTTATGTAATTTTTTTTGTTTTATAATTTCTATAATTTAGGTTAATTGTTTTCATTTCACCTCAAATAACTTACACATATACCAACAAAAAAGAAAAGATTATATAAATATTGCTCAGACAAGTTTATATTTTATTTATATTTATAAATATATCATATACTAATAAATAGAGAATATTGATGATAATAATAATCAAATAACATTTAGTGTAGCTATATTGGTTTTTCGGGAATAAGTACCGGTACATAAGAAATTACAACATCTTATAAATATTTTTGCAGAATCTTACTATACCCATTTAAAATATTGTTTTGCAATGTAAACGTGATGGTATTAATACTTAACCATTTATTCGAGAAGAAGAAAGAAACGAAAATAAACAACAAAGATTCACAATTTGTCAAACACTTTGAAAATGTGTAAACATTTTAATTTCAAGAATGCAGTTGAGACTATTATAAACATTTAATCAATTTCGAATTAAATGCAGTAAACTGAATTCTATATATCTATCCCTTCTCTATTAAAAAAAAAAATAATAAATAAAATAAAAGGAGCTCAGCATTACCGCTGTGCACCTGTTCCATATTTTCACACTTGATTGTTTATTTTGGATTTGGTTGGATTTGATTTTTTTTGGACCAACTACATAAAAACCCATTTAAAATTTTTACTCAGTATATTAAAAACGTATATAGTTTGGGCAAAATCTATACCTAAAGTTTTTTTAAATTTTTTTGTGGGATGAATTTCGTTAAAATGTGGGATCCACTACATTAAAAGAAATGCCAAATTTCCACTTAGTAAATTGAAAAACTGAAATATTGTGGGTTTGGGAAAACTCAGTCAATAAATAGATATATTTTAAATATATTGATGGGTTTTTTGAAAAGTGGTGTCCGCTATTATGTAAAACGCAGAAGTAAAATTCCGACAGTACTTAGAAAATCTGAAATAGTGTGAGTTTGGGCAATATCTGTTATTAAAATAATGTTTTTCAAATTTTGTTGATTTATTTTGAATTCGGTTTAAGAGTGGGATCCACTACAAAAAATTTAAATAAGCGATAAATAAAGTTAAGAATTATTCTAAATAATAGCTAGACCCTATTTGTAACAAGCAGGTTTTGGTACAACTATTATCACAATAATATTACGAAATTACTAATGACGTTATAAAGTAAAATTAATAACTATAATTTGAACGTACCTGCTTTGATATCAGTTGCTTGTTTCCTTCCATTTTACACACAAGACGCAGAGTTGAACATTCAAAGCTGTGGACAAAGTTGAATACTACGGTCCAGTATCCAGCCCCTAAAACTATTTTGTTTGCAACGATACTCGATACATTTCTCGGAATTATTGAGGCCGCCTGAGTGTGAGAAGTAGAAGACCGAGTACTATTTGTATTTACTAATTATTATAAAACTCCATCCTAATATGTATTTGTTTAAATTCTTTTATTTATTGTTTTATCTGGTGTGTGGTGTACTGTACGACGGAAGTGAAAATGTCTATGGTGATCAAAACCATTTCACAGTAATAGTTACATTTCAACAATTATGAGACTTATCGTATTCTCCATACAAACGACGGTCGTTTCGGCTATTTAGCCATTTTCAAGTCAGTGTTGTTTAATTGTTGAATTTTAGTCAATATTCGAAACGGCGACATCCAAACAATATAGTAGTTACATTGTATGATTGATATTAATAATTATTATTAATATCGTAATACTATTATTATTATTTATTGCATTGATTTAACCTAAGAAAATTATTGCATAGTTTCTTTTTCAAAAGAGTAGGCTATATCACCTACTTCACATGAGCATTAATTTAACCCTAGAACAATACAGTATTGAAAATACAATTGTACAGCAGCTCCTTAACGTGAATATTAATTTAACCTGAGAAAGTTACTACATAGTTTTCTTATAAAAGATTATAGCACCTCTTTAACAAGAATATTCATTGTTCCTATGAAAGTTATTGCACAGTTTCTTTTATAAAAGTGTAAAGCATCTCTTTAAAATAAACATTTATTTACCCTGAGAAAGTTATTGCGTAATTCAGAATTGCAACATCTCCTTGACAAGGAAATTAGTTTTTTCTGAAAAATGTTATTGCTTAGTTGGTTTTCTGTAAGATTTGCGAGGTCACCTTGAAAAGGAAATAAGTTTTATTTGAGAAAGTTATTGCTTAGTTGGTTTTATATAAGACAGCGAGGTCTCCTTGACAAGGAAATAAAGTTTTATCCGAGAAAGATATTGCATAGTTTATTTTATAAAACAGTACAGCACCATAAATGTTGAAGCTTTCTAGGGATGTTTTTGCATACAGCACTTTCTTTTTTAGTACACTCGTTTTTTCGCTCGAAAATACCCGAATGAGCTTGACGAATGAAACCTAATCATCACGAAGCGTAACGCGTGACGGATGACGCTTCACACTTATTCACAGCACAGGAACATTGTTATCACACCAAAAATAATAATAAATACTAAAAGTTATTTCAAAACCATAATTTGTTTTTTACAATGATTTATTTTGCTAAACACATTGACAATCGAACAATTTACCAACAATAATGTATTGGTTGTAGTAGAGACCACCTCTGAAAAATGGCCCCAATATTTGGTTTAGTTTGTCCAAACAGCCGTGCGCTCTAAAGGATTAGGGCGACCCTTGCTCCCCAACGCGCAGACACACTCACACGTGCGGCTTGGCCTACCTGCTGCTAATGGTTCTTCTATGAATCATAAACTAGCCCTTGTACTACAAAATCAAATTTTTCTAGATTTTAACTTTACTAAATTTTTACTCTAATTACTGAACTCTAAATATTATTTCTACCAAAATGAGTCCAAACACGGTATAATATTGTGACAACTCTAAGTGGTTTTATGGTCAGTAGGTTACAAAATCATAAATTTGACTACTTTAAAATGGTTATAGACATTTTATTTGAATTAGCACGATCACAATAACATACATAATAATTACAGTAATTCTAGTAGTGATTTCAAACGTACCGGTATGCAAAAAAAAAACAAAGAATCTAAATCAAAATCAACATAGGCTAACAGTGAACATATACTAAAGTAAAAGAAAATACAAATAATTACAAATTTGTTTTAAAAGTTACTTTACAATAACATTTTCCATGGTATTGATCAGATTACTATTACATTAGACGTCTGATTATTACAATATAAAATACGTGATAAAGGACACGTTTTAACTATTTTCTAGTTTTAAAACTCAAAACCCAGTTAGAGTTGTCACAATTGTACCGTGTTTGGACCCATTTTGCGAAAAATAATATTTAGAGTTTAGTAATTAGAGTAAAAATTAGGTAAAGTTAAAATCTAGAAAAAATTCATTTTGTAGCACAAGGGCTAGTTGGTGATTCATAGAAGAACCAATAGCAGCAGGTAGGCCGAGTGATATACTATAAACACTTATAAAATACTATATTTTATAAGTGAAATACTACCAAAAGACGATAACACACAACAAATGTCTACGTGAATTTCAAAACTGCTTAAGCGACTTGGGTTAGAACAGAAGGCCAACAGGATGTCAAACTGGCAACAGTGCCGGTTCTCTTTGTGATATTTCGGTGGTTAAAATATACACCTTAGTTGCCATAATGGTATCGCAATGTAAAATATATACAGTGGCCTTCGTAATGTTAGAAACGTCAAAAGCTGCAACAATGATGTTAATTTAGTGATTGAAAAAAAAAATTGTATTTTAAATTTTTTGAGATATCAAAATGTATAAACTAATTGATATCACCTTGCAAAGCCACTATACATTTCTAAAAAGAAATATACTTTATTCTTTTAAGGGGCTGCCATATTGTATGGATATGAAATGATGCCATAATGATAGTGGGATTTATATATATATATATATATGAATGGATAGTTTATTCCTGACAATGATTTTGAACAAAGAAAAAAAAGTTTTTATTGTTAAACTTCATTTTTTTAAAAATATTATTTTGTGCTAGGATGTTAGAAAGGTAGTTTCCATTTAAGTATGTTTCCTAACATGACATCCATTCACCATTTTATAGTTAAATTTAAAGCAACTAGTTCCGTATTTAATCGTCAACATGTTTGAAGACACACAGTTTTAAATGATGATCCAATAGAAGATGTGAGGGTAAGTTGTTGTTCTCCAAAAAAGTCTTCAAGGAAATAGACAAAAGGGAATATCCTATGATAGTGCTTTTAAAGTCACTCGAATATTTAGCATAAAATTACACAAATTTGTACAAGTTAATTCTGACTGATTATGTTACCAGACTGTACTGTTGTCTGTGGTTTAACAGTTTTGTTCGAGAACAGTTTTGGACTCAGTTGAGGGATGGTTTCATTCAAGTAGATATGGTAAAAATAAAAATGAGTTCTACTGGAGCTTTGAAAAACTTCATGTCAATAGCCTCTGCATCTCAAAAAAAAAAATGCTGCGTGGAGTGCTATTTCATGACGGAAAATTATTGGTTTTATTTTTGGTTTGAAAACATAATCAATGGAGAGCTCTTATCGAGATTTCTTATACACTTTATTGTATTGTTAGTGAAAGATGAAATGTTTTCATAGTTTCAACAAGATGGTGTCACATGCCATATGGCTAACTCAACAATAGATCTAGTGAAAGACTTATTGGAAGAGGATTGTGGCTAGCTTAGGTCTCCTGATCTCTTTTCAGCGAATTATTTCCTCTCTAGCTACTTAAGGAATCGTGCTTTTCACAATAATCCTTAAATTATTTAGGAAGTTGAAGGAAACATAACTTACCTGGTAATACTCAGGAATTAGTACTAATGTACTTGGAAGAAAAATATGCGAAGAATTATATATTTGTGAAAATGATGGCCATTTTGAAAATTTACTTTAAAAATTCTATCAATGTTAAAAGCAATATTCTTATTTTTTAGTTGAAATATGTATATTGCAATTTAACTATAAAGAAATGTTCTGATTAAATGAATCTTGGTTACGTTTTTAAAATGCATACTCTATATAAACTGGCAAACAATGTTTTCTTTCAAGTTTTATTACTACAGGCCAAAAAGTAATAAAACCCAATATATATAATATTTAAATTTTGTATGGATAGGAGACGCAGACTTATCTCGTAAAGTGATTCTTGATATTAACCTAGTATTACATAAAAAGAAAAACACTAATGTTCTGAAATATTTCATGAACACTGTTCACTTTCTCAATCAGTAGAAGTATACATAAACATGAAGTATAATACAGTATGTATACATAAACTGTTTTTTCTGAATACTTTTGCATTTCCAGAAAAATGTTCTTTTCAATGGATAAAAGTGTCAGATTGCTCAGTCGGGTTTGTCTTTTCGTGTGGCTCTGAGATAAGTCTTTTTAAGACAGAGAAACTTTTTTCTACTGTTACGGCTGTAGAAGGAAATGTTGAAATTAATTCTGCAAGTTTGTATACTTCATATTCAAATTATTTAGTTTCATGTAGTTTGTAATTTCATTAACAGATATTTCTTTATACTCTCATCCTGAGTGTACAGTACATTAAGTTCATTTTTAAGGTAAACTATATCAAAGTATGAAGCATGTGGTTATTTAAAGTTCTACTATTAAAATATGAGGAAACTTTTTAGAAGATATACAAAATCGTTGGAATATAATAACAATATGAATTTCAGATATTTTGGAATTCAAATCAAGATTTTATCTGTGTCATTAATGTATCAAAAATTTCAATAAAAATACGCTATAATTTACAATGGTCGTTATTTCTCTGCCTTATTGATTTTGAGTCATATTCTGTACCTTCAGCTTCAGAATAATTTGTAGCTTCTGCAGATATGTATTAAAATCATCTCTATTTTTGTACAATAATATTTCAAGTGAAAAATATACGACCTAGACTGGGAATCAAACCCAGGACCTTTGGCTTTACGCGTCAATACTCTACCAACTGAGCTATCCAAGTCGCTTCCCAGCACAGGGCGTAAACTTCTCACTTGACTTTTACGTTTAATTGCTGCAATTTTGAGTTTCCAAACTAAATTACCAACCAAAATTCCAAACTAAAAAAATTGTTGCCATATGATGCTAAAAAAATTCCAAAAGTTGTAGATGCCCTTATTTGTTGAATCTTCAGTCTCATTATAGCCTTTAAATGCATATTCTATCTACCCAAGAAATGTTTCTGCATCAATTAATCTTTTTAAAATAAGTCTATTTTCTTTAATTTTTTTACTATGTTGAGTGTCCACAATTTTCTTACGTAAATTCATAGAATATTGTAAGTGTGTGGAGTTAAATCTTTATGCTTTAAGAGCTTTTAAACAAAAATCAAGTTACCTATCTATTTGTAAGTCTGCGTTCTTACAAATTTCTCATTAAGTTTACCATTTAATTTACCTGAAGGGCAGGGTTGCACTCTCAATCGTACTTAACAGTTACTCCTATAACATGGCACATGGTTATCACAATGAAGTTAGCCAGACATACTTAGTAAAACAGAAATCTCCCTTTTTATTTTATTCAAAAACAAAAACATTATCATTTAAATCAACAAAAAGAATTATTAACATTCAATATTCATCTCTATGAAATACTAAAATTATTAACATGTGTAAAGTCAATGTTCCTATTAATGTTCCAAAATAAAGTTCCTTTTACATTTTATCTTAATTAAACCAATGATGTTAACTTTGAATGTTTTTTCACTCTACTCACGAGTTACCATGTCCATATATTTTAGTTTGTTTTAAACCTCACAACTAACGGAGATCCTCCATCTTAAACTGAATGCGAGTCCGTCCAGTCATCTCTCAATGCGACTGATAGGTGTAGGACTCTGACAAAGACTGATTAAGCCACGCTTCTAGAAGATGCTTGGTAAAGCTAACGCTGAGGCTTCTGGGAAATCTCTCGTTTTCCGTTTTCATGGGGTTCGGCTTACTAATTGCTTTCACCTTACGTTGCATTAACTTCGATGGTTACAAGTCCATATGACTTTACGCACACAGTTTGAAATTATATTTTACAATTACTTATCTCCATTATACAATTCCTATTAATTATATTATTAGTATATCTTTATTATTATTTGAATGTTTAATTATTTTTTATTATCATTAACATTAATTGTTTTATTATATAATATATTTTATTGGTTGGAAGATGTCCCATGCTTACAATATGTTCAAATCTTTGAGAGACAAAAATCTGTTATACACTGGATATTCGAATATGACTAAGAGATTTTGGATGTTTTAACTATTAAAGCTGATCTTATTCCATGGGTAAACATGACAGGAAAAAAGCAAACATGCCCTGCAAAACAATTTATTTAATGCACTTGAGCCATATAACCAAGGATATTGGGTATAGTTTCTTTGATTAAAACATTGAGTATAAAATTGCTGTTTTTTCTTTATATTCACTTTTAAGTTTTGAAAGGGTCTAGCTATCTTCACTATTGAACTTTATCGTCATATGGAAGTCGGTAAAACGAAATACTTTTCAATGGTTCATTAATTATATTACTAATTTTAATTTATTATTTTCGAGGTCCAAACTAGTAGTAAAATAATAATAACTGAGTAGTAATGTTAGTCTATTAATTAAACCAATTTTGCAATAAAGTAGGGTGATCATGTGTATCAAGATTAAGGATTTAGCGCCTTAATAAACAAGTGGGATAGTGTTTTTTAAACAAAATTATAAACTATCATAAATGATAAATTATAAATTGTATAGCATATATCAGCATGGCACACACACCAAGTACATCTGCATGGCACACGAAGGAAAACTAGACACACAAAACAAATAATTTACACACAATTCTATTATTCTAGCTCTCTAGAAAGCAGACTTACTGTGTTAAAATCTCGAAAAACATCCTTTTCTTCCTCACTTACTATTGTTATTCAGTTAACATTGGGGGAAGTGTTCATTCTCTATCTGTGAAGACATGAGTAAAGCAGGTTTTGGTGAAATAAAAATCTGTTAAGTGGGAATAAACTTGTAAAATAATTTTATATTCAGATATCATCTTAATTAAAATTTTTACATTTGAAAAGTGTACACTCACATTCTGATTTATTTTTATGACATCAATACTTGGGCTTCGCAGCTAGCTTATAATAGTCATATATACAATGTTTTTTCTTTTTTTTCAGTGGTTCATATTGATAGTTTTATCTTAAGCTATATTTCGAAGTGGATTTTGGATAATCCTGATAATTACAAATTTTAAATGTAATTTAATTTTCATTCGTTCTATTTCGTTTATTTAACAAAAATATAATTGTAAACATTTAGATTAAGAGTGAGATTTAATATTTAAACTCAATGTAAAATAATTGCATATAATTAACAATGTTTTGTAATGATACGTAAAATCTATATAGGCCTACTGATAATAATGTTTTAGATACATAGCTAATATAATACAGCTGATCAAGTTGTTGATTGTAAATTTTATATAATCAATTTAATTTAGAAGAAGTTTACGTTTTGGCACTAAATGTACAGTTAAGCACATTTCTTTTAAATATTTATCACACTACACTAAACGCAATATCATATAAGCAATTGGTTTTATAGATTTCTGGTGGAACAGAATTTGTGTTTTTATTTACCCAATTCCCACTAAATTTAATTACAGTAAAACCCTTGGTTAGTTTGATCCCGGATCATTCCATATTCGTTATAATTTGACAGAAGCCAAAGTTAACTCTACCACTATGATTTGAGAATTGCACAAGCCAGACAGTCCAGTCAGTGGTGAGTACTGTATTGTCTTCACCAGGACACCAATCCCTATTGTTTGCACAATTGTCATACCCATGTCACCACTCAGGTTTATCCCTCACTTTCCAAGTCTTTATTGACTCGAAGTGCTGAAGGGGCATGACAAGTTTTATTTTACAGTTTAGACATAGCGTTATGTGTTTTCAAAATATCGAGCAAGAAAAGATATTTCTGTATCAATGGAATGAAATTAGAGGCATTAAAAGTAATTGATAAAGGAGAAAGTATAAACAAAGTGGTGAATGAGTTTAATGTTAGATGAACCACGATACTTGAGTGGAAGAAGAGGAGATCAAAAATTGAATCTTGGTGTGACATAATACTATGTACAGAATCTCTAATAGAAAGAAGAACTATGAAATATGTAGAGTATGAAAAAGTTAGTGAGGCTCTTTATCAATAGTTTAGGAAAAATGGAACACTTCTATTTGGACCAATTCTAGAGGAAAAAGCTCTTAAGTTCTATGAAGAACTCAAAGAAGATGGAGAACCCAGATTCACCGCAAACAATGACTGGCTGGATTTGTGGAAGCAATGATATGGAGTGAAACGGCTGATCATCTGTGACAAAAGACTGATCTTTAGACAATGCTTCAACTCTTGGAAAAAAACCCATTGATAATTTGTAGAAAATGAATTTCCTGAAATTGAGGCTAAGAATAAGGAAAATACTACTGAGGTAGTCGATTTGATGAAGAAAGTTCCAGGGTGCAAGGAAACTTTGGACGGGAACATAGAAGAGTGGATGGATCCAAGACGCAACAAGTGAACTGGGTGCAGATGATGAAATCATTGCAGCTGTGTATAGATTGTGTTTTATGGGTCAAGAAATGATGACCCATACTGAAGGCGATTGAGGGAACAACAGGGGTGTCTTCAATGCACATACTTTTCCTTTTCGTCGGTTTTGTGATGAAGCAAGAAGGTGGAGAAACTAAAATTAAAAACATTCAAGAAATAGACGATTTTTTTTACACAGTAATATAAGTTGTAATGTACTGGTGAATTTGGTTTTGAATTGTTATTGAATGTATAAGTAGTCATCAATTTATTTGGTCTATTCATGGAAACAGTCTTCAATTTCGTGTAATTCAACATTTCGGTAATTGGGCACCCGCTAAGTACACATTATGTCAAACTACTGTGGCTTTACTATATTTTCTTTAAATAATATGTAACTCCAACACTGATTTGGGTTTAAGCAATATAATGTGAAGGTTATAATAGTTGGCAAAAAACCATTAAAAAAAATCCATGTTTGGTTACTAGTCCATCCTGCTTATGTGTATTTTATTTTATTTTCAATTTCAAGTTTCTTTTCAGGTCTGATTTATTGTATTATTTTGTGTTTAAAGTTTTACTGCTATTTATTATCTTTTATGTTGTGTTTTGTATATGTATGGGAATCATTGAACAAATAAAATTGAGTATTATAGAATTATACTCAACATACGTAACATTTTAATGTAAGTGTAATTTGTTTATATATTTTGTTTCAGAGAAGGCTTATTTTGATAATGCTTGATAGTTTTGGAAGTGTAATCATTTTATCAATTCTTTCCCAAATAGAATATTATTTTAGAAATAATCCTTTTATACGTCCGGAAGCTAAAAGTGATCTACTGAATTGTATCTCTGTATTAAGGAATATTATACCTTTTATTGAACGGATACATAGAGCTAATTTCTATGCCTTTGGCATGTTTTACCATCTATCCAAAAGATTTACTGGAATTCAATATGTAAGTATTTATTCCTTAATGTTACTTAATACTCATTTTTATTTGAATAATCTATTCATACAGAAAATGTCACCGATTGTTATATTGATTGTCTTTTTAATTTAATTTTACTGCTACACTATGATGTATTTGCCATCAATATATTGGAGCAATGATGTCACTGAATCATTGTTAAATAAATGCAGTATGTGTTTCAGAAGTTTTTACTAATTTAAGTAAAGTGAAGTCTTATTATTCTAAATAGTCTGTTATAACAGGTAGTTTTAATAATGATGAAAAAACCTACCATAATTTTCGTTCAGTGTATATTTACTACTTTTAAAAATTTTGAATAGTCTTCTCCATTTGAAGATTTTGAGAATTTACTTGGAAGAACGAGAAAAATTGGTTGGACTTAAACTGTAATTTAAATCAATATTGAGCTTGACTTGATAGAATAAATAACTTTAATATCTTTAGTTATAGTTTAGTTATTGTAGCTCGTGAATGGCTGAAGATGGCAATTTTGTTGTTGAAACACGTTTGAATAAATAAACATTTTAGTGAGAATTTGTGTTCAAGTTTTATTCTATTAAGTAAATTCAACTGCAATACTGAAACTTGAAAATATTGAGCGAATTTAATCAGATTTTAAAATTTGAAGTTATCTAGAAAGTGTGCGGTTAGGCAAATTTACTCGACAGAATTCGTCCTGTAACTTTTATACACTTACCATGGTTTGTATTTAAAAAATGGATTTAAAATATTAACAAAACAGAATAACTGATTTGTATTTTATTTTTCGTTATGAACACTTACCACATAAAAACGGATGAATTTAAATAATCCTGTCTGTTCGTTTATGTTTCTACTCTACTTCTGTGTTTATTAGTTTTATTTTATAACTTGTAAACGAAGAGGTTTTAATTACTCTTTCTAAATAATGGATTCTCAATTTTGTCATATTCTTTCTTACACACCCTTGTGCATATTATTATCCTGAGATTACCATAGAGACCATACAGCCAAATTTATTTGAACTAAAATGGTTTATGATTTTTCAGGTTTTAGTGTGGCGATGGTTAAAAGATTATCAATCGCTAAATGGCTTCAGATTGCTAGGTTTTGTTACTTTTATTCATTTACTAGCGGTTGCAATTAACTCAATGTGGTCTTGGTTTAATGCACCTCCAGAAGGAGGAACTGTTACTTATGAACCTCCAAAAGTATCTTTGTTGAAAGTAAAAGACAGAAAGTGTACTTTGTGTTTGGATGAACGAAGAAATGTCAGTACAACACCTTGCGGCCATCTCTTCTGTTGGACATGCATAATGGATTGGTTACAGACACAAAATCAATGTCCTCTTTGTCGTGAAAGAGTTGAACCTTCCCGTGTTGTACCATTGCAAAACTATTTGTGATGTAGTTGATATATAGTTATACAAAATAAAACTGTTTAATTCAAAATAAATAAAATTATTAATAATTAAATAATAAAATAAAAATTATAAAATATCTGCTAAATTATTATTAGTTTTAATTGTGATCTTTCATAGTATTGCTTACTATTGTCTCTAATTTTTTAATCGAATGTAACTTATTTTCTTTGTTTAAAATTTCTAAACAAAGAATTGAAATATTAATTGTTAATTGATAAGTAGGCGGATTAAATATTAATGGGATATTCAGTAATTAACAGTGATTAAATTTGGATTACAGTTATTGGAAAAGAAGCTATTCAATAACAATAATTGCCGACTGTACCTAATATTGTTATCAGTGACGAACACTGGTATGTGTTATTAAATTATACTCAAATACTGAAGTTTCTTGCATGTTAGAAACACTATTTTTCTGGAATGTAATATATCGTGAAAGTATATTTTGATATTTTTAGCTTAATGACAAATTTCCTGTCACCATATTGGTGTCATAAAGTAGTACAGCAACTTTTGTGGAATAGTATTTTAAATAACTTTTTTTACTACATTAAATTTAAAACCTTTAATTAATATAATACTATGTGTAAATATGATCTGTTATTGTATATATATATATATATATATATATATATATATATATATATATATATATATATATATATAATAAAAAGGTGGAGCTACATTAATTCCTGTATAAATAATTATTTAATTATAATTAATCAAAATGGTAATGGTTTAAGTCTCTATGTAACTAATCCTTTATGGTAAAATTAAGTTATAACTTTACCTATGTTTTATATATTTTACAAGAGGTATAATTATTTTACTTGGATAAGTTTATATTTTTCGTTCACTATTGTCATGTATTTGTTATAAAAATATAAAATAAGAGCTGTATACATTTGCATGTTAGAGCTGTTACATAACCGTTAGGTGTTGGAGATGAAAAAATGTATGTTTTCGAAACAAATTGAAATCATTATCTTAGTCAGCTTGTAATATTGTAAATAATATTTATATTGGTTGTTACAAATTTGTTATGCTCGTAAATATATTTATTATTTTGCACCATATTAAATATTGTAATTTATTTTTACTTTTCTTTCATATAAGCTACCTTTGACAATTGTTTATCTTCAGTTACATAAAATTTACAAATTCTGAGTATTAAGTCAACAATTTATCTTACTTCTTTTATCTTCACAAATACATTTAATTTTAAATTTGTTTAGGTTTGTATACAGTTGTAAAATTATGAAATCTATTTATAGTTTATTTGCAATATCCTCAGAATAACTGTATGAAATTTTAATAAAAATAAAAGATAATTAGTCCTTAATGGTTGGTTGGCTATTGTTCTTGACTGACATATCAGAAGTTACATCATCTCTGAAGAAACTGGTTTTCGTTTAAAATTTTTTGAATTTATATAATAAATTTTAAATCTTAAATAAATATTAGTGGAAAACTTAACTGCTAATAAAACAATACAACTAAATGTTGTGGGAAGGGGAGGGAACTACAAAGTATTAATGGAATATATGTTGCTACAGTCACAAATAGAAGCTTTGTTAAACAAAATGTGAAGTATTACACATTTTTTATATTTACCTAAATACAACATTGGTCATTGCCACATCATATTTTTGCCTCTCTGATGATATATCTTTGAACATCTAACAACCTGTTGATGGTTTGAACAATAACAGAATGAGAGAAGGAGGAGAGCAGTGGTGGCTAGTCAGAGGAGGCAATGGAGGCCAGAGGTATTTTATTAAATATATAAATAAAATATATGAAACCTCTAAATAATATTATGGACTTTAGTAGTCAATGTATCAACAATAATAAAAGTGATAGAAGCAGAGTTTTAGCTGGTCGCTCTAATACAAAGTGATGGTGGAGAGGCGATATATTGTCTGTGGAGGCTAGATGGTCAGTAATCCTGCACAAAGTGCATTGTTTGTGGGTTGCTGTGTCTACGGTTTATCATATATTCGTATGTATGTTTGTGTTATTTTAATCTCTGAAATGGACATACACTACATATGTGCTAGTTCTTCACAAATAATACTAAGAAAGTTTTTTTCCAAAATTGATACTAAAATTTTTAATTTTAATTCCAAAAAGTCATGTTTAAAAAATTCTGAAAAGTAGTTTACTATAAGACAAAGTTTCATGTGCAAAGTTTCAAAATGGGATGGTAATGGGTTCTTAAAAATATTATTTTCTGTTTAGATAAGGTTTTGTATATGTTTACATTTTTTATTCAGAAAAGATATACAATTTCAGGCATAAGTAAGTTTAAACAAACTTATTATTAACCAAATATGTAACAGAGATAGTCTTACCTTCAAGAATATTGAGTTTTAAAGATGGATTTGCATTACAATTAACGTATAATGGATTATATGACACTGGTTTAAGAGTTTAAAAATATTTCATGATTATCACTTCACACTGTCATGGAATAAAAATTTAGTATAACACTGTCATTATATTAATTATACATTGTAACTTAGCAAAGCTCACTGAGAACATTTAAATAGTGCCTCATTACTTGCTAAACTGTCATTTTCTGGTGAAGCATAGTTTCCTCCTGTTGGAGTAAATGGACACACAAGACGGAGTATGTCTGTTATGAAAACCTACAGAACATCTGGTTTTCTTGGGTAGCAGAATGATGGTGATGGACCACAGGGATGAAGAGAAGTTACATTAACTGATGGTGGGTTGCAAAGCATTTTTGGCAAACAATATTTATAGGTTATAAGTTGACCATCAGTGATAACTCCTAGTTTTGACTTTTCAGTCATGAGCTTAACGTTATGATTTATTGTGCATACACGTACTGAATGAGTTCCTTTAGAACCTGCTAAAATTCAGTACTTTGACTGTAGTTCGGCAAATTTAAAAAACCCTACATTATATTTTGGAAAATTTTCCTATAACAATGAACATGCCTCTTTTAAATTGCATAGTACTGTATTAGCCTTTTAGAACATTTAGTTTTGTTTTCATCTTGATTGGTAATAGTAACACAATCTATGATGCCTGGCATTGCTCTACTGACCTCGTCATTTTCATAGAATTAAATTACTGCTTCCACCACTTCTCTTTTGCAAGATTTTTGCCCGGTTTCAGATTGGGGTTTTCTAAAATGCCTTTTTCTTTAACGATTTTCTTTGACTGACGAACCATGTAGTTAGGAGTGTTAGACTAGCTCACGATTTTTTTATTCCTCAAGATTCGGGTAGACAAGTCAATATCATAATTTTGTTTTACCCTACAAGTTGAATTATTGAAGTTAACTTTTAGATTTTGAATAACTGAATCGTCTTAAGTTTTCATTTTCATAGCAATCAGAAGAGTCACATATAAATTGAGTAATAGTTACTTGAATAGTTATTAACGTATATCTGACATACTATTGGGTTATTTATAGTAAGATTTTTAATACATTCCATCTGATTAGTTGGGGTAAAGTGGGGTAGTTATATTCCGTAAAGTGGGGTAACTTGAAAGATTAAAAGGTTATTTTAGAGTTTTGTAGTGGCAACCCTGCAAAGAAGACCTATGAAGTTTGACTTTATTGCATCTTGCCTCCATTTTTAAAGACTTGGCACTAATAGACGTGGTTAAGTTTTTAATCAGTACTAAAGGTAAAATTTATTTTTTAAATATAATGATTTTTAACCTCAAAACATGGTTTGAAAAACTTCACATGCAAGTTATATTAAAAATGGTCTTATCCTAATAATATTTTATGTAATCTGACCTTGTTTATTTGTGACTACATATCAGTGGACAAATTGAAATTGAGTCCTTCAAAATGTATTATTACAAGGAATTTCTAATAAGTACAATTTTTGTTAGTTGATTTTTACTTGTTTTATGTAATCACTTTTATATCGATTTTCTGTATGTCATGAAATATGAGCCTCAATAAAGCTTTTTTTCTCTCTTGTTCCAGATTTATACATGGTGAGAAATCAGCAGCAGAAGCCAGCACACGAAAGTATTGTGAATTCAGTGTTGAAAATTTAACAAAAGTGCTGAAGGTGGTGAGTGATTAAAAACCCATCTATCCATGTGCAAAGCAGCAGAAGAGTGTGGTACTTCACCTGCAACGTTAAGTAAAAAGATAAGAGGTACGCATTCTATGAACGATGGACGCCCGGAGTGTGTCCTATTAGCAGATGAGAAATTATTGGCTCATGGATTAGTTCTTGTCAGTGAATTGAGGTTTCCTCTTACAGCGTTTGATTTATGCTTGATAATAAAAGCTTATGTAGGCAAAAGAAGGATTTATGAGCCTAGATTTTCTAACAATATGCCAACAATAGAGTGGATACGGGGATTAAGTAAACATCAGGATGTTTTACCGCAACGTTTGTGTCAGAATATTAAAAGATCAAGCCAAAATTAGTCATGAACTGATACGTGAGTATTTTGAAGAATTAAAGGTTTCATTGGAAGGCATTTCACCAGATGCAATTATCAACATCGACGAAACAAATCTTACTGTTGACCCTGGCTCTGTAAAAGTTATTACACGACGGGGTTGTAAACATCTTGACAGAATTGTAGACAATTAAGTATTTCAATTATGTATTGTGGGACTGCTTCAGGAATTCTTTTACTGCCATATGTGTGTTACAAGTCTGAGCATTTACATCACTCGTGGACCAATGCAGATCACAAATGAACGTGGTATAATCGATCAAAAACTCCTGGTTTAATGGTCTAACCTTTGAAGATTGGTTCCGTACTATCATTCTCCCCTACTTCAGAAGACTACCTAAAAATTATTCCAAAGTTTTATTAGATGGTAATTTTTCTAGCCACATATCTTTTAAAACAATATGTGAAACAAAGAACTTTCGTTATGTTTCATTGTCACCGAACAGCACTCATTTGTGTCAACCACTGGATGTGGCATATTTCCGGCCTTTAAAATGATAATGGCACGCTATACTAAATGAATGGAATGAAAAAAATCGTGGCAGTATTCCCAAAAATAAATTTCCGTTCCTTTTGAAAGATCTTGATGATTTGAATATAGATAATGCTTCTTCAAAAAATTTGATTACTGGCTTTAGAGCTATAGGAACACATCCAATAATTGATGCTGAACAAGATTTGAAATTTTGAGGATCTGGAGGAAAGTGGCACAGCTTGGTGCAAAACACTGACAACATTCTTGCAACAAAGTAGAATAACAGAAAGAAGCCAGGGAAGGATAAACACATGTCAGACTCATACAGACCTATAAGTTTGTTGAGCACTATGAGCAAAGTTTTTAGAAAGTCTTCCTTAAGCGTATCAATGAACACACAAGATCCTGAGGGCAAAGCAATTTGGCTTCAGAACAAAACATTCCACGAGACTCCAACTACTGAGGGTGGTTGAACATGTAACCGAGGGCTTCATTAGGAACCGCTCAACTGGTTCAGTCTTCCTGGATATAGAAAATGCCTTCGATAGTGTGGCATGACGGTCTCATCCATAAACTAAGACACTACAATTTCCTAGACGGGATAATTCATCTCATTAGATCATACCTGTCCAACCATAAGTTTAGGGTTGATGTAGACCAAACAACATCTACACAGAACAAACTGGCCGGCGCCCCAAAAGGGTCCCTAATTGGACCTGTGCTGTTCAACATCTACATCAATGACAATCCAACACCCGAAAACACAATGTGGCCATTTATGCAGATGACACCGCAATATGAACACAGTCATGGCAACCACATATAATACATAGTAGGCTACAAAAAGCACTTAATACCCTTGAGCCATGGCTCACAACCTGGAGAGTAAAAACATATACTGGATGGATTAAGTTAAGTACCTAGGAGTCACCCTGGATAGGAAACTGACATGGTCAGTCCACATAAACTACACTCTGGAAAGAGTAAACATAAAACTCTACCAGCGGAATCCATTGCTCAACAAAATATGTTCTCTCTATGAGAACGGCCACCATGTTATATAAGTCTCTACTTATGAGTATACTTACATATGCAGCTCCCTTCCTTTGGAATACATCCACATCCGAAGACTACAACTATTCCAAAACAAAGTTTTGAGAAAATGACTAAAGCACCAGTTATGCACCAACTTAGAATAATACACAAAGACTTGAATGTGCCTTTTATCAAACATTAACATTTAACGATATTTAGCAGTAAACCTTTACAAAGGGGCACACTCACGTCCCACATCTATACTGAATTCCTCACTTGGCAGATACAAAACAACATCTTGGACAAATGACCTTTGTCCCTAACCCAAGACAGACCACCTGCTGGTCCGATAATGCCCACCACATCCTTATCACTGTGACCTTTTCCTAATTGTTATGTCATCGGATCTGTTTCATAAGTGGTAGGGGCAACGCAGATACATGAGACAAGGCTTTGTTGCAGGTGCAGGTATCAGCATATGGTTGCATGCAGCATGTCTCTTTTGCATGGTATTTCAGTTTTAAGTAGGCAGCAGAAGAAGATGATACATGTAAGGCAATCCTATAATAAAATAACTAACAAGGTATTTGTAAGGTAATCCCATCCTTCACCTACATAACACTCCAAACAGGGATCCTGCATGATCTGTCGCAAGGTTTTCCCTACCTGGATTCTGTCCCAGTTAGGGATTTGCCTCGCTCTTCGCGCGGTATATAATGTTGTTGTTTTAACCATATTTTCTTGACAAGTCCATGGAAAGAGCTTACAAGCTTGGTACATGGAAAACCATTCCTGAATCCTTGTCCTACATATGGACTACTAACAGAAAGGAAGGTGGTTTTTTAGTGAGTAAGAATCTCACACTATTTGGAAGATCCTATGTCTCCCTTTTGTCTTTTGAAGATTTTCCACCTCTCCTATGAAATAAAAAAATTAAAAAATGAATAACAGAAACCTCTTCAAATGTTAAACATAAGCAATAAATAAATATTATACCAGGTAAAAGTATGAGTTCAGCAGAAGATCTTGATTTTGATGATCCATGCCCAAGCACTTCTGACACCAGTTAATCATTTAAATTGGAAACTCACCAAGAGTAAGATTTGTGTGTCTCTGATAGTGATTTGAGTGACGAACATTATTCTGCTCATCATGCTAAATAGATAAAAACATAAAAAAACATGCTGTAATTAATTATATCATACTGACAAGTATTTCAACCAACAACAATAATAAAAATATAATACATTAAATTTAAAAAACATAATTCTAAAATATTTTGGTATAAGGCTAATTTTTGATAAAAAATCATATACAAAATTTGTACTTTATATCTATTTTATTTCCATAATACAAAATGGGAGCCGTCAACTTAGCTTTTAACAAATGATTGTCCATTCTGTGTTTACAAAATCTCAGGAACAATCCCCTAAAATATCCAACAAGAATTCCGAAACATTTTGTACAAAACTATACATAACGTCTGTGCTCTACAATGGCAAATAATTATATTACGTATGTGACAGTGAACTAAAGGCGATTACGTGATAGTGACAGCCTGTCGATTAAATTATGTGACAGTGACAGAAAACTATATGGCGAAAAGTCAAACTTTTTTACCAAGGCAAACGTGAAAAAAAAGTTGTAGTTTAAAGTTTAAAATTTAGTTGCTACTTGCTACGCCGCTAGTTAGTTGTCACTTGTCAGTTGTCAGTGCTCTATCTTAACACAACAGGTAGGATTGATATTTGATGTTATTAAGGAAGGAAATATAGTGTAATGTGTTGTAAAGATAGGCAGGTGATTCTGATATGTATAATTATTTCGACAGAATAATAATGATGAAAAAACCATAGATATGTAATGGGATATAATTTGTTGGCTCTGTCTAAGTTTATAACAGTTTTATTTCTAAATTGCCCAGCGCAGTTAACTTTAGTTATTCTTTACTGCAGCACCCCAATTTTAATATTTTTCCCCGTTATTTTTGTACTATATACCTCTCTTTATAAGAATAGTAACTTTTTTTTTGGCGAGCAAAAATGTTTTTCACGGAACAAAAACAACATGCTTCAAAAACATTTTAAGTTTTCTAGGTTAAGGTCCATTAAGTGAATTACACTTTAAAATAGGTTATGTCTAATCTATATAAGTAAGATAGTTGTTAGATTGTCATTTTTCAGTGAACAAAGTGACCTCCACAAGAAAAACATTATTTATTCTTAAGAAGTAAGGTATACTAGACTATGTCTAAGGTGTAGTAGAGGATAAAAAAATCCACAAAATTAGGAGCCACCTTTAAGTAAACAATTACCAACTATATATATGGTTACCTAACCAGACCTAGTTAAAGAACTACAGCCCAAGGAAGGTCATTATATATTTACCTTACTTGAGCTATAGTTCTTGTACTAGGTCTGGGTCATCATGAATCTTAGATCATACAGGCATAGTAATATCAACCTGTATTAGTGAATGAAGTGTGCATGCACCCCAATAGTGAATTCAATATGACTAAATAATAAATTGTGAGAGATAAAAAGTACTAGTTTGGTTCAGAATTATCGAAAGTATCTGAAAAACAAAATTTTTGAAGACGAAATGCTGAGGTTTCGTACTTAAAATCAATGGTCATGTCTCCTGTATATTTACCAGAAAACTATCACCTAAGTAATAACCATGCTCAATGTTGCTTGACTTTGGTGATCAGTCGAAATATTGTGTTTGCCATGTATTCTTAACCCACAAATACCTCATTGAAATATGTCAGTTTCGTAGTGATAAACATTTTTGTTTAGCAAAAAATGTTACTATTCTTATAAAGAGAGGTATGTAGTAGAAACATGATTAAAAAAATTAAAATTAGCGGTGGTAAATATGTAGTGTCCCTGTTGTTGCTATTTTCTTGCTAAATTTATTCAATTCATGTTCTAAATAGGCCTACCTTCTGTTATAACAATTACAACTGACTTTATTTGTACACTTTTTATGTTTCACAATACCTTATTTCATTTTAAAAATCATCATAATTGAACTTTTCTTTTCATTCTCAAATACGCAATCACATTATGCGTCTAGGTTTTATAGATTACGCATATTGAAATCACTTGTGGGGCGCATGCGCACTACAATCATTTTAACAGGTTCAGATTACTACGCTTTATGATTTAAGAATCATGAGAACTAGGTCTCGGAATGTTAATATATATATTGACCTTCCTATATCTGTAGTTCTTTAACTAGGGCTGGTTAATAATAATAATAGTCTTTATTTTTTTTAGACGAAGTTAGCACCATAAGGTCCTCTCTTCCACTTAACCTCTACTTAATCGATTTTATTTGCGAGTCTTTTGCAACAGAAGCGTATAGATTTAGTTTTACTGTGATTTAACGTCAGTCCATTTCTAACAGCTCAATCTTCAAATAGCATATAATCAATATTTATTTTTTCTATAGTCTTGGCGATTTCTGACACATGAAAATGATTATATACTTGCAAGTCATCAGCATACAAATGAAACTTCGAGTATTTCAGTATATTCTATACATCATTTATATAACTGCTAAATAATAAAGGACCAAGTACAGAACCCTGGGGAACTCCCCTACTAATACATTCCCGGAGACAACTTCTCATCAGACTTTACACACTGGCGTCTTCGACACAAATAAGACTCAAACCATTTAATAGATTCCGCTGAAAATCCTAGCTTAATCAATTTAGCCAATAATAATGGATGATATACACAGTCAAACGCTTTTGAAAAATCAAACAATACTAAAAACATAACTTTCCGCTGATCCATAACTCGGCGGATGTCCTCAGTAACACAAAGGAGAACTGAACTCGTACTATGCCTCTTCCGAAATTAGACTGATGGCTTTTAAGGATATTGTTTTTTCTCTTAAATAGTTGCAAACATAAAAATGCACAATTTTTTGAAAACATTTATAGAATGCATTGTTAAAATGCTTTTAGGTCTGTAGTCCGAAGGAGCTACAGGAGATTTTGTCTTGTTTTATGGCCAAATTATACTATACTTTCATTTAGTAGGAAAAATTGATAAGGGTAAAAGATTTATTAAGGATAGGTTTAATTATAGGTGTTGTGACTTGTAATGTTTCCTTGAAGTTAATTGAAATAGAATTTTATCCATCAGTTTTACTCTGTATTTACATCTTGGTTTTTAACAACTGTAGATCATCAACAGCATTAAAGATAAATGGTTTAATATTATCATTGGATGCAATACTTGATTTAATATTATTGGTAAAATCAACTGCTTCAGCTAGGTCTCCCGGCACATCAGTAAATAGCTATTTAACAAGTTAAGATCAAGAGATACAGGGGAATGGACTTTACTTTACAGACACCTACTTTTTTAAGAGAGCACATTTGAGCTGATGGTTTGTTAGTTAACAAAATCATGTTGGTTAGGTACATGATTGACAGTTCTTTAAACAGACTTATTTTCACAGATGAACATAAACATCAAGGGAATTCGTTTCATACATTGTATTAAGGTAAGTGAACCCCCATACGCCATCTTATAAAATTTTCGAAAAGAAGTCAAGCAAGAAGAAAGCGTCCTTTGAACAGTCCAGTTTTAACATCGAAGATGTATAGACACATACAGTGACGGACTACAAAATTTGAATTTTCAATTGTGAAAAGTGATAAAAAGTATAGTTTTTTTTATTGTGCTTGACGAGAGGATATATAAGTGCTAAGAATACCAAAACTCCAAATAAACAGTATAATACGATAAATTGGTGAGATCTATCCAAAATATTTCGAACTTTCTAATTTTCAAAACAATTTTTTCAAATTAATTTTTTTATAATCGAAATTTAATCTAATATTTGGTTGAGAATTTCAATAATAATTACAATCAGGAGACAGGATAAAGTCGGCACGTTACCTAGCCTGAGATTGTTATATATATATATATATATATATATATATATATATATAAAGACAATATAATTTTTCACTCGTGTTTGTTATCAAAGAATTGTGTTTCGTTTAATATTAACTTATTTTTTGTTTCTAATTCTTGATAGTTTTTCTTGTAGTTTTTGATATAATAAATATTAATTTGATTGTTTACTTTGTAAACCCTTGTGTGTGTGTCATTTACCATTGAGAGTAAAACGCATAATTAAATTAATTAAATATAAATATATATTACAATAAAGATGAGTCAAGTCTATAGTTTATTGAACAAAAAGTTTCCAGGGAAATCAACAAGCTACACATAAAACCCTAAGAATTCATGTTATATAATTCATAGCTTCTGATAGGTGTTTCTACTTTTTAAAGAATTTGCAGTACTTTCCTTATACTAAAATACTATGAATTATAACGTGAAAGAAAAATTATATTGTCTTTATATATATAACAATCTCAGGCTAGGTAACGTGCCGACTTTATCCTGTCTCCTGATTGTAATTATTATTGAAATTCTCAACCAAATATTAGATTAAATTTCGATTATAAAAAAATTAATTTGAAAAATTTGTTTTGAAAATTAGAAAGTTTGAAATATTTTGGATTGATCTCACCAATTTATCGTATTAGACTGTTTATTTGGAGTTCTGGTATTCTTAGCACTTATATATCCTCTCGTCAAGCACAAAAAAAAAACTATACTTTTGATCACTTTTCACAATTGAAAATTCAAATTTTGTAGTCCGTCACTGTATATGTCTATACGTCTTCGATGTTAAAACTGGACTGTTCAAAGGACGCTTTCTTCTTGCTTGGCTTCAAATTGGTTATGTCAAATAAAACTTGAGATTAATGATGAGGTCATCTTCCATTAGGTTCAACAATACTCCTCCCTGTTGAGACCCTTGTGTTGCATTGACCTCTACATTTTTGCCATACAGTGAGGATTTTACAACCCTGCTTTCCAACATAGTCTTGATCCATCTACACACCATTCCATAAATTCCATGATCTAAAACCGCCTCCATAATGGACTGGGTTGTGGTGTTATCAAAAGCTCCTTTAATGTCTAGACATATCACCTAATGCCACTTCTTTATTGTCGAGACCATTTTCTTTTTTGTTTACCAACTGATGTTGAGCAGAGTCACAGGATTTCCCTGGGGTGTATGCATCTTGATTAATTTGGAAAAAGCAGTGGCATAACTACTTGATTGGCGCCAACCCACCCCAAAACCAAACTTTTCGGCTCTAGATGACCCCACTCCACCCGTAACCAATCCCACTCCATGGTCTTATGTGTAATTACTACCTGGTAGTAATTAGACATTATTTTTACTCAAAATTGAAATGAAAGTAAATTAATTTAAGTATAGGACATTCTTTAAATAACCAAACTAACTGTTGGTAGCATTGTAATTAAATATGCCAATCACACTCAAAAGAACATGCAAGCTTTAAGTTTAAACTAATTTATCATCAATAAAAGGGAAAGAAAGACTGTAACTTTAAACATTAAGGTTTATTACTTACCAAAATCTTGTAAGTTGTTATAATTACAATTATTTAAAACTTCTTCTTTTCCTCATGTGAAAATACTTTATGGTCGTTAGCACAAGCCCGTTCATGTTCAATGCTCAAAACTGCCGGAGAACTCATTTTGGGGTTAGACATCGTATTCCTCAGGCGGGACGGCATTATTTTTAAGTGCTAGTAAACAGATTGCATAACCATAATGGTTACGGTTTCAGACTTATGATATATGGTTATATTATTCATGGAACAGTTTTATTAAGATATCTTAATGAAATATGTTCAATGTAAAATTTATTTTGATGATAATGTGTCCCCCATGTCATGTTATGAGCATTTGCATCACTTCCCAGGATAGGTCAGATCCTTTCCTGCTTTGCATACCCCACAAGGTCCTACATTCTTTTGTGGGTGGTCTACTGTCATCATCATATGGCAGATAGATGAATGACAGTAGTAGGGCTCTTCCCGAGTCCTTCATCACTAGCTTCACCACCATCATGTCCTTAAACAGTGTTCTAGTATAGGTATACAATTTAATCTATTACTAATTAAAATACATGTTTTAGGATTACAACGATTAGTAACATGCACTAATCTACCCCTAATTCCCCTCAGTCCTATTACTTTCCTTGCAAGATCCAAGGGTCCTGTATCAGGACTATGTCAACATTCTCTGCAGCAAATTCTTTGCAGAGTATGGCAGCTGCAGCTCTACTGTGCTGTAGGTTGATCTGAAGGATCCTTCCCACCTCCACTGCAGAACTTTCAGGTGCACCTTCTCCAGTCCAAGGTACACCCTACAGACACTAGTCTTGAGTGTCCATGACAATAGATCATCTACAACAAGAACGAGGGTCTGAACATCATCCTCCCTCTTGGGACCAATCATCCTTTATTCTTTCAGGACCAACCCTTGATTTTGGTTACCAATAATAGAGATTAGATCTTTTGGCTCCCATTTAGCTAGCTACCTAGAAGTCCTCAGAAGATGGTGATTCGTAAACGGTTTTTATACTCTCCTCTACTCTCATCACCATTCCCCCGTCATCTCCAATCTTCAGCTTTGGAGCTATCTAAGCCAACTGCTCCTTGGTGTCGATGTTGGTGCATGTAACAATCAGAGCATCCTTTTCTCTGTATTTCTTATGAAATTGAAACTATATGTCGTCCAGACACAGTTTGTCGATCAGAGACTCCTCAAGAATGTCCAACTGCTCGTCCGTCAACCTATCCTCTGGGTAGGTTTTGGGTACTATTGTCATCTTGTGACCGGTTGCCAGGTTTTTGAAGGTAGGTCGCACCCTCCCTATTTACTGAAAGTCTCAAGAGTGGAGACATGTGGCTCACATCCCCATGTCTCTGTCTTTTGGCTGCTGGCTTGTCTTTGCCAACAAAAGATATGGTGGTTGATAGAGACTTCTGCAGCTGCAACGTTGGATGGTTTGCTGCTATTTTTCTTCTTTTTAAAACCTGCCATTTCTTCCATTCAGGTGGAGGGATCCATGTTCCCTCAGTTTCTTTCTGATCCTTTGTAAGTTTCCTATTCCTAGATGCTGAAATTTTAGGGGTGGTATGATGGACCAGTGGTATCTTCACCAGTGTCCATCAACAGTCTTTCTTCCTTGCTTAGTTCCATTCTGGAACTTAATTCTTCCGGTGTAACATCCAGGGTCACCTCCCCAGATGCCACTCCTTGTTTTAATTCCTCCAGGTCTATTTTGCTTGGTGGTATTCTATTCAACACCATCCTCCTGAAGGGATTTTGTTGTCCCACTTCTCTATCTAAAAGCAATGATTGGTGTCCCCCCAGAATCCTTGACTTCCGAAGAAGGTGGATTGTCAAAGTCCGACCTTGAAGTACCACCTGGGGGTAAGATTTCCAATAGGATTGGCCATTCGATAACATCATCTTTGGATATTTATCATTAGAGTACCCTACTCTTTGACCGGTTGCTTCCACTTCACCTTACAGAGTTCAGTTTACCCATTGTTTTATATTAGTTTCCTTCTACTAGTCTTTGAAGAACCATCTTCTTAGTGTACAAGAGCACTACTATAGAAGACTACATTACTAACTGATTCAAGAAACTAATATGAAAGACAAACTCTTATGAAGATGGAATAAGGATGCTATTTGAAATGATATATATTTTTTAAAATGTATGGAAGTTAATGATGAATATGTTTAAAAATAAAGAAGATATGCAATTTTTTGTTGGTTACAATAAATGATTTTTATTTTATAATGTGGTTTTTGTATTTGAAAATGGACCTTACATTAAACTGTGCCTTGGTATTGTAGTTGTAAACATTATGATTTCTTAGTCTTATTTATTCATTTCTGTTAATTTTATATAACAAGTGTTTTTAGCATACAATTGATTCAGATGTTTATGATTGATTTCTTCTTTGTTTTAGAGAATGTATTTGACTTGAAATGAAATGGATGTCCACATACCAGAAAAAGTATTGAGGTATGAAACTTTCATCAATGATGTTCTAAAGGAACAGCTTAAACAAATTCTTATAAATTTGGATAGGATTAATACCGAGATTGCTGAGTACATTCAACTAAAAAATGTTATACAAACTATTCAAGATGTTGGTGTAACTGAAGATATGCTCAAGACTCAAGTGGATCTTGGTTGCAATTTCTACATGCAGGCTAAAATTACAGATCCAACAAAAATTTATATGAATGTAGGATTGGGACATTTTGTAGAGTTCACGTTAGATGAAGTAGTGAAAGTTATTGAGTTAAGAACTAACATGCTCAATCGTCAAATAAGTATTTTAAGAGAACAAAGTGCAAACACTAAAGCTCATATTAAGTTAGTTTTACATGGTTTACAAGAACTACAAAACATTAAATAATTAATAACGTAATTTTAGTTTTAATATATTTTTGTAATATAATTATGTTACAACATTTTATATTAATAAAAAAAGAGTACTAATCAAAACTGTATATTGTAAAAATTATTTCTTATCCAATGAAAAACACATTCCCTTTCATAACATTCTATATAATGTATTGTTTAGTAATCATACAATTTGGCACAATGAAGCAAGTTCATTGAAGGATTTTAAGTGTCTATTGTGTGCCTGTTGAAGTTTTATTAATTAGGAAATTCAATTGTTGTGCCTATATGAAGCAATGAAACTAAACTATGGCTTTAGATAGATTGAAAATGGCAGACATGCTCAATCGCAATTGGTTTCAAACTATGTCTCTTGTTGAGGACCATGCACAGTTTTTACAAAATGTAAGTATGTTTCATATCAAACCGTAGTTTTATTATGAACTATAATTGTATATTGGTTATTATAAATGTTATATTTTAGAAAGGACCAATTCGATAATTGTTAGTGTTTGTATAATATTATTTTCAAATGACAGATACGATGACATGATAGGACACAAATTTCTATTGTTTTTCTTTGTTCCTTTATTTTCAGAGTTCCAATTTGGTATTAAAACATGTAGATCACAGAGCATACTAAATAAATTAGTATACTCTCATGTCGAGTTTATGTAAAAAGGAACTCCTTAACACGTTCGCTGCGGCACGGTAGTTTTCGGCCGCTTCAGGCTTCTCGCATATGCTGCGTGGTTGATTTTGGCCTCCCCTTCCTTCCATTTTAATAATAACTGTTAGTGTGAGCCCAGCTCTTGACTGAGGAGGTTGTTATTCATTCAGCGTGTAGTGTGGTACCTGTGCTGTTGTGTGGTGGCGCTAGTTTTTTGTTCCTAAGTGTTGTTGCTTTTTAGCGAGGTTTTAAATTTGACGCTTTTTGCACCCGTTTTCCTTTGCTTTTTTATGTGCAGTGTAAATTTATTTAAGTAATAAATCATATTTTTGTCTTCTCTATCACAAAGCTGTTATACCCTAGTTCTAGGTTATGTAGCCTGCAGTTTTTTAAATATTTTATTGCACTGAGGTCATACTACCCATGTCATACTACCCGATCGTACATAAGTCTTTGCGATGGTACAAAAAAGTGTTTGTACACTTTATCCAGATAATTATGGTAAATTCATACAAGCTTCACAACTTTGCCAACATTGATTCGAAAATGAGCTATGATTTCCGACTCCAAGTAATTGACGAGCTTCTTCCCCAACCAGACCGTCAGGTTCCAGCTCGACCGCCTCGTAATGCTGCTTATGTTCTGTCTAAAACATTGAAGAGGGATGCAAAAAGCCAACTTGTGAGGGTTAGATGCAGAGTATGTCTCCAGGAAGGAAGAAAAGAATCCAAAACAGTGTATATATGTGCTCAGTGTCCTGGTGAACCTACTTTGTGCCCAGTTGCATGCTACGAAAAGTACCACACGCCCTAAATAGGTAAAAACAGAAAGGGAGGGTGGGAGGTGATGTACATAGTGTATATAAAGTATAAATAGTGCATATTTCCAATAAATATAATATTGTATACTATAACAGCTTTGTGATATGTGCTTCTGTATTAAATAAAAGTGTATATATCATTGTATTTGCGCCAGTGCGGGCCGGCCGAAATCGATCGCTCTATTATGACATCATTATTTATGAATCTAATGGATGGGAATATTATCAAATGACATATTTTGACTTCTCTACTACATTGGTAAGTAATATTAAAAAATAATTTTTCAGCACTAATGAATGTTGACACAAAAATTTTTAGCAGTCAATGTGTTAAAAACAGTTTAAAAAGCCAATATTTTGAAATTTTGCAACCATCTTTATTTATTCTCTCACATATACGTAGTATAGATAATGTTATGTTATGTCTTAAAAAATCAATGTTAAGATTTAGCTGACATATTTGTTTTGAGGTTTGCTGAGTCCCTAAAACGTTCGAACCGATTTTAATCAAATTTGGTGTGTGATCACATTTTACCATATCTTCCGGTTGTTATTTTAAATTTTTTCAATAACTCAAAATTTGGGGGTGGCTGCCATAAGAAAAAAACGATTTTTTCAAAATTAGCTCTAATGATTTTGATACATTTTACTTAAGTGTATCCTGGACCTAAACAACATATTGGAGGTCATCTCTAAAAAAATAATGGTTTGCGAATTATTTTTAAAAATACATACAAAATCGGCCATGGGCCTGTTATAAGACATCACTTGTTAAAATCAGCTTTATCGATTTCATTCAAATTTTAGTGAAGAATAATGAACTAAATCTGTGTGCAAAATTGCAAGGAAACATAATATTACACTTCAGGTTATTATGTGTATATTTATATGTTACAGGAAAAGTAGATTGTTAGGAAGAATTAATTCTGGCTGAAAGAGTAAACTATTAGTAAAAGTTGATTGAAAATAAACAGATCAACTTTTCCTAGGAAGAGTTAACTATGCCTGCTGTGGTTTAGTAAAAGTTGATTTAGATATATTGCTATCCAGACCTAGTTAAGGAACTACAGGTCTGGGAAGGTCGCTAAATCCCATAAACAAGAACTTCTTTTAAATTTTTTAATGAATCAATATTTTCAACTCAAAGACAAAGAACTATTTAGAACATAAAACAGTCATTTCATATTTTCACTCACCTAATCATCCATCTAGTAAGAATATTAATTATACATATTTTTAAAACTTGTATCTTCTAACTATTTTTTATTTCTTTTGATACTCACACTGTGAATCTGATAAATGATTTTCATAGAGTTAATAATTAGTATATATGTTAACAGCAAAAGTAGATTCTCCAGTAAGAGTTGACTCTGTCTAGGTAAAGTCGACTTTTACTGGTCTTTACAGTAAAAGTTGATTAAAAGCGATGTGAATTTTGATTTCTTTTAACATATGTTTTGACCTTACCAGACCTAGTAAATGAACTAAATGTCTAGTAAAGGTCACAACATATGTTGTACTCCTGGGTCAAAAAATATTTTAATTGCATAAGGGTCAAAAGAACAAAGAGACCTGGTATTATTAGAGAGAGATTGTAACCCAAGACTTCAAGAAGAAATGTGTAGATCTAGAATGCCACACCCGTTCTCCCTATAAGTAAGTCCATGAAAGTTTTATATATAAAATTATGTACTTCCATATGAAATATATATATAAATAAATAATCATGATAGGTGGCTATAATAATATTTTAACTTTTCTGTTGTTAGGTTGTTGATATAATTTTGAAGGATGCTGTATTTGAAGGATGTGATAGACAAAATCCTGTGCTGCGTTTTAGATATCCTGAACATTTGAAGGAAATTTTACATCTAGAACCAACTGATAAGCCAGCCTCTCAACATGAACTTCTCCAAGCCATCAAAGACACTATTAAATTTAGTGTTAAAACTGGACATCCACATTTTATAAACCAGTTATTTTCTGGGTAATTACAAATTTAAAAATATTAAATTGTTGATAGTTAGATATAGGTCTATGTTTACCAAAACAATAGTCTTTCTTTCCAGCTTTAGAAATAAGAGTGGTGATGTGGAGTATTCAAATTTGTTGTGCTTGAAACTTTTTGTAAAACAAACCTTACAATTTTTTATTACATCACATTGAAATATTATATTACAATTTGTTGATTTTATTTAAATTGGGTTTAGTTGGTACATAAAAAATAGTTGGGTGATGTTTTTATCAATTTAAAATAACAAAATACATATAAAAATCTGAGGATTCCTATAGCCTATATAGCTGAACGATTTTTATCTAATTTATTTCTTGGGTGGTCCAGTTATGCACAATGAAGGCAGATTCTAAAATATTTATAAAAAAAAAAACCTAAACATTGGTAAGTGTTAATAGTTTTTATATACATACTTTTCTAACATAATTGAGTTAAAGGTACAAATATTGCATTAACTTTTTCACACACCCATTTACAAAATCAGAATTAAAATTCATTGATATCAACCAAAAATTGATGTTCGCATCTCCAAAAATGTCTATAGTTAAACTTATACTTGAGAGAGGGAAAGAACATAATTTTGTTTATTACTGAGTTTTTCCAGGCCTACTTCTTCAGAAAGATAAGTTTGTATAGGAAAGTCCCCATGGCCACATTTAGGTTTTTGGCATCTCTAGCCACTTAAGCTGTTGGCACCTCTAGGCACTTTATCCGTTGGTACCCCCACTTCCTCAAGAAATACAATTAAATCTGCTTAACTACATTCTTATTATTGTCTGAAATGCATCTATCAATTTGTTAACTATCCTTGGGTGCTACCGGAGCTTGAGGTGTCGTCAACTCTCTTTCGCCTGAATTCCAACTTCTGTGAGGTGGAATGAGTCCAAACCCTTTGTTTATATATATATATATATATTATCAAAAAAACTCAACATCGATTTTTAAATTTTCTTTGTAACTACTTTATTAATTTGAGAAAGTAATTATGAAAAAAAAAAAAATTGTTTATGTATTGGTAAAACTTGCTATTCACTTGACTATTGACACTATTCAACAAATAATAAGTATAAACTTTCTAGATTTTTCCATTTTTCATCATTAATGTATACAAGATAGTTTGAACAATGTAGTTCATGACATTTGGTCCTTCCGAGGTGGCTTACAATGGTTTTGTATTATCTAATTTATGTTTTTGCAATAATTTATATTTAAAAATTGTTTTATAATACTTCAAATTTGTTTTGTATTTTGATATTAACTTTGTGACCTTTTACTGAAATATAAATACAAATTGAATTTACGAATTATAAACTTTATAAATGAAATATTGCAGAATGGATCCATATGGTTTGGCAGGTCAGTGGATTAGTGATGCATTAAATAGTAGTGTATATACTTATGAAGTAGCTCCTGTGTTTACATTAATGGAAGCAGTTGTATTAAAAGAAATGAGACAGCTTATTGGATGGGATGAAGGACAAGGAGATGGTATATTCTGTCCAGGAGGCTCCTTGTCTAATGGTACTGCCATTAATTTGGCCCGTTATCACTACAATCCTCAAATTAAGGTAATGGTGTAGTACTGAGGTTAAATAATGTTTCTTTTTTGATGTTTACTATTGAGTCTGTTTTGTATACTATTTTCATAAGCCAAAGTTTGGGTTGGGTTGTATTTAATTAAAAAAAAGAAGAAAAGCAAATGAATAGGAATATATAATGTGTCTCAACAATCCCACCCCCTATTATTTTTTTTATTAATGGAAATAGACAAATTTGCTTTGGGGAAAGTTTAGATAACCAAAGGAGGAGTTTTTTGAAGTATCAAAATTTTCAACCCTTACCCCCAAAATGGGGTAGTTTGGGGGCAAAGTCAAGAATTTTAAACAGCAACCCCTATCGAGTGATACCTCATTTTAAAGGTCTTTAAAAATAAGAATAATGGTGCAAACTAGAGGCCTCTAAGTTCATCCTACCCAACATATCATATAATATAACATAACATATAATATAGTTTTGTTCAGTTTAAATCCACATAATTTAAAATCTTCTCAATTTCAGTTTGTCACCATAGACTTTCTAAAAATATTGTTTAAATCCTGAATTTTATAATTGTAAATAATATTGATCAGGATAACAAACAAACAGAACATAATTCTCATAAAAAATATGCCTAAGTATCAGACACGTTTCAACTACAAGGTCATCCTCCTCAGTGATACACGAGCTACACCAATCAAACTATAACTGATTAGTGTAGCTCGTGTATCACTGAAGAGGACGACCTTGTCGTTGAAAACGCGTCTGATACTTAGGCGTATTTTTTATGAGAATTGTGATCTGTTTGTTTGTTATCCTGTATAATTTTTCTCATAAGTCAAGCTCAACATTTAATATAAATATTGATCAATTCATTGCTTAACCTATAAGTATAGTTAAAAGTCATCATTTTTAATCAAGGTTGAATTCATCAATCTATATCCAGGAGTATTTTTTACATAGTTTTTAATCGCTTGTTTATATACAGTTGATCCTGGATGATTTGAACCTGATGGGACCAGAGAAAAATTTCAAATTCTCCAAAATTCTAAGTAGACATGGGAGAGGGATAGTAAAACTACCTGAAAATTAAGATACACACATAGTTTGTATTTTGTATAAGATATCGTTATTTCATTTTTTAAGTAATTATTCATATTATAGTGTACATAGGCATACACAGGTCCTAAGTAGCGGAGGTGCCATATCCTCCTACATATGGATAATTTTTGAAAATTAGGAGTGAAATGATGAGTTTTGCGGTTTTCTGTGTGTATTTTTTTGGGCTGTTTATGATAACCAATAAATTAAGACAATTTTTTGATACATAATGTATTATTTTCACATGGAATTTCAACAGAGGAAAAATCATAACTTTATACTCAGTCTTTACTAAATTATAGTAACTAAAAATTTCATTTTTGATAAAGTCTAACTATAGTTTAATTACCTGTATTGTAATTACTTTTGAAAATGTACTTAGAATTATTATAAAAGAGGAATTTCTGAGTTAATATTACAATACTCCCAATAGTAATTATAAATGGAAATATTTATTGAATATAAAATATATTATTGAAAATACAACATAATCAATTAACCAAATTACAAAAAGAGAAACAGATAAATACTTTATTAGCTCTATATGAAATTTTGATTTGAACAATTACTCGATTGGCTCTACAATTACTATATTCTATTCTTGAAAGTATGCCTGTTACCAACATTTAATATATAGATAATTAGACGTAAGCAAGCAAAGTAAAGACTCACCTCTAGGATTATTATTACTGCTTCCCCAGCCCGCTTGATGGTGTGAGTAGCCATCTGATGCCAACTGGACTATATTTTATGATCAGCTTCAGTTCCCTTGTGGGTGGTAATGTCTTGGTGTCATAGGGGATGTGATGGAGCTCATTATTAAGCCTTGTTTCTCATCCCTACACTGCCAGCTGACCTGGACTGTCGTTATATCTTTGGAAGAAAAATCCATTAACGGAAAGCTATGTATCCCCTTACCTACAATTACGCAAGTTCTTACATTCAGGGCCGGATTTCCCAATAGGCCCTGAAGGCCCGGGCCTATGGGCGCAACCTCCAGGGGGCGCACGGCCGAGAGAAAATTTTATTTTTTTAAAAATATCTAGAAATAAAATTTAATAGCCATAACTTAACATATTTTTTGAATTGATTACAAAAAAATCATTCTGATTTTGAAATTTATTGGAACAAGTTAAACTATTTGTTGGTAAAGTTAAACTATTTTTCAACATTACCCGCATCAACTTCGTTACAACATAGGCTTGATATAATTTTTTAATAAAGGTTTTTGGGTAAGTAACTTTAACCAGACTAGGGGGCGGAAAAAATTATTGGGCCTAGGGGCGCCAAAATGCTAAATCCGGCCCTGCTTACATTAGGCAGGGAATTATAATAAATAAGCTTATCTTTTGGATTTCCAAGCCAGGCTATCCGACATTGGTGAATCCATGGTTCCTGGGTGAGGGCTATGTTCATGCTATTCTTGATGAAATACAGAAGGCTGCCGAATTGACCTTATTGTGCTGTAGGTTTATTTGCATTACCTTGACCATCACCTGGTTTCCCACTCTCCCTTCTACCAGGAGTAATCAGAAGCAACCTCCATAAACCTCTCATCTACTAAAAATGCCTGATGGTTCTCTATTCTTGCTATATATATATATATATATATATATCGGATTTTATGGTTCCCATAAATATCCCATGAGTAGCTAGGAAATTATTGGTCAACCTGGGCAGAGCCCTGGATGCCTAGGCAAGGCTAAATACTCTGAGAGGGCGCCTGGTATCTCAGAGAGCTTCACCCATTAGAGACGTAACTTGTGCCATTCATCTCTTCGACACGGGTAGCCTATATCTTGAGATTAGGGATTTTTAATTCAGGGTTTACTCCCCTAGATCCGACGGATTCAGGCTGAACTAATTGTCCAGTGCAGGGCCACCATGAGCAGGATGCAGTTCTTCACTGCACTGGGCCATATCTTATTGGTGCGACCCACTCTGTCTGATACTCTGTCGGATATACCATACTCTTGAGATTGGGGGAATGACCAGACATTCAACTGAGTGATCACCTCCCCAGCCTCTCGACCCCTTCATTTTAGCATAATAAATTACCTCCCGGTAGTTGCAGTAACTGTAAGATACCTTGGCATATGCTTGGTGATTGTGAAAGAATTAAATGATTATTTTCATCTGGTGAAAGATTAATGGTTTGCTGTACCAGTGGTCTTTTAGGATGGAAAAAGTCACTAATCTTCAGCATAAACATGGTAATTCCGTTTTCACAACACTCAAGACAGTTTACACTCACTGACTCACAACATAATATAAATTAATATGTTAAACAAACACCAAAAGTTTAATATTATTTGCAAATGATCCCACTATTTGCTCAAGTATTACTATCAACTGCCAATGCTAATATATAAGTGCCTGGGAATGTGGTCATGACTTGGCAAGACAGGTAGAACCTTCCCATGTGTGAGTCATCTCTCATCTGTTCACCCTACTGCATAGCGGGAACCAGCAGGATACTGTTTTTGTAGTCAGCCTTGTCTGCACTCGCTTTTAGAACAATGCTATTGGTAAAATTCAAGAATTTGTAGTAAGATAGGACGCATAACATTTTTTAACTGATAAAATATAATTTTTTTTTTCAAACTTAGATTATGAGGGTTTTGCATACGTCTATGATAATGTAAGTTCAGTATTAAAGTATTCCAGTAATTTTTTCCTTTAAATTTTGAAGTTTGAGATTTTTAACAGCTTCCTAAAATTTGTCTCTGGGTCAGCCAACATTTAAGGTTGGTTAGTGTTAACTTAATACAAATGTCTAGGGTCTAAGAGAAAATTTTGAAATAACCACGAATTGGAATTAAAGATGTTCGAATTTACCAGGTTTCACTGTATATGCATTTCTTTATCTTATTTACATAATTATTTCCTATCTACAGGTTGAAATGGTCATGCATTTTATTATTTTTTTATGCAGATGATTATTAGACGATGTGGGTATTTCTATATATTTGGGGAATTAATTAGTACATATTATACAAGATTATAAAAATACAATTTTGAGTAAAGGACATAACATATGAGGTGCATATGATGTCTTTTATTTAAATGTTGAATTGTTACATACTTTTTAGTTTTCATTCCTTCAAAATTCACAATGGCAATCGTAATGTTAAATTTTTTTGTTATGTACCAGTTTTGTAAAATCTCAGTATTATAAGATGCTAAACACAATTTTGTCACTAGTTATAATATAGTAACTTTAACCAAAATTGACATTTTTAAATAACCACCACCAGTAATTATTAAAATTATACACATTTAAATTTTTATTTTTTGGTTTTAGTCGGATGGTGTGAGTTGTGCTGGTCATCTTGTCCTCTTTGCTTCTGCAGATGCACATTATTCTAATACAAAAATGGCTTCTTTGTTAGGACTAGGCAGTGCTAATGTAATTCCAATAGATGTTGATTCAACTGGTAGAATGAATGTAGACTTATTGGAACTGGCTGTAAATAAGGCATTGGAAGAGAATGCTATACCTTTCTTGGTTATTGCAACTGCAGGTAACATAATAATTACTGTTTATTTCATTAACCTTTAAATGATTGGCCAAAATCTGTTTGACTAGTTAAAAAAATTGAAGTCTATTTTATGAAAACAGTAGACATTTTTCATTAAAGCCATGTAACTAAATTTTATTTTGTCTTAATATAGTGATACAAAAAAAATATAAAAATTATATATATATATATATATATATATATATATATATATATATATGAGGGACATTTCTAAGGTAAGGGATATATTAGGATTGGGTTCTTTGCAATCAGTGGTTCAGTTTATGAGTTAATAAATGCTTTTCTTTATATTCTTTTACATTTATAGCATACAATGTAAGTTTAAACTATATAACATGTTTCCCTGATCCATTCAAATATTAAGATAACAATTAAAATCTATATTGCATATATTTAAAAGATGAACCCAGAATAGTTCCAGCTATTTAAAGAAAATGAATTTAATATATATATATATTGATGACTACAAGCTTTGATAAGTTGTCTATTTGCTCACCCTTTCTGTAATTTGTAAAGCCGCTACTACAGCTTGACACTCTTGAGTTTATTGGTAGCTCCAACTCACCAATAGAACCTTCGCGCCCTTGTCTGACCGCTTCAACGGCTGATCCTCGCTCCGGCCTCGAACGTTCCCTCTGACGTGCTCGCTCCCGCAGTTGATCGATTGATCCCCCCTTCTCTTGACTCGCCGCTTATATCTCTTTGACCTGCCTTGCGAAGTAGGTTGCCCATGCAAGGCAAGCATTTCATCATTTTCTTATTTATTTCACAATACTTGTCACTATTCTGGGTTTCATGTATAGCTTCTACTTAAATATTTTCCTAATTATTATATTTTTATTCTAATATGTATCTAATCCTAACAGATGATCTGTTATAACAAGTTGATGGGTGTCATCATAGTACTTATCCGGCCTCATCATAAAATGTAATACAAGCAGATTCTCTAAATGTAATCCCCAAAAGTTGTTTTCTTGGCCCTTGTAGCAAATATTGTCGTATCGGTAGATCATAACAGCTGTTACGCAGTATTTCTAAACTTCGTAATTGTGTGTATTTCCATGATGTCAGCTAGACCCTAACAAGTCTCATAGTATATTATGTGTTTATTATATTAAAAGTCTCCATTTGCTTCACTCAAATGTCTCATGCTTAAATTTATTAGCCTATTTGTAAAGGTAAACAAATAATACTCACTAGAAAATTTCACAAAACACAAATATATTTGTAACAACTGTTTTGCATCATCAGACAAATAAGAACTAAAATTTACAAAAGAACTTAAACCAGCATCATTGTTAAGAGGGTGGGGAAGAAGAGAAAGTAAAGGGACCTCCTATCTTGGAGTCTTGAGGAGAACAAGGAACTGACATGTCCATTAAATACAATGGGTTTCAACAAAGGAGATAGGTCATGTACCTGTCCATTTAGGTTAGAAGCATAGTCATTGTATCTGACCTGTTTATTTCTAAAATGTCCAAACTATTTAGTTTTTTACTTTTCTGTTCAATATGCAAGACTTTAACATTATCCTTGAGATTAAAAGAATTGCCTGATTCTAGTAGGTGATTAGCAAAATTTGACTCACTTTTACCATGCTTCCAGCAATATATATGTTCCTTTAATTTGATTTTACTGGATCTATCTGTTTGGCCTATATATTCTCAATTATTATAATCACTAAAATGAATTTTGTAAACACCACTATATTCACATAAGTCTATTTTATCTTTATTATTAATTAATACTTTACCAAGATTGCTATTACAATAAAAAGCTGCTTTTAATCATGTTTATTATTAATTAAATGCATTTCCTTATAACTAATATTACCTACAAATTGTAATCTTTAGTATTTATTTTTGCTTTTAACATCTGGTGTAAATATCATTCTACTAATTAATTTCTTATCTTTTTTTTTTTAACCAAAATGCTGTTTATTAATTCTTTTTTATAACCATTATTAAGAGCAATCTGTTACATTCAATTCAGTATGGAAGTCTTCTGGTAATAAAGGTATAGTTAACAGCCTATGCATTATGCTATGAAAGGCTGCATGTTTTTGGCTAATGGGGTGTTTAGAATTGACTGGTATAACAGTATCCGTATACGTGGGTTTTCTAAAAATTTTGAAACTATGACCACAACCTTTGATTTTAATGTTTAAGTCCAAGAAATTGATATTATCCGTACCAACTTCTATAATGAATTGAATAGATTTGTTAATACCATTTATTAAATTAAGTAGAGAATCAAGTTGTCTAGAACTCCCATCGAAAACACACTATTTTCATTAATAATAGATTTATAACATTAAATAATTTATTTTCAAAGTTTTTCTTAAAAAAATCTGCCAAAAGGGGAGACAAAGGAGAACCCATGCAAGGCCTTCAATCTGATGAAAAAAGGTTCCATTAAATTGAAAATAGTTCTGGTCAATACATGTGATGATCATATCTTCAAGTTGTTTTTTGGAATATCCATCACAACTGGTATTTGCTAACATTTCATGGATGATGGATTTACATTCTTTCACAGGAATGCTAGTAAATAAGCTTATCACATCAAAAGAAACCATTTTTACATTTACAGGAACACTTAAATTTTTTATTTTATCAACTAAACTAATACTATTTCTAATGCTAAATCCAGATTCGAAATCAGTAACAATTCTATACAAAGAAAACGACTGGTCGGATAGGAATGCCAGATTTGTGTATTTTGGGTAGGCTGCATATCTTGGAGCTAGAGGGGTTACTTTTAAGAATTTACTGTGATCTGGAGAAAATGAAAAATTTATTAGTGGTTCCAAATATATACAAACTTACATAATTTTTCTATCTAGTCACCATTTCATCCCAAACGCTTTTGATATTATGAACAAAGCTTTTTTCAAACCCTGTACATAAATATTTGGCAGATTCCAGCCATTTTGCACCAAGGTTTTCAATTCTTTAGTTTCCTGGTATCGTTGTGACGCAATGTATAGGAAAAGATGGTTGTCACTGAATATGAGATCAGGACTATGAGGTGGATGATGGAAAATTTCCCATCAAAATTTTGAATTATTTCGATTATGTGGGTAGTCTACAGAAGTTCATTACAAAATGACGAAGAACAATTCTAGACCTTACATTCATTGCCACCAGTTTTAAAAGGTACACCACAGTTTGGAAAGTGTTTGACAATAATCTTGTGGTGTGATGTTTGTTCAGGGTTTGTGAAATTGATCGAAAGCACACCATTTTGGTCCCAGATAATAACTGTCACAATATCCTTTTGAGAATGGGTTTACTTACATTGTTTAGTTTTGAGTAAACTGGAATGACACTGGGATTGTTGTTTCGATTCAGCATTGACGTACAAAATTCATATTTTGTCACCAGTGATGTAGAACACTTTTTAATATTTTCGGCACCAATAGCTTAGAGTGTCGGTCACAATTATGAACGGTGTTGTCTTTGAAATGTTGGGAGTTTTTTTACATTTTTTAAATATAACTAGGATTACAAGTTGTAACAGTCTTGTTATATAACATTAAACTCAAACTGACAAACTTCACACACAAAAACTAATTGGAATAAAATATAAAAACATACTGCCTAATGTTACCTTGACAAATATACCATGAAATTTTGGAGGATCAAAGGTAAAGAAACATGTTACAACTTTACACTCATTCACTTTTTTAATCATCTTTGAGTAATGGATGACAAAGAATATGATAGAATAGATGAATGATTTATTCTGTGTCATATTGTATTTACTTTTATTAATACAGTACTGTATAGAATACTGTAATTCTAGATATGTAAATAAAAAGTAAATTTGGAAATTGAATTTTTATTTTTTGAGGTTCTGTAACTTTGAATAAATCAATAGTAATACAGAGTAGGAACAAAATCTTTATAATATTGAATTAGTATACCTACCTCATAAACTTCTCTATGACAAAACCTCTGTAACTTAAATAATTATTTCTTCCCTTGAATTTCGAGCTAGCTGTGTTTGATTATATTATATTCCAAATTGAGTTCAACTTTTGCAATATATACAGATTGTGATATAAAGTAAAATGTAAATATAAAGTAAAATTGATGTGTATTATCTCTGGACCCAGACCATCCCCCCTCGCTCCCTTCCTCATCCAGCTGTTTCCGTGATGAGTCACCTACTAGCGTTATCACTGCACTGTTTAACTTTTTTATGGGAGACACAATTTTAAATTTTTTTCAGCATTGTTAAAATGTTTAGGAAAATATAAGCAAATTGATACCAAACACGACACAAATGTATGTAAATAGTACGTAAACATGTAAATAAAAAGTATGTGATTATGCAAAAAGTAGCTGTGTAAAGAGCTTTCTACTGGCGGCTTTTACAAACAGAATAGTGTCGTGTTTGGTATCAATTTGCTTATATTTTCCTAAACATTTTAACTATGCTGAAAAAAATTTAAAATTGTGTGTCCCATAAAAAAGTTAAATAGTGCAATGTTAACGCTAGTAGGTGACTCATCACTGAAACAGCTGGGTGAGGAAGGGAGCGACGGGGGGGGGGGGGACGGTTCCAAAAATATGTATATAGAAAGAGTTGGTTATATGAACAATAAAAAATTAAGTTTGTAGCAGATATACCTGTTTTAAAGGGTATCTGAGTCTAAAAAAGTGTAGTGTGATTTTATATGTCTGATTTTGCACTGAGCTGTAAATTAAACACTAAGATGATTTTTATCATTTGTCTTCATATTTCCAAAAATGCCTGATTGGGATCAGTCAAAAGTGAGTGAAAACCTTGACTGTTGTTCTGAAAGAACTAATATCTCTGAATTGGCCCAAGCGATTTTAGTGATGTACGTGGAGGTTTATGACTTAAACAGTATACAAATGAAAATTACATTGACTAACTTGGGAAGTACTGACATGAATTTTGACTTTAGTTTAAAATGTGGAGTTTAGTACATGGTTTAACTTTTACATTTTTCATATTTCAATAAAATTTGATCAAAGTAGGTTTTGTCCATTTTGATTTTCAACCTTTTTCAGAACAGAAAGTTAACACAGTTATAGTGTACCATTTATTGAAAATGAGCTTGGTATACTTCTGTTTATAGGTTACAATATATTTATTTAGAACAAAAACACATGGGCGTGTGTTATGTAATGACCATTCATTGAACTTAACCCATACCACTATAATTGTTATTGCACTGAACACTCCATCATATCTCATTTTTTTGTACAATTATAGCTGAAATTGAGCTAATACTTAAAATAGAGCTATAAAATAAAATAAAAATCATGTATTTTCTTCCTAATTTTAATTTAATTACTATAGATACACAATAAAAGAAAAATGTGTGTAGAACAACTTCGATATAACCAAATATTGTAAACTATCGAAAATTAGCATTAAAATATTGAATTGTTCAGCTGAAATAGAGCTAATACTTAAAATTTTATAAAATAAAATAAAAACAATGTATTTTCTTCCTAATTTTAATTTAGTTACTATAATTACACAATAAAAGAATAATGTGTATAGAACAACTTTGATGTAACCAAATGTCGTAAATTACTGAAAAATAGCATAAAATATCGAATTGTCCATTATTGGCCATGGAATGGGAAAACTAAGATGTCAGCTGACAGCCGACATGAGAGTTGTAAGAGTTAAAAAATATATTTAGTGTGAATATCTTATGACTGAATAGTAATTATAGCTACAAAAAATTTACACTATATACAATATATTTCACTGTTTGTAGGTACAACAGTACTGGGTGCAATAGATCCCCTTCCAGAAATAGCTGGAATCTGTGATATGTACAAACTGTGGTTACATGTAGATGCTGCCTGGGGAGGTGGACTTCTCTTCTCAAGTACACATAAAGAGTTGTTGAAGGGTATAAACCTGTAAGTTCTAAAGTTAATTTTGTAAAATATGCCTTATAAGTATTTACATAGGTTATACTTAGATGCAGTCAAATTATTCTAGTTCTAGTTTGTACAATTTGTTAATTTTCATTTTTCGATTGATAATTATCAAAAAAGTATTTTTGGAGAGATGGAAACTAATATGTTTATTTATCAGTCCTTTTGTCAGGTAAACAAATAAATTTTGAATACTTTTTACCAAACCTGTAAAAAAATGTTCAAGTCGTTTTATGTTTATCAACACAGTTACTTATATACAGAGTGATGTAAAAGTTCTGCAACCCCTTTGTAATTTTAAACCTGTTATATGTATTAACTCCAAACTTTTAGGCAGTTATATTGGAAAATTCTGTACCTTTTAGGGGTATGAATGAATTCCACCCTTATTTGGTTTAGGGATGAGGGGTTGCAAGTCAAAAATTTAAATAGCAACCTCTATTGAGCGTTACTTTATTTTAAAGCCCTCGTTGAGACGAGAAAATTGGTGTAAAGTAAACCCCTCTCAGATACCCCAATCCAAAATGGCGGAACCAAGAAGATCAGATGTTTCTATTTTATATGTATTATATTCTACATCAATTCGATGTGTATACATTTTAAGATGCAAACACCTTGCACTATTATTTAAATTTACATTAATTACGATTTAGAAAAATATAACACACAGAATATGTATAACAGGTTTAAAATTACAAAGGGGTTGTATATAAGTAATTGTGATGATAAACACAAAACGACTTGAACATTTTTTTTACAGGTTTGGTAAAAACACTATTCAAAATTTATTGGAATATTTGAGCACCGATTTATTAATTCTTATTAAACCTGGAAATAACTTTCACTTCCTTTCATGATTTTAAAATAATAAACATTTGCTAACATGGTGATATATATATATATATATATATATATATATATATATATATATATATATATATATATATATGGAAAGGGGGGATAAATATGGAAAGGTTTTAATCAGTATATATAGTGCATTAATTTGATACTAACAAAAATTGGAGTATGACTATAAATTAAGGAAATATTTATTAATTAAGTGTCTTGGGGAACACAATACCAGTATGTGGAAATGAAAAACATCTTTTGAAACTATCTAACTTTGCATGAATCATAAACTAATGTTTGATGGCTAAATATATCCTTAACATTCTTTTATAACCTTTAAAATGATTTATTTTTAGGGCTGATTCTGTGACTTGGAACCCTCATAAACTGTTATGTGTCCCTCAGCAATGTTCAGTACTATTAACCAGACACTCTGGCATTTTATCAAAGGCATATTCTTCTCATGCTTCGTACCTGTTTCAACAAGACAAATTCTATGATACTCAATATGATGTTGGGGATAAACATTTTCAGTGTGGACGAAAGGCTGATGTTTTCAAGTTCTGGCTTATGTGGAAAGCTAGGGTATTAATAATGAATATTTAACTTATTGCTTTAACATTTTATAATGCAATTTTTCTTTATGTTGGTGACAAATTTTTCTGATGAAGTAATTATCAGGTTCTTGATTTATGGAAATGAACAAAGTAATTTCGAACTTATTAAAGATGTTACTTAAAATTTGCAAAGAATGTTTTTTGATTAACAACCAACTTGTTTGGAAAATAATTAAAATAGAATATTATTTTGTCACTTATTTTCAAAAGTAAAAATGCTATGGCATTTGTGGTTCATTTTTGTATTAGTACCAGGGCTATCCAGAAAGTAACAGACGTTTTGAAATAAAGTATAAACAAAGAGAAAAAAAACCAATTTTTATTATATACATTTTGAAGATAAACTCTTAAGCTATTTTTCTACATAATCACCATATAAATTAAGGCATTTATCATAACGTGGTACAAGCTTTTCGATGCCCTCTTTGTAGAAATCTGCCGCCTGCAAGTTCAACCACTGGTTTACACCGGCATGGAGTTCAGCGTCAGTGTCAAAGTGTTACATAGCGAGCCATGTTTTCATCACTGGGAACAGATGGTAATCGCTCGGCGCCAAATCTGGGCTTTACGGTGGATGATTGAAATCTTCCCATCCAAAACCGTCCAAGAGCTCTTGTTTGTGGACGGGCGTTGTGGTGGAAAAACAAAACTTTCCCGCTAAGTTTCCCCGACGCTTGTTTCGTATCACATGTAAAATAAATAAATTTATTTGGTTTGTAATTTTTTACCAACAAAAACCTTATCACACCACACACTTCACAACTGGCGGGATTTTCAATCACAGCGCTCATTTTAAAACTGCACTGTATAAAAAAATACAGTAGGAACGATGCTCTAGCTACCACTGCTGGTTGCGTACTGAGTGTAGAAACATTCTAATGCCAAGATGGGGGCGCTAGCCCTGCCCACTGCTGTGCCAGGACAAAACGTTTCTTACTTTCTGGATAGCCCATGTATTTTCTTCTCATTTAACTCATTGGCAACCTAATATTAGATTTATATATGTTTTTTTAGGTTAAAATACCTTAACCCATCACTATTCATTTTTTGTCTTGTTGGACTACCGGTTTCAGAGAATTCCTCTCTCCATTATCAAGTTGCATAAAAACACATGTGAAACACTAAACATATTTTAAGTTTATATAAATAGCCATGGTAAACCATGTAGTCCTGTACTCTATTATTTAAATGATTAGTCCTTATATACCCTCTCAATAACCTATTGGGTACCTGGGAAATATTGGTGTTATGAGAACCGTATATTTAAATCATAATATACTGACCTTGATCTTTAAAAAACTACATATAACTATTTTCCAAAAAAAAAAATCACTTACAATATATTAATAAAACAACAATTCATTATTATTAATAAAGTTTAACCAAACATTTGCCATCATGGGTATATGAAAACTAATACACAATGTTTTGAGAGTATAAATCAACTCTCATTATCAAGTGTAAAACTAGAACATAAAAGAGAAAAACACTAACATAGCCAAGTAGCCTAGGGTCATGTTGGAAACTAAAACTAAATCTATAATCTAAGAAAAGAACTCAAGCCTAAAACTAGGTCTGAGCCATCAAAGCAAATATTATATTCAAACCACAACACACAGGCCTACAAAACAAACAAAGAACGGCAAGCAACTGTTTGTAAAAGGATGGAGAAAAAGAGAAAGTTGCCCTAGCAGTTATCAGGGTGAACAACCTTTTACCCCCTCTTTCAAGAGTTTAGTTCTCGATCGTGTCATGATTCCCAATTGTGGAATAATCGGCAAAATTTCAGTCTTATTTATAGTATAATTAATGGCAAATTTCCGAGTAAACCATACAAATAATATGAATAATTCATCATTATTAAATGATTTTGAAACCAGAATTAATAATCATTTTAAGTTATTTTGCAAATCAGTACTTAATCAGAAAACAGTGTTTCATAAATTGTAAAATTGATAACTCTTAATATTATGTAACTGTATCGGAGGTGAAAATATTAAAAGAGACATAATTTATTTCTTATTTTTATAACAGTACTAACTAAATAGTTTTTTATAAAGAAATAATTTTTTTAGCACAACCCTAATGGTGATGCTATGGAAATAAATTATACCCAAATACAGCAACACACCAATTTTCATCAAAATCGACCCATAAATAATAAAGATATGAAAACTTGTTTTAGGGGTAAAAACACCCTTGGAGTGGAAAATTTTCTAAACCCTTTTTTAGTACGTGTCTAGAGACCTATCCCAAACCATGTTAAAAATGTCATAGCTCTAGGCTTCTTGGATCCAGAGATTTCGTGATCAGTCACTGGGTTTTGACTTATATATATATATATATATATATATAGAGAGAGAGAGAGAGAGAGAGAGAGAGATTGTAAATATTAAATGAAGTTGTAGATCATTTGTTATGAATATTTTAAAATTCTTTAGCAGTATATTCACAAATCAATCTTTAATACAAATGTAAAAAATGTGTTAATCAAGTTAACACCGTAATTTGCTTATGTTGAATAGTTGGAAGTACTGTATAGTAAAATTCTGATAATACAGAACCCCACATGTTCGTTGAACCTGATAGTCAAGTACATCAAACCTTTGGAAATACAGTTATGATATGCTGTCTTAACTTGTGAAACCTTGTTTGAACTATTTGATTTGATTTAAACTTAATTGTGCAATATTTTAAGGTTGTAAATACACATTAAAGTACAATACTATGAATATGTTCAGGGCTTTAAATTATTTTAAAGTAATATAATTTATTATAAACTCATAATTAAAATAAAAAATAAAAATTACTGTCACTTTCTGTTTGTTAAAAATATTTAATCATTTTTATTTAGTCTAATAAATCATGGTTGTTAATACCCAGAACTTATGTTTTTAATCTTAAGTGTGCCTTATACACTCTGAAAAAACCTTATATTTTATGGACAAATTTTGATACTAAAAGAAAATTTGATAATCCGGAATAATTGATAATCCAGCATTGCCAAAGTCTCTAGTATAATGGATTTTTAGACTTTTACTATAGCCTACTTACAAAAACTTCAAAACAGTTCTTTTATTGAAACCATAAATTATATCAGCTTATTGATTTACTGCAGTGGTTTACTGCCATATTCAGTTTAAGCAAGATGTGGCCATATGAATGTACAGAACAATTTATTTATCTTTTTGGATGTATTAAAGTACAAGGTGTCCTACTCGTTCTCAGCCCCAGATTTTTGCTTATAGAAATCGCAGTAATCGTCTTAATTAAATAAAATTTGGTTTTGATACCTTGGTAAAGGCGGGTGGTAAAATTATGATAGGTAACGTCACAAGCTTTTTAAGCATGTACACATGCGCAAATCGGCCATTTTTGCTATAGTAGATGGCACCACAAATTTTCTGGGCGTGGGCAGCCGCAATTCAGCCATTTTATTTTATTGTACGAACAAGGATTACCAGTAAACCTTAATACAAGTGGTTCACAGATGAAGCATGGTTCTGTCTAAACGGCATCATGAATTTTCAGAAACTCGGTTATGGGGTAGTGAATCTATTATGAAAAATACTTCCAGCAAATATCTGGGGTAGAGTATGAGTGGGAAACTCTGTACCATTCACTTCAAATGTATTGCAATACAGCAATACTAGATGTAAATGCTAAGTGATTGTATAAACTACTGGTTTTGATATAAATTTGAGAAACTTAATAGTTCAGTTGGCAGTATGCATATTTATTATTTCACCTTAATTTCATACTACATTTTAAATGCTTTTTTGTTTTTGTATGTCTTGCCCAATTAGGTTTAGTTACTTTATTATTGCAAGTTTCTGGAAATTTTTGCATACTTTGATCTGCTATCATCTCTTCCTTATTTATATTATTATTTTTATTCTCTCTCTCCTTCTTATATAGTATTATAATGTTATTTTTTTCTTCATCAAAGCTCATGCAAGTTTTAGTTCAGTTGATGGCGTTGCGTTTTTCCATGTGTTATTTACTCCTCTGTCTTTTTTATTCTAAAAAAAAAATTAACTCTTAGTTTAGTATTATTTTTACTTGTGAAATTTTTTAATATTTTAGTTCTTTTCACACCTAAAAATTGTTAAATTAAACATTTCTGGTCAACCACCTCATAAACAATTTCACCTTTCTATATGCTAAGTTTTTACTTTTTACCATATGAAAGCACTAAATTACTTTAACGAATGAGCAAGTGTGAGTCCTACAATTTGTTGGCGCATAGCTCACAGTTGATAGAATATGGATTTATTTCACCACATTTTGGACTATTGAACCATCAAAGGCTACACAGGTCAAGCATGGTTGTTCGTGGTGTGTTTTTCTTTACCTACACCCTCATCTTCATTAGTCTAAAGGCCATAAAGAAAAGATGTTACCGTATAGAAAACACTCTTAGTTTAGTGTCACTCCTTTTACACTCAATTTGAAAATTATGAAATTATACTTTTAGTCTATGAAGAGCCTAGGTATGCTAGACAGTTTTGTTGCTAGGTAATATATGGTTAGCAGATACAATATTCTGACACCCATTGTTCTAGCCTTCTCAACCACATTCTCAATTTTCCTCACGAAGCTTGGTCATCTCTGTAACTTTAGTGGTTAGTACTCTGGTGTCATGAGTAAGAGGTTCTGTGTAGTTGGTCAGCTACACCTTTATATATGCCAAGTATTAATGTTAAACCATATGGAAGTACTAAATAGTTTTGATGACTGAAGTGAGTTTAATTCGTATAAATTGATGTTAGTTAATGAAAAAGGACAATGATTTAATAAAGAAAAGCTATAATGTACTATGGAAGAGTTACAAATTATTTGATAATATTGCTAAAATAATACTAAACTGTTTTTAATATTCACAGGGATCAAGTGGATTTGAGCATCATGTAGACTCTGTCATATCATGTGCCAAGTATATGGTTGACGCTATCAAGAAAAGACCTTGCTTTCGATTAGTGTCTGAACCACAGTTTATAAATGTATGTTTTTGGTTTATCCCATCAAGTCTGATGAATATGGAAAATTCTTCTACTTCTAAAATCCTACTTCATCAGGTATGTTTATGTTACTTTATACAATATTACTAATCAAATTATAATCAATCACTATTATCATGAACGAAAATAATCCAATGCACAGGTTATGCTACATAAATCATACATTCAATGTTTGTTTGTACAAATTTCTTAAAACAAAAATAATAAATAAAATGTAACAGTTTCTCTTGATACTAATAATTAACTATTTTATAGTAACCCTTTTTTGGGTTCCATCATTATTCACCCTGGATTAGTCGCGCGATAAAAAGTTAAAAAAATTTTTGCGCATGGTTTATATGACCAGGTTTGTAAATAACATGAAAACAACACCAGAAACATTAATTTTTATAGCGTGTTTATTATTATTATTATTATATTAAAACGTTAAATTGTTATAAGACTACAAATAAGAGCAAACTTCACTTTTACAAATAAATATTGTTGCTTAAAAAAACATGTAATCAAATTAAGTACCTATCGAAGAAAAGTTACAATATCTTTTAGATGATACTTTGCTATAAAATAAATAAAAAATTGTACAAATACAAGCCAAATAATTTTTTTAAAGAAACAAATATTTGCTAAGTAAAAATGTACAGAAAATGTTTACTTAAACGTTTCGATATTTAGGTCTACACAATATTTACACTTCTTCGACATCTTCATCGCCTGCATTTTCTGAACAGTTTTTACAAAAGTTTGTTGTGTGTTCCTTGCATATGTATCTGTTACACAAAGAACACATCACCTTTGTCTTTCGGTTTTGTCGCCATGAACAATAAGCACAGCGGCCAGCAGCACCTTGCGCTCGAGGTCGTGAATCTTCTTCAATTCCAGCTAGTCCCTTTATCTTGACCTTCAATTGTCTTGGCAGATTTTCAAGTGTTGATCTGTACTTTAAATAGTCCATGCAGAGTTCTCTTGAAAGGGTCTTTAGAAACTCTCGTCTAGTTGTTTCTTTTTTTGTATTTGCCAGGTAGATTATAAAGGCGTTGACTCTCCCTGTGTTCATCATGGCGAAGAAGAGACAGAGACCACCTATTTGTTTTCCTGGTAACAGTATAGGTGGCTTTTAATTGGTCCAACATATCAACACCTCCCTTAGTATTGTTGTAATGCGTTAACATTTCTGGTTTCAGTAGATCTCCAGTTTCTTCGTCAATAGCATCTGAGCTGTGCAGTGTTGACAGAAGTAAAACTACTTTCGTAGGTTTTGATTTATATGACAGAAGAGTAGCCAATTCCCCATAAATAAATACACTGCTGTGGAGCTCCCTTTCTTTGTAAACCAGGAAATTCCTTCTTTAGAGAGCAGGAATTTCTTTTTTGTTTTTGTGTAAAGTTCCTGTAAGAGATAATTTATGGTCTTTTGCCAGTACGTGAGCAAGAGATACTGAGCAAAAAAAATTATCAACTGTAACTCCTCTTCCTGACCCTGAAATGGGCTCAATAGCTCTCAAAACCACATCTTTTTCAGTAACTTTAGACAGAACTTTAAAAACAATGTTATTTAGTCCCGCACGGAACTTTAGGACCGGGTATAAAGGTTACGTAACTACTCGCACACGGGACATTAGACCAGGCTGCAAAATATACCTATCTCACTTGAAAAGCAAGTGGCCCACTTGTAGGGGAGGAGGAGAGAGGAAGATACTGCTACGGGGAGGGGTTTTAACGCATAAACAAGTACAGCCAGAAACAAAACATAATGTACCAGAAAAAAAATGCACCTGGTCGAAAAGACGGTGGCACGTGTAATCTAGGGTTAAATATCATTGGATGCACAGATTTTGTAACATAATAGATGCTTACAGAAGCACATCCAGGCTTTGAAATAACACACTTATGTGTATTATAATAATACATTTTTCCTGTCTACTCAAGATTTATTTTTACTGTAAACACTAAATCACATATATCATATAAAATTCAAATCAGTTATCCTTGTGATTATTATATAATTCAATATATTATATATATATATATCTGGTCGAAAAAAAAGTATTACAAAAACTATTTGACAAAAATGTATAAAACTTACAGCTTCAATTATATATATATAAAAAAAAAATATTATATATATAAAAAATATTATATATATTATATTATATATTTTTTTAATATTTTTTTGTTTTTTTTTTTTTAAACTTACAGCTTCAATTATATATATATATAAAAAAAAATATATATATAAAAAATATTATATATATTATATTATATATATTTTTTGCTTTTATTATATATATATATACAAAAAAGATCAAGCATTTAATTTATGTTAAATTAAATTGCTATAATTATTGAATCTATATTAAATTCTATAGCATTAAAACACAGTTCAAATTTAGAAAATTTATAAATAAATGTAGGGTCTATTGAAATGAAATAAGCATTTAATACACTCACAGACATAATTTATATATGTTATAAGCATCACACCGATACCCATGAAACCCTCAGGGGCTCACTCATAGTGAGTGCGGGTGTAGCGAACCCGAGGACCCCTAGCTGGATCTAAACCTTTCTTCATCTAGTCTTGGGTTTAGATCCCTCTCTTTCATCTTTCCTATCAGGTCTCTCTTGACCAACTCTTGTTCTCTTCCGACCCTGACGCTATTAGGTATTCGAGGGCGAGGGGTCTTTCTTTTATGATCCTTTCTTATTTTCTTCTTTTTTTTTATAAGACGATGATGACCGAAAGTTTTTTTGCCTTTAAACAACAAGGAAAAAAAAGGATACTCATGAAACTATACTCCGGCTTTCACATGACACAGTAAAAAGGTTTCCTCCAGTCCCCAACAAAATAAGAAAATCTGAAATTAAACAATAGCATTTTGTGTAAACAATATAACACCCTTTTCCTATGAGCAGCATCACTGTCAACTATGGGCAAATATTTTTTTAAACTAATAAACCTTGAGGAAATCTCCATGGTAGACTGATAGATATTTTAATATTATAAGAATTATTAACTTTTATCTACTTGTTGCTGCTATATTAATTTTTTCTTTTTTGATATGCATTTCAATTTTGTTTTTACGGAACCGAGTCACAATTAAATAATATAGATAAGAATTACCTTAGTAGGTCCGTCTTGTGACTTCAATTTATATCTGGTTTTGCTATGACATGTTTCAAAGTTCAAGACTTCATCATCAGATACATGCAAAACCAGATATAAATTGAAGTCACAAGACGGACCTACTAAGGTAATTCTTATCTATATTAATTTCCCCCCCCCCGATTATGCTAATTAAAATATGATAGCAGCCCAAAATGTGGTGCTTCTGAGTTCAAACCCACTAATTAATGAAAAGATGAACAAAATTAATTATAAAAAAGATATATTGTTTTTAAATATAACGTAAGAAAAATATGAGGTTCTTTGAAATATAATTGCAAAAGAAAAGTGCAGTTACTAAATAGTTATAACATATTTAAAATTGCAAACTGTATTTTTGATTTATTTCCATTTCGCCAGTCAGTTTTAATTAAAATGCCAGAGTGGGAATGAAAATAACTTTATTTTAAAAAAGCCAATCAAATAAAAATCAAATTCTCTGTCCAAAGACAAGCAAAAACAAGTTTTCATTGGGAAAAAAAATAGATTTCCAGTTTGTGTTTTGGGATTCAAAGACTGTATTTTTTGTAGACATACTCTTTCCTCAGAAACTTTCAATGTGTGAAAATTTAAAATTCCTATTACAAAAAGTGAACCCTGTACAAACAAAGAAAACTGCAGGTTTCTACTTCGATTTTCATTAAAATTTAATTGTTGTCACTGGGATTAAAATTAATGTTCTTTGTCATTGTTTTTTCCTACCTAGCTTCTTTATGACTTAGGACTATTGAGAATTTTCTTTCTGTATAATATTTCAGTTCTTATCCTCTTTTTCCCCAATTCCATGAAAGTTTAGGCAGATATTACACATAATGTAAACCTTCTTTAATTCGGTCACTATTAATCTGGACATAGCTTAATCCAGACGATCCCTTTTCCATAATAATAATTTGGAACTAATCAGTTGGCAGTAGATGTGTGCCTGGTGAGTACAATGGGTGAGCATAATCTCATGATACTCTATTATTTCATGCTATTTACAATCACTTGGAAGTCAGTTATTTAATAGTCAGCTATAGTGTCGTTCCTATATTACTATACTCAGTGTCTCGCTATTTTAATTCTACTATATAACAGTATACTGTACAATTAAATATAAATTTACAATGTTATTAAGTAAACCTCAAGTAGGGTAAAAACATATCCATAAGTAGCTTACTCTTCAGGATTAATTATCCACAATACAAAAGTTTGAAAAGGGAACTTTAAATGTGCAGTATGAGATTGCAAAATAAACGGTGTTGCATATAAAAATAAACAGATTTTTTTTTCTTTAGTGTAGACCACTAATTGATATACAATTATAAAGTTTTTTTCTTCTTTGATATACAATTGTATTATTTTAATTATAAAATAAATTCGTTTCTGCTTTACACATTTTTTCATTGTACTCTATATCATGTAAATTTTGGTCATCCAGTTAACTAAGAACACTAATATGTTCGAATTAATAAGGCTCACAATATAACAATATCTTCTTCTTTTAGTTTTAAATTAGTCTATTAAGTGTCTTTCTTTCTTAGTTGTTTTTATGATAGTAATTTCTCACTATTCTTAATAAGTTTTATAGAATATATTTAGCAATTTAGCCCATTCTATGCAAAGATTTTGTTTTGAAGGTGTTTTAACTTCTGCTTGAGTGTGTAGTTAATTTGTTTTACTGCATCAACAACTAATATAAAATCATGATTTCGACATATAAAATTGAGATATGCTTTATTACAATTAATTTAGTATGGCAGAGTATTTAATCTAGTTCCGGACTTTGTAAAATCATCTGTAAGTCAGCAATTATTCTGTAAAAAGATGTGAGAGTGGTGTATAACAGTAGATGTGGAAGAATTGTTATACAGTGTAATATTATATAGTGTAACCTCAATTTCTCAAATCTGATTGAACAATTTTGCTCTTAATTTGAATTAAGTCTTAACAAATGATCACCATCAACCAGAAAATACAAAATGGTAAGTTATAATGTGCAAAAAAAAAAAAACAGATTTCTAAATAAGTTATATGAAGTTGTATATCTCTAATCTAATCACTTTTGTTTCCTCTGATGTAAGGTTGCAAGCCTATATTCACAAATTTAAGTTTTTACTTCCATATATGCTTCTCTATTTCCCTTCAGTTTATAAATGGTTGTAGTGAAATAGATTCCAATATAATTAATTTTTGTTTATTTTTAGTGCATGGTGATTGATTATTCACTCAATGTAACTGCGAAATGTAAATTATTCATTGCTTCTAAATTTTCAGTTTAAAAAAAAAACTAAATCATAGATTTACACGAAGATAAGGCACTGTACAAAATTATTTGGTAATTGTATATGTACTATGTTTATGAAGTTTTATAGTTATAAGTAATCAAATTATAAAACATAAGTATAAGATTTCCATTTAAATCCTTAAACGTGGGTTGTCCAGAAAGTAACTCTCGTTTTCAAATTAAAAAAACCCAAGTGAAAGTAAAAGAATTGTATTATATACCTTTTAAATCCTACACTCTTTAAATTTACACTCTTACACTACATTTCTACTTAAATTTCATAGGTTTTACTTTATTATTTCCATTTTTATTTTTGTTCAAGTGTTTGTGCAGTAGTTTATCAACTATTGTTGTCTTGTATCCATTTCTGCTTGCAATATATTTAAGGAACAAAAATAAAAATGGAAATAAAGTAAAACCTATGAAATTTATTTCAGTGGAATATACTAACTTAAAGTGCGGCGATTGTGACAAAGTTTTATATTGAGCAAAGCGGCAGAAGATTTAAGGATAGATTTAATAACATTTACCTAAAAAAAGATTTCACATATAACAATTCAAAATATGCCATACATTTAATTGACAGTAATCATAAGTATGACAGTTTATCAGTAAATTTGACACCCCTGCATATGTGTAACAAAGGTCGTTTAATGAACGCATTAGAGGAATTTGAAATTTACCAAGCCAACATGAATCAAAGTAATTTACTCCTTAATGAAGATTTTGTATTTTAAACCATATAGTTTATATAATACCGCAATATCTATCTATAGACATATTAATAATCGTGATGAAGGAGATATCGATTGTACTCTTACAGTTGAGAAGTGACCGGCGGATTGATCATATGGTCCAATACAATCTGTTTAATTTTTTTTTGCATGTATATTTTTTTTCAACTTTGTATTGAAACGTTGTTGTGCAGTGAAATGTTATGTGACGTAAACTTATAAATGTAGTTTCAATTTGACTTTAATTAATGTCCTCACATGTGAGTGAAATTTCAATACCTGAAGATGGGAACTTGTTGAAGAAACTGGGCATTTACAAATTTTATAATAATAAGTTTTAATTATAACAATTCATTAACGTAAAAACCCTTCATAATCACACATTTAAAACTTTTAAAAAGACAAAAATTATGATTGTATTTGTTGACATATAAAATTCTTGTTATTCATAATAAACTAAGAAAATGTATCATTGATGTTTCTAATTACAGGTGGCCCCTAAACTAAAGGAGCGGATGATGCTTAGAGGGAGTATGATGATAGGTTACCAACCACTGAGAGAGTGGCCAAATTTCTTTCGTTTTGTTGTTCAAAGTTCAGCTGTAACAAAAGAAGATTGCGATTTTTTCTTAAATGAAATTGAAAATCTAGGTTCTGATCTATAATGATTATATTTAACAACTTGTATTATTTATTTATTTTTTTTTGTCTAATTTATCTTATATAAATGGAGAAGAAACAAAATAATGTATTATATTGTTTACTCAGACTATCATTTTTGTATACTGTAAACAAAAAATATACAATTTGGTATATAGGTCATGATCAACTTGTGTTGTAAAGTTTTCCACATCTACAATACACAAACTAAAATTGCAGAAAAGCCTAGACCTCGGTGTCACTGATGAGTGACCTAATAAACTAGAACAAGATAAAGATAGAAATGGTTACTTTCTTCAGTTTTAATTTGCAAACATAGTCTTAGTCTTTAGGCTTTAACTAGAAAAACAAGATCCAAAATGGCATAAGTCTAAAAGGCCCAGTTAGAAGAAGTTACTTCTTCATAGGTCAGTACGGTATATTGTTTACATTCTCTTGTGTATTAACAAAATAATGTATTTCCACATTGTGATTAATTTCTATTTGAAATTTTTTCTATTTGCTTGTTCAAAATAAGTAATTTTTATTTTACATTAATTAAAATATTGAACATTAATTGATATGGACCGTAGAGTGGTTCTCAACCTTGGTTTACAGGTGTTCATTGTTGGTAAGTTTTGTAATGTAGGCTACTAAATGAAGTACTACCCTACAGAAAAGTTATTTTATTCAAGTCTTCAGTTTGTGGAACCAGACCAATTTCATAGCACTTTAGTTTGTTTCAATAGTTTAGAAAATGATGTATGGGCCTGAATAGTGTACAAGAAGCTAAATTGGCCAGACATAATTTGGATGCTAGAATCTCTATAGAGTAGCTTTCCTCTCAGCCATAGGAACTGTGACCGTCTCCACTTCTTTTGACCAGCTGGAAGCTCCGGCTGGCTGGAGACCGCGTACACTTTAGCCGAATCTTGTCAGGATGGGCCAAGGAGTCGGGTTAGGATGCTAATGAACGCACGCAACGCAAGTGAAATTAAATATTATATTTTATTTACTGCCGAGTTAGATTACAGAATTATTATAATTTATAAAAAAGACATAACGGCAAGATTAGGCCTTAATAGTGGCCGAAAAACATACTGTTGAATTTAACTAGCACGTGGCCGAAAATGGACTGACCTGACCTCGTCCCGTAGCGGTCTTTCGTCTCGCGGCTCTCGGAAAAGACTCCCGGTCGGCTCGTTAGTTCAAGCCCTCTACTCCTCGTCTTTCCCCTCCCCTTCTTCTACGTCATATTGCACTGCTCATCAAAATCGCAAGTGCCAATTCATATTTTATTATTTAAAAATCCCTTTTCATTACATCCTAATTTATAATTGTTATGATTTCGGTTTGGTGGGCTCCTTGGCTGGGCCACAGAACAATCAACAACAATTTTATTTTAGTATTACATTTATTTTTAGGTTTGGTTTATTATATTAAAATCTGTATTATTTTACTACATTTATGTACATATTTTGTTTTATCACACACACACACATTTGCATAGTAAGCTGATAATTATGTCAAATTACTATTAATAATAGGATTGGTGCAAGAAATCTTTGTAGTCTCGGGTTTCCACAAGCAAGATATAACAGCTAAAATTTTTACATTAGAATTTTGTAAAAGAAGGAAACTGTAGATTTTACATGTATTTTTAAACTTTGTTATTCCAATTTAAAGGGTATAGTCATTAATGTTTAATAGTCTTAAATAGATTACCAATAAGACAGCTGTATCAGCCCCTACCCTGACCAGTGACCACTGATTGATCACTTTGAATTTCTCAATTTGCAAGGATTACGCCCTCAGCTTGGCACGATTTAATTAAACACAATGTACTAATTGAGTCTTAATGTCTCTAAGGTAATTTAGTAACTATTTACATAGTCCAGATCTCTCCTTGGTTTCCTATTTTCTTCCATGTTAAGGCTATTGTTCCTTATGCTGAAAGTAAAGAATATCAGCACTTCATCAAATAACATCAGTTATTTGTTATTTACTTTTAACTTTATATTGATTTAGTATTGGTTTTATTATACGGTAAGTAGCCCTTTGTTATCAAGGTTCAGAGACGCTCCTTATATTTCTTCCCTACTTTAACTTAGGACATGTTCCATTCTAGTACATTTCAGTTGAAGTGTAAACTATATTATGTAAGTGCCATATTGAGTTTTATGTTGTAAAACTGTTTAGCGATCACTCAGACCTATGTTAACCAGTTATGTTACTGTTATTCTTTATGCTGTTACATTATATAATGTAGGTAGTTTTCCTCCCTCCATATTTATACAATTTATTTCATTTCATTGCCTCTTGGAGCTATGTACATATCAAGTAAAAACAACATATATTTAGATCTTTAGTTTTTAAATTTTTAAAGAGTAGTTATAAATATAGTTTTTATGTTAAATTAAAATACAGAAAAATGTACTGGCAAATTGGGAGAAACTCTCAGTTGTCCATTCATAATAAACTTGTGCTTTATAAACAAGTGCTCAAGCCGGTCTGGACATATGGCATTCAGCTTTGGGGTTGCACCAAAACCAGCAATCAACAGATTGTTCAAAGATTTCAAAATAAAGTTCTCAGAGGGATTGTAAACGCCCCCGGTTATACTCGCAACAGTGATCTTCATAGAGATCTCGGGATAAACACAGTCACAACCGAAATGAAGAAGTGTGCTCAAAAACATCAGGAGAGACTCTATCAACACCCTAATATCGAAGCTGCAAAACTACTTCATCAAGAGGGTATCATAAGAAGACTCAAAGACTGAAACCTTTTGAGTTACCTGAATAGTCCGCATAATGCAAACCAATCAAAACAACACTTCATAGAAGGAATACATTAGGAGTGCTTTATTATTATGTTGTCAGAGTCAAATGCTGTTAGTCAAAAATGACTAGTTACTTTGTTAAAAGTTTTAATGTTACAATAAGTAAAATAAAAAATTTAAAAAATAAATAAAAATTTAAAAAAATGTTATTTTAGTTTTCAACACATAAACTGATGAGAACATTGAAATTGTTTACTGTCATTTGTAAAATAAAAAAGTTATTCTAAAAACTACATGATAAAAGAGTGAAAATACTTTGACTATTGTTTACTTTAAAAGACTAAGGTTGTGAAACTATCCTTAAGTTTTATCAGATCGTAAAATAAATTTTTATATATTTAACTGAGAATTTTTGAACTGAAAGAGGAGACCATTAAAGAAGGAGGGAGTTGTAAAAATTATAGAATTTTATGAACTTAGAAGCTACAGTCTATTTTTGGACCGATAAATACAAAATCACATTTTGAGAATGTCAGTTTAGGCTAAGAAACTTCTAGGCCAAATAAATTTTCTAAATTACAATAAGCTTTAAGGATTTTGTGTGAATATTGTATGTCTACTAGACGAATATGATAGAGAATGTTATAGTAGGAGTATAACAGATATTTACGTAACAAGTTTCCTAATTGGCTTTAGCAATGAGGCAAAACCCGAGTTGCTTAGTTACCCAAGTGCTGTAAAGAACCTTTTACAGGATAATGTTACATTATTTTACTTAATCCCATATACAGGATGTTCCAAAAGCATTGAAACCCTTCTGTATAAGGGTTATGGTTTTTAGATAAATTGTTGAATAAGTACTTTTCGTTTAATGTTTCCAGTACCGGTACCCATTTTGGTACACCAATCTTCATACTTTTTAAATGTTGCCTCTTTACTTTCTCCCAATTTAACTCATCCACTAGCTGACATTTTAATAATGAAGTTATTGTTCTCAAGATTCAAACTATTATCAGATGGTTGAAACATTCTGTGATCATAATTTATAGATTCATTATATCACTTCGCTTTGTAATAAGAGCCAATACACAACTCCTTTAATAATACAATCTAACATGTTACCTGATTAGGCAAAGAACAGTATAGGGTAACTGGTATTCAATCCCACGAATAATCGAATAGCCATAATTCAATGCCATTTTTGTCTTAACTTTGGTGTAATTTATGTTTATATTTAGTTGTTAATCATGTGACACGTTAGTTTGTATGCTTCTGTTAGTATGAAGTATAAAAACAATCCTGCCTATTTATCATATTTAGTTGAAAAACGGTTGGGAAATAGAATGTTCACAAAAGACACACATCACCATTTTATACTTGCGATAATGGTCTCATTTTTATTATTATTTAGCCAGAGTGAGATAACAATTTAAATCTCTTGAAATATTGACCACTAAAGTTAATTTAATTTGTATCCAGTAATTTTTTATAGCAAAAAAGTACTAAAAACATCTTTTGATACCGTACATTTTGACATAACCCCCTCTAGTTTGGATAGTTTTTATCCAAAATATTTATATGGATATTCCTGGTCATGAAATCAAAAGTTTTTGGTATTTGCTAAATATTAAACAGTTATGCATCTAAAATGATTATTATATATTTTCAATCACCATTCTTCTCTAGTCTAACTTATGTCTCTAGGACACAGAAGATGATTTCTTCATCGCTCAGTTCTTACAACATGAAATATCCCTATTCATTATATCACTTCTTCATTTGGATAGTTTTTTGTTTAATTATCCTTCAATCGCTTGTAAAAAATATGCTACTTATTGTCATTAGTTTTTGCAACATTTCTGGTTTTCAAACATATTCCATAGCTTTTAAAATATCGATTGTAGACAGCTACACTTCACACTTACCTGCCAGCTAAAAAGCTCTGCAATATATAGTAAGCACATGTTACTGCATCAGTAATTTTGGTGAGATTCAATAAATTAGTTTTAAATTTCAACTGCAATTTTATGAAGACTGCAGGTAATTAAGAACCATAATCTGTTAAACCAGCAATTATATCCATATGCTCACTTACTATGTTTATTCGATTCCATTTTTTCCTGTATTTCATGTTTTTCGGGGAGTGTGTGATTGGGAAGTCAAAAATATCAAAAGCTAAATAAACATTGATTGTTATAAAATGTAATATATTTTATTGATTTGATTTGAATAAGTTTGGAGCTTAAAGGGCCAGAACAAGCCCTGGAGACCGTGACCGATGGCCTAAATTGTGCAATAAAACCTTCTCATTCTAGCTTAGCAAATTTGTTCCCCATACGAGTTTGAGTAATCCACTAACTTAGCTCGTCCAATGTTAGCTCCCCAGGAATTTGGAATCTAAAAACCTTACGTCTCTTATTGGCCAAGGTCACAAAATTGAAAATTATATGGCCTGTGGTCTCCTCACCCTTCCCACACAATCTTCACACAGTTTCGGCATGATGTGTTCGTTTAGCATGTTCAGGATAGGTCCTCTGCAAGTGCGCTCTCAGACCACAGTGTCCCATAATAAGTCCTGTGACTACCTAAAAGGACGTACTTAAATAATGATGTATGACCCTTAAGGCTTCCCCATCTTTGGGGTGTTTTCCACGAACCCACCTATTTATATGGACATCTTGGCCAGACACACGGATATTCTCTACTGCTGGCTCTGGTCCCATAAACTCTGATGTAGAGCCCTGTTTAGCTAGACTGTTTGTTTTCTCTGTACCTTAAAGCTGGTGGTGAGATTGCACCCAGTTACTCTTTCTTTTGAGTGGGGGATGGCGGTAAAACCGCAAGGTATCAGGGACGCCTCCCTCCTAGTTCTAGCAACTAGTTCTTTTGTTGAAACTCGAATCGAACCTGTACCTTCAACTCCATTATGCCTTAGTACCCAGTCCAACGTAACCTGGTTTTCCTGGAATAAAGCTTTGAGATTCTTTTGACATTCCCATACCCGTCTAGATTTTATTGTAGTGCCTACAAGTTCATTAATTGGAGCCATATATATATATGATTATGGGTTTTCTTAAAGTCCTGCTTCAAATTTTCCTGTATACACACAAATATGGCCATAATCTCGGTCTGAAAAACTGTGGGATACTATTCCAAAGAAACAAACATTCCAACCTCGGTCTCAGCCAATATACCTCGGCACCAGTATCTTCCTTAGTTTTGGATCCATTAGTGTACCACACTAGGTTTCCTGTATTTCCTAGAATTTGATTTTTGCCCCCATGGGTCATCTCAACTTTAAAAGGTCTTGAAAACGAGTATCTGATGTCTGTCTTATTGATATTTAGAATTGGGTGACTAATTATTTTTGTAATTCTCCCCCATATATGAGTTTCTCCAGACGTCACTACACCTCAGCCTGTAGGCTGTTACGCTTCCGCCATTATAAAGAAGTCAATGGGTGGAAGGTCAAGTATTATTTCCATTGCAACAATTGGTGTAGTCGACATGATTCCGATAGTGCACACACATCCCAACCTCTGAACTCTAGTCAGAGTGTTTTTGCTTAGTCCCAACCCACCAAACTACTGCCCCATAGTACATCATAGGTCATATACCAGTATAGATTTATCTCATCATTGTTGGTCTAGTCCCCAGGTTCTTCCTACTGCCCTTTTTCCTGTCATTGATGATGGGTTGGCTTTTTGCATAGTGGGCCTCAATTGCAAATTCCAGGTTAATTTGGTGTCTAGTACCACACCTAGATATTTGACTTCATTCGCACTTGAAAGTTTTGTCCCAGAAAGTTTGATATCATTCAAATCCGAAGTGATCTTCTTTATTATCACTGATTGTTGATTTCTTCATATTCACGGTTTCTGAGAATCTCTCAATCTTTGTACTAGACTATGAAATGCACTTTACCTGACTGGTACGTATGTTAACGTTTATGCAATGGAATCATGGCTCAGCATATATCTTTCTCTACCAGTTATTCCAATGTCTTCAGAATAAAAGAAGATATATTTTATTGTTATATTTACAAAATAAGTGTGTGTATTTACAGTGTGATCATAAAGTCACAGGATCCCTCTATTTTGGTAATTTTCGGAATTAAAAAATTATAACTTTGGGGATAGTAGTTTTGTATAATTTGTTCCCTCCTCCCCAGATATATCTGTGAAGTTAATTCAAATATCGTATGGTAAGGGGGTTAAATAATTTTAAAGCTAATAATAATTAGTTTGTCAAAAGCTGTTGTACCTTAAGTGAAAAATAGTTTTACAGAGATCCACCATTTTTAATTAGGTCACCTGAATTATACTTTTTTTAGGTTAAATATTATGGTAATTATGGTACTTATCTATGTATATATAAATTTTGGAATGGTGATTACCCGAACATTTACCCTCACCACGAATTGCCTTGCTGTCTGGTGACTTAATTTGTTGGAAGAGTAAAGGATCTGATTATATTTTACTCTAATTCACATTGCTGGATATATACTAGTTACATGAATCTTATAACCAGTTTTAATGAGAATCCTCAGGAAACAAAATGGTGTAACCTTTATGTAAATAATACTTTTGTAATTTTTTGAAAACTCAAATAGAAATTTTTTTTGAAAAATCATATAAATGAAAAACATATCATGTGTGGAATTTTTCTATTTTTTAGTCAGGTAAAAACAATTTAATTACCGTACATTGCAATAACACAAATTAATTATGGATTTTTTAAGATTAAGAAATCATTTATAACAATAATGACTATAATTAGCATATTAGCACAAAGTATATGTTTTGTACTTCAATCACCATATTTAAATTTAATAATTGATTAATTATTGGATTTTTCTGTTGGTTAAGGCGGAGGTATTTCCTGGTTGACTGGACTTGCAATTATCTACCTGTGCCTGCGGTCAATTAGCGATTTAACAGTCTGTCCGTATGTCTTTGATTGTAATTATACGAGACAATTATAGGAGTTCAGACAGACTCTCTCCTCTAGACCAAATACAGTCATTAATGGTTTTAACTTCAAAGTCAACTAGGATAGTTTCATAGTGATATTTTAAACATTATGATACAGTTTTAAAAAGGATACAGTTTTATCCTCCATCCTTTTCTCTCAACATAGATTCACAACTTAGTCTTGAGGGAGAGAGAGGAAAAATATTTTACATGTTAGAGAGAGAGAGAGAGAGAGAGAGAGAGAGAGAGAGAGAGAGAGAGAGAGAGAGAGAGAGAGAGAGAGAGAGAGAGAAAGGAAAAAGTAATTAAATGTAAACAAACTTAAATAATCTTTGTGCACTGCTATAAAAAAAGTTGAGCGATTTTCCTTATTGAGTAAAGACCAATAGTTGTAGAGAATACCCAAATTGAAAAATTAACTTATTAGCATGATATGACACAGTTATTTTTTCATATATTTTCCCGCCATGTTTTTGGTATTTCCTAAATAGTATTTCACACAATAAAATAGAACACAAAAAACTACAACAGACAAATACAATGACGTGACATTTTCAATGACTGTCATCTTTTTTTTTTTTGCTTACATTTAGACTTTACAATCTTTAACTTTGTTACACGACATGTAAATAACTGAAGATGATGATTTAGACAACATCTAAACATTTACTCTTTCTACTAAATACAATGGTAAATAATGTTGCTCATTTTTAGTCAATAAAGTTTTAGTAAATGTTTTGGTTTCTTGAATTGAATATATTTTACAAATGAAGCATAAAATTAGAAAATTCAATGTCAGAAATTAAAATGTTTGATATAATTTAGTTATTTTTATCGTAGAAGGTTGATGTCATTTGGTGTAGAATCAAATCTGCTCATTTTGAAATAATTTAAGATACTTTTTGTTGAATTATTTACAAATGAAAATCTTTGAAAAAAAGTTCAAGTGTAAAGAAAAAAATTGTTTAATTGTTTGAATTATTTTCCTGATAAACGAACTTTTGAACTTAAATAATGTAGTGTCTTGCCCAGTGTATAGAAAGGATGGTAGTAACATGAAATTGTTTACCGTGGTTTGAAAAGTTATTACAATAAAACAACCATGAAAGGGTCTATTTTTTAATTTTAAAGGTCAATTATTAATCCCATTATGTTTGAATCGAGACTTGACACAACTCCAGTCTTCGAACTCGATGGCATTGCCTCTCTACTTTGGTCTTATTCTGTGCTGTAGTCTGTATCGTATAAGAAACTGAAAAGTGTACGCTGAGTAAATTCTCCAACATCTCTTTCGGAGTGCCTGTATGTATACCTTCTTCTTTGAGTATAGTACTTATGACATTCTTCGGATGGCGAGACAAAAGAATTTTTTGAGTTTTACAGTCAGACAGCTGATCGATGCTCTGACAGAATTCTCTCTAAGAAATCTTTTTGAGTCTCTTTACTGTTTTGTTATACTCTGTGCATGCATATGAGTGCCCAACTTCCTGTACTATTAAATTGAACAGTCAGCTACCATTTGTCCTCAGGGTCTCTAGGTCACAACTCACCAACAGGCGCGTTTTTTGTCTCCTTTATGATCTCAGAACAGGTCTTTTGATACGACTCATTGGTGGCTCTATTCAAAGAGTTAACTATCCCATCCATCTAATTTCCTACATCTGACCCAGTAATGCCGAGTCTGTGAGTAATCTTCATGGAACATGCCCTTCTCAGTATTTCTAGAATTCATATGTTTCTTTTAAGTAGCTCGATCTTATACGTAAGGAAATTTAATTTTGATCCGAGGCAGGCGGATCATCAGATACTTGCTTATCTTAGTGGCTATATAGCCACTGGTTAAAGTAATATCTAGGACTTCTCATCCTGACCCCTTCTTTACTTAAAGGTAGGTTTGCAGCCCTGATTTAATATAATTAAACTTGATTCAGCTATAAAATTTAAAAGACATTTACCTCAGTTATTGACACCATTGCTGCCCCACGATGTATAGTGGGTTGCATCCGAGGATCAAGTGTCTCTTCCTCTCATCACTGAACTCCACAATCCACCTCAGCTCTAGTTACGGCGGTACTTCAGTGGAGTCGTAGGGAAGGATTGCATGGATTCAACCAGCAATCTGATGTTGTCACCGCCTGGTTATAAATGTACCTCAGTCATGGCCATGTCTTTGTAACAGAGTTAATATTGTGTCTAACAAACATCCAAGCCCTAGGCCTACCACATTCAGTATCATATATCAACCTATATTTTGTAGTGTTCATTCGAATTACTTTGCCTTTGACAGTATCTGATTCTTGTATCAGAGCTACTCCTATGTCTTTTGACAAGATTTTCTGGCAAAGTGAATCAGTAGCTGCTCTGCTTTGTATGTAGTCTATAATTAATTTGAAGCGATGCCGTTATCTTTTAATGAGGAGATTATTTCTCTCCTTGCAGCTAGAAGGTCACCCTTTTGGCATCCCAGGAAGGCCTTCAGTTTTTCCAGGGAGTTCTCATCAAAATATTAATGACCAAGAATTACCCATCGGCGTTTGATTTTCCACTAACGACTGTCCCCAGAGGACTTAGGGAAAAGGTACCTTCACTATTTTTACCAGGCTCCGTGCTAAACCCATTTTAACCTTAACTCCTAGGAAGGGGTTCAGCTCCTTAAACTGCTTCTCTAACCATTCCTTGGTTAAGGTATTGGTGCAGTCCGCAACACTACAGCTTCGCGTATGATGGTAGCTGGTTATCCTAAGGTCATCACAACCTGGGTACTCCGCCCAGGCTAATCTCCCTCTTGATGTTTTGTGCCTCATGTCTGGGTGTTTCATCACAGAAAACAGCTTTTCATCTTATCTCTGTTAATCATTTGAATAGTTCTATCTTATTTTTCGCACCACCAACATGCTCTAGTGTCATCAGCTGTCGCTGCCTCTTTACACCAGATTTAGTAAATCTGCCAGAAGTAGTTGATCTCTTAAATGAGGAATTTCTGTTCGTATTCAGCACTAAATATGCTTCAACACCCCAGAGGGTCCGGCTTTATTTGGTTGTCTATCATGTGCTCGATTTTTAGTCTCCCAGATCTGATATCTTTCCTTCCTTGATGGAATTTTCCCCCCTCTAGCGAGGGCTTCTTCTATTTTTTCCTTCATAATTAAATGCATATCTAAGTCTTAGTATCATGTAACAAATAGTTTTTAAAACAATAAATCTGTCTGGCAAAATTTAAAAAAATCAAATTTCACAAAATTCAGAGTCTTTATCTCTTTTGCTATGGTACAATAAACAATAGCCAGAGCATCTTTATCTCTTTTACTACATGGTACAATAAGAAATATCCTGAGAGTCTGTATCTCTTTTACTATAGCACAATATGCAATGACCAGAACGTCTTTATCTGTTTACTATGGTTCTCTTTTACTATTATACAATAAGAAATAGTCTGAGCATCTTTATCATTTTTACTATAGTACAATAAGTAGTAGCCATAGCGTCTTTGTTTGTTTTACTATGGTTTAATAAACAATAGCCAGAGCGTATTTTTATCTGTCACTATGGTACAATAAGCAATAACCAGAGCGTCTTTATATCTTTTACTATGGTTTAATAAAAAATAGCTAGAGTGTCTTTCGCTCTTTTATTATGATGTAATAAGTAATAACTAGAGAAAAACTTGTAAGTTTCAGAGGAAAAACTATTTCTTGCTTTGACCATCTGGTGAAATCCACCTCTAAAATTTTTAATGGAGCGAGAGGGTCAAGCAATGTCTCGTTTTAAAATTTGTACTGATAACTTTCAATAAATTACACTCAAAATATACTATATTAATTACACTGGTATGAATCTATTCATTGTTTAAAATGACGACCCATACATCTTTTGACTGTCGGCTGTCATTTTAAAACTTATTAAACAATTATTTTCTTCATCATCTAACTTTTCCAACGAATAACCAGGTTTTAATTGGAGAAAAATTGCAACATCTAATGAATTTTTGGTTGGGGGTTGGGGCATCATCGTATTAGCAAAAATAAAGTATAAAACGCTCACCAACACAAAACAACTTTTTCAAAAGAGACCTGATAGAAAAGAGTGAGATTTAATTCAAGACTAGATGAAGGAAGGTATTGATCGAGCTAAGATATCTCGGGATTGCTAAACCCCCATATTCACATTGTAAAACACTCATACACAGTGTAATCATAAAGTCCCAGCCCCCACTTTCTGTTTTTGTTATATTTTTTTAATAATTAGAATACAAAATCCAATATTTAAAAACACTAGTACACAGTGTTAACATAAAGTCCCAGCCCCCACTCTCTGTTTTTGTTTTATTTTTTTAATAATTATAATACAAAATCCAATATTTTGGTTTGGGTACAGACTCTACGTTTTGGTGTAATAACTTGTTTCCCCCTCCTCCTGGTCTTGATGTGGTCTAATTTTAAACATTTTAATCAGTACAGAATAATGGCGAAAAGGCAACGTAATTCCGTTGAATGAATCCTAAATGGCAGCCAGTCTAAGTTAAATTTTAAGTTTTCAAAACCACTGTAAATCGTAACTACTCCAAAAGAAGTTATTAATCACAATAATTTATTTGTTATAAAATTAAAGGCTTATATATATATATATATATATATATATATATATATATATATATATACAGTGTGAGTCAAAAGTATGGATACACACTGTTAAATTTTAAATGGATAAAGATAGAAAAATGAAACTCAGAACACTTTTCTAGGAAATAAAAGTGAACTTTTTAGTCACTATTACAACTTTGCCCATTTCCCCAAAATGGGATTTTTGTGGGGTAGCTCAAAATTTTTAAATATAAAGACCCATTAAGTGACACCTCATTTCAAAGTCCTTGATTAAAGAAGAAGAACAGTGGAAACCAGAGCTTTCTATCTCAACCCAGTACAAAATGTCAGCTCATTGAAATGAACTAAAACTTCATTGAAGCAAAATATGAACATCCACATTCAGGTGGTAAATAACCCCAATAGACAACCACTTTTCTTACAAACTCAAACCTGTTTTACAGTTATTACCTGCTATAGGGCAGGCCTCCCTTATCTTATCAGTTTTGAGGAAGTCCATTATCAAGTTTCTGGTTGGAATCAACAAAGTTAAGGCGTGTTTTTGTGTTACTGTACTGTGTTTTTGTGATACTATACGTTGAAATGGAGAGTTTAAGTGAACAGAGCGTATTATGATCCTGATGATGCGAGGCTACGGAGACTGGGTGAGATCTTATGATGAAGTAAGGAATTTATTCAATGACACTTATCCTAATCTAAACACAGTATCTAAATCAGGAGTTCAAAAAACTATCCAACGTTTCCAGGAAACAGGCAGCGTTAAAGACCGCCCCAAACATGGAAGACCAAAATCGGTTACAAATGAAGCATTGTCACTTGATGTTTTACAGTCTGTTGAAGAAGATCCTCACGCCTCAACAAGAAATGTTTCCCTAATGTTAGGTATATCTCAAACATCAGTTTGTAGAGTTTTACATGGCGGTGGTTTTAAACCGTACAAAATTCGTTTAGTTCAAGAGCTAAGTGAGGACGATTTTGATCGTTGATTAGAATTTTGTGAACTGATGACAATACAATTAGAATGAACAACATTGCTTTCTCAGACGAAGCAACTTTCATGTTAAACGGTAACGTTAACAGACACAATTATTGTCGTTATTGGGCTGATGTTAACCCTCGTTGGATAAGAGAGCAACACACCCAGAACCCTGAAAAACTAAAGGTTTGGCTTTGCATTGTGAGGGATCAGTTTGTTGGGCCCTTTTTTATTGATGGCAATCTTAATGTCGAGGTATACCAGGAAATGCTACTAAATCAGATTTTTCCAGCTATCCAAGCAGCAATCAACAACTGTAATCAAGTTTGGTTCCAGCAGGATGGAACACCTCCACAATATGGCCTGCATGTCCGCGAGTATATTTTTCCCAATCGCTGGATAGGCAGAAGAGGAAGTATCGAGTGGCCACCAAGATCGCCAGATCTATCTCCACTGGACTACATTTGTGTGAGGTCACATTAAAAACAACGTGTATAAAACGAAACCCCAGTGCATTAGGGACATAGTAGCGCAAATTAAAAAAATCCCGCGTGAATCCATACAGCGTACCGTTTCAAGTTTTTACGACAGGCTTGGACATTGTCAAACTGTCCTGGGGCAGCAGTTTGAACACCTGTTATAAAAAACACAGGATAGTAAGTTTAAGCCGTTTTATTGTTTAATGTAATTAATTACTATGCTATTGTAATTACAAATTATTAATTCATTATAAAAAGAAGTTTATTTTATTAGCTGTAGATTTTATGTTTCACAAATTCATTGTTTTCAATTAACAGTAAATTTCCCAAGTATTAGAAATTAGAACCAAGTTCTGAAAATTTCAATGAGCTGCCATTTTGTACTGGGTTGAGATAGAAGGCTCTGGTTTCCACTGTTCTTCTACTTTAATCAAGGACTTTAAAATGAGGTGCCACTTAATGGGTCTTTACATTTAAAAAAATTGAGCTGCCCCCCAAAAATCCCATTTTGGGGAAATGGGCAAAGTTGTAATAGTGACTAAAACGTTCACTTTTATTTTCTAGAAAGGTGTCCTGACTTTCATTTTCCTATCTTTATCCATTTAAAATTTAACAGGCAGGGTGATCCATACTTTTGACTCACAGTGTATATATGTTTGCAGAACTATTAAACTTTGACAGCCCACCATTTTGGATTGATTAATTGGAATTACATTTTGTTTCAACCATCAAAACCTTCGAAATAGTCTATCATATGACATTCCTTAACATTTAAGATATTTATTATTATTATTTAGTATTATTATAAATACTAAATTTTCTCTTTGTTACCGAAATAAAACCTTGTTACTACATTTAAAATCATTAATTTTGAACTCTATGGCCACTCTATTTTATACTTTAATCAGTGGTCATTTTGGATTAGGTAATAGAATAACATTCTCTTTTAACTACAACCTTAAACATGCAGGCTAAGTACTAAATTTTCTCTTTCTTACCAAGCACTACAATTAATATTGTTCGTTTAAAACATTCTTCCTGTTTTAATAATTACAAATTAATTATCACTATACATCGTAACCTTAACTACTCCAAAAGAACAAAATCAAATTGGCTTGTCATTTTTTTCTAGAAAAAGTCCAAAAAGGTGGGCGATAAGTTGTCAATTTTTTTTTTTTAAAGTTAGGCATGTAAAGACCTATTTTAAAAAGTTGAAAATAAAAGACTTTATTTTTTAGACCCTTAAAAATTATTGATTGTTGGACAGATTTTTCGGAAGGAACCTTAAAATTGGCCAACAGTTTATGGGTAGAAACGAATGGCAAAATGTTTTCTAATAATCCTACATATATTAAGACTAACATTTTTTGTATCTTGAAAATATTTTTTTAAACTCTAGATTTTCTGACTTGCGAACCCTGAAAAACTAAATTCTTGAATTTATGCATACAATTGTATACCAGTTTTATTTCACTAAGTGTAATTTATTTGATTTAAACATAATTTGCATGGATGTATCAAATTATACACCTGTTCAACATTTTACCATGCATAAAATCACGATTTTCATTTCGAAAGTCCGAAAATAAGTGTTTTTCTAAACCTTTTCAACATATAAAAGAATTTATCTCGAGTCATACGTCTGAATTTTTTCATTATTTAACAAGATTTCTCACAACCGTTTTCACCCTTATGTTGTCCAGTTTTAAGAATTTTCCCGGAAATATCGAAAAAAAACTTTTTTTTCGAAAATTTAAAGAAAATAACTTCTTGTAATCGTAGATATTTTTTACAAAATATTGATTTTTCATCTCAGTTTTTTGTACTTTTAAAAATGACTAGATAAATAGTAAGAGTAAAAATTTCTTATTTTTGGCCAAAATTATTTTTAAAAATCCTGGTCTTGTTCACTATTTGGTTAATTAACAAAATGTAACCAATTTATTCGAGGTTCGTCTAGACGTTATCGTGAAACAACCTCTTTTATTTTGTCTACTCCTGTAGATTTCCAAAGTTAGTTCCTAATTTGATAGGACTATTGTTCTTCCAATTTAAAGGCTAGTGTCAGCTGTTTAATAGTCTTAACTAAATTACCAATAAGACAGCTGCATCAGCCCCTAGCCTGACCAGTGACCACTGATTCATCACTTTGCAATTTCTCAATTTATAAGGATTACGCCCTCAGCTTGAGTCGATTTAATTAAACACAATGTACTAATTGAGTCTTAAAGGTAATTTAGTAACAAGTTACACAGTCCAGACCTTTACTTGCTTCTCTATTGTTTTCCAGGATAAGGCTATTGTTCCTTTTGCTAAAAGTGCAGATTATTTTACACAGCTTAAAAAGTCAATGTTCTTTATTTATTGTTATTCTATTATAGTTAAAAGAATATTATTATTTAAAAAAACTCTTAGGCAGAAGAGCGAAAGGCGTCATGACGACTGATTATCATAATATAGTAAAATAGAAGAAGATAGCCTGGTAATTAATTGCTAATTATACCACCTGGCTATTACTTATTACATCATAGTACATAAAACTTACAAGTACGTGCGGTTTAAGAAAAAAAATGAAGTAAGGAAATACGAGAGTTTCTTTTTCTTCAGCCACTCGGTATGCAATTTTTTAACGATTGTATTAGTAAAACCGACTGGCATAACAACCATTTAAGAATCGTGTTTAAAATAAATTCTAATTCTTACTCAAGAAATATTTCACTCTCTTCTATAAGTTTATAGTACAGCGCCAGATTTTCTTGGGTATTTCAAGATACGACAAATTTGTCCATTATGAATTAATCAAAGTGTTAATTTAGCGTCAGACTTATACTTTATTATTTTTCAGATCCAGACTGTACTTAAACAGCTGTTTAAAAGACAATATTTGTCTGTAAACATTCTACGCTGCTATAGCCTTGATGACCATCTGACTTACTGAAACAGCTGTTTTATATCTTACTGTATCATCTACGTTTAAACTATCGTAAAGTAACACCATGTCATCACCTTCTTTATCACTTAATGTATACTAAATAATTTCTATAGGAAAGTAAGATAAGTAAGCCCTTATGGTAAGACCCGGTTATTTCACCCGGGTCTAAGTACATTTACTGCGTAAATTTTTAACATGGAGTGTTTAGAATTTCACAAGTTATTTAAAAAATGATTCAATGTATAAAAAAGGTTAATATAATATATTATTGTACTTCCTCAGTATTGTGGTTTAAAGGTACTTGTAACTATATATGTTACGCGTTTCGATAAGTATGTTTCATCTTCATATTTCGGTCGTAAGAGGTCGTTAAAACATTTAAAAAAACTAAGAAATACAAAATGTTCACATAAAAACGACGAGACCGTGACTGATGCGTTTTTATGTCAATTTTTTTGAATTTTAAAGACGGAGTACACATTCTGTGGCTTGGTTACTAAATCTCTCAAAAAAGAGTTTTAAAAAAGTAGGGGAATTTAATTCACGAATAAAGTAGGCCTTATAATAATATATTTCACTCTCAGGCTCACTATAATGAGTACGAGCGTAGCGAACCTGAAGGACTCTAACTGGATCTACACCTTTTCATGTAGTCTTGGGTTAGATTCCTCTCCTTCATCCTTCCTATCAGATCTCTCTTGACCAACTCTTGTTCTCTTTCGACCCTGACGATATTAGAGTATTCTCGAGGGCTATAGTTTTTATTTTTTATTTATTATTTTTTGTAAATTAATTATAACAGAGAGCTTTTACACATTTAAACAACAAGGGGGTAAACATGTATTTTAAAAAAATGAAAACTTAATGTTTATCATTAGTGTACTTTATTTAATATTAAACACACTTTTATTTAAACTGCTTTTTTATATTTAAAACATTTTTCTTTTTTTGAGATACATTTTACAGGATTTAGAGTAAATTTTCAAAATAAACTATGTAAAAATATATGTAATTTTCTTTAATTTCATTTCTTTATTTACATTTTAATTATACACAAAATATTTGTTAATAAATATAGTTTTGTTGTTTCAATTTAACCTATAATAAGAATGTATTCTTACATATAAGATCTTTTTATCTTATTTTTGGGAGTTCAAGATTACGTCAAAACGCTACTTTGTGTGTTAAATTTGTCAAAAGTTACTGGACCCCCCTCCACAATATGCTCTCTCGTCCTCTGCTTAGTTCGAGTATGGGTGTGCACTTTCAAGATCTAGTAACTCTGTCCATAATTCAAACTTCTTAATGGTTTTGATATGTTCATTAAGTGAATTTTAAAAAAACGTTAACCCTATAGCCTATAACTTAAACATATAACTTATAAAACTCTTTCAATCACATATGTTTAGGATAATGTTTGGCTAGTACTTACTTATATTTGACTCTTCCAACTTTTCCAAGTCAATGTTGCTGATTCCCAAACTTCCATTTCTTTCGAAATCTTTTTCTATAACATTCTCTCCTTCTTCTAAAAAATGATCCGAACTAGTTTTCTGTATTCATTGAAGGATGTTACTTCTCCATGACGTCTTTAAAAAAATGTATATACAGGTTCCACAAGCTCCAACCTAATTAAGAACAAGTAGGTTTAAATTGGGAAATTTCGAAGTAACTCTAATAAGATTGGGAGAAGATGTCCATATAGTTTGATATTGATTTGATTATTGGTAACCCAAATCATATTTTCTATTTTAATCCTTTAAAATTTGTCTTTTTGAAATTTTGCCAATCAACGATTCTCTTAAACATTTTAAAATGCCAATATTTTGTTATAATACTCTAGTTAGAGATTTGAAAAAAAAAACTTAATAAATAGCTCGGAAACACTCAAAATATATAAATAGTCTTAGAGATTAATTTTCTGTTGAATTAAAACAAATATTTCCTTCCAGAACAAACATTTTTGAAATCAATGAAACTTTCAATCAAATGTATTACTTTTTTCGTGGTAATAATACTGTCTCTCTATTATAAGTAGCAAGTTTAAAACTAAATTTCACAAGTGTTTCTATTTTTAATCCATCCTTACTTCCTTAGTTGTAAAGACGTCCTCGTTAAATCGCAACACATGATTTACTACTAAGGATGTGTCTCCATCCTCATCTTATTCACAGTACGGTACAGAGTGCCTAGCGCAGATGAGCAATATTAATTTATTATTTTCGATCATTTAATATGACTTGTTTAATTATTAGTAAACATTATGTCATTAATAAGTCAGAATAATAGTTATTGTAATCTTTATTAAATATGTGGCTCATTTTTGTCGAAGTGAGAGGGATTGTGAAATTTATCAACTTTCAAAAAATCATTAGTTCACCTAGTTTACCAGAAAAATGAAATGAAATAAAGGTGACTAGACTTTGTTTGCCACGTAAAACAATCGGCAAGACAGTTTATACCAGTAAATGTAGTACAGTTCCTTGGTTGTGTAAAAAAAAAAAAAATCAGATTAGTTTATTATTATTTATCTATAAAAATGTTGAAAAACATGATAGGGTTGTTGATATAAATAATTTGGGAAATATATTATGCCAACACCTTGAATAAACTAAAAACCAATAACTTTAAAGCAATTTTAAAGCTTAAACATAGAAAATAGAGTACAATTTTCTTCAAGTAAAGCCCTATAAGAAATAACAGGAAAACGTACTACTGGAAATTTCAACTATTGTTGATAAAGTGGTAAAACATCCACGGTTTTTAGATTTATAGATGTAAGAAGTACAGTTCAGAAGATTTGTGATGATCAAACCGATGAATTTTCGAAATGTATACCCTACCATCTGGATGAATTTCTTTGTACTCGTATCACAAACATAAAACCGTCAATACAAGGACTTGTTGCTAGAGTTAAATCGAAATCTCCACAGACGATATTATGAACATAATTAAATTTGGTTTTAAGAAACTTGGTAAAAAATAATAAGCAAAGTGTTTGTTAATAACTTTGTCCAGTTTCGTAGCTTTTTCATGCTTTTGATGAAATTTTAAGTATTCATTTCACTTCATTAGCACATCAAAGTGTTGAAAAGGTTTATGACCATAAGGAAAAGTTGACCGTGTTTAATTATTTTATGAAATGATATGACGTTTGTTGTAAAGTTACATTACTGTGCAAATAAATTTCATATAAATCTGTATGACTTTTTAAATTTAATTTCTCTATAGAATTGTGTATTTTTGTGCCTCCTACAGCTAAAATTATATTCAAAATGAAAATTTATTTGATATTGTGTCTCTTAACAATTCAGATTTTTTTAAAATTTTTACAAGGGATTCAACCTAAAAACGTTTCTAGCTATTGAAACCTATGAATGATTTGCTAGAAACACAACCATAATTGATCGTCTCGGATACGAGATCTAATATAATGAAGTTAAAATGAGGGAATTCCAACTTAGATTATATCAGTTGTAGCAAAGAATGAGAGAAATGTCGACCTGAAGTACAAGTAAATACTTAATGGAAAAGTTATTTATAAAACTTGTTGCTATTAAATAACAAATTTTGTTATTATGCACCTTATTTGGTAATGACCAATATTTAGATATATTATTAATTATTAATATATTTGAGTCTTGCCTATAATTTTCTTATTAAACGACAGTATGCCTACAACCTGGATGTTTTTAAATGGGCGAGTAACCACTGCGTAAAATACATCTTGCCATATTTCAACAGAAAACAACTTTATTTTTATTTTCACTTAAAATGAAATTAGCTCACTTTTCAACATAATTTCTTCCTTGTTTTATGCACTTTGTCTATCTTTTAACAAGCTATTGAGCTTCTTCAGGAAAGAAACTTTTGGGTCTGGTGTGTAGCTAATTTTACACAGTTTCCATGAGTGCTTCAACAGAACAAAAATTATACTCCTCTTACAACCGACAAACAAAAAAAGTAAAATCGCTTACAGCCAAGTAGGACTGACCGTATGGGGGTCCAACAGCTCATTACTGAGATCTTTAAGGCAGTGGATTGGAATCGTCTGTTGGGTATTTGAGGTCGAGCTTTATTCCGAAGTAAAATTACACCTTTCAGTAGATTACCACTTTATTTTTGGTTCTACAATAGTTTTCACTATTCAACTTTAGATGTGAAGTGACAATACAAATTGAACCTTCCATATCCCAGAAAATAGGCATCATCAACTTTCCTGCAGACTTGTGAGTTTTGTTTTTTGGTCATAGGAGATGAAGAATATTTTCAAGCACAACTTTGTTGTTTACTAGTTAATGGAGTCATATGTTATCAACGGTTTTTATACTGTTCGGAAATAAGTTTTCTTTATCTTCAAAACGTGTTGGAAGTTTCTGAAAAAATTTCCAAACAATCCCCTTCGTAGATATCTGTCAACTAATGTAGAATCCAGCAAGGTTATACTTTTTGAAAAGTCTATAAAATTGAAAGTTTCAATTCACTTGTAATTTTAATTCGTATTTTGTTTAACAGCATCGATAATTATTCTTCGAATTGGAAAGGCTTTTTTAAAGCTCTCAATCCATTCGTAGATATTACTTTCACTTAAACAACTCTCTCCCTACTTATTGTTGGATTCTACAAATAATTTTTGTTGGTTTCACCTCTTCAGAATTTTAATTTTGGTTCAATCAGACAAAGAAGCATTCATTTTGACTTTTGAACAGAGCCACAAACCGATAACAATGACATAGTACTTCTAATGAATACTTGATATGAGGTTAAGGTTTATAGTAGGATTTTGTTGAGCAACATGTGATTGAAAAAAAAAGGATATTTCCCTTTATTTATTTTTTTACTTTCGGTTATTACTAACTAATTAAAAATCATAACATCTTTAATCAAGATTCTACTATATTTTCAGTATAAATGAAAAAATAAAGAAAGTTAATCCCAAATATTTGTTTGAAGTATTACTATTCATTTTTTTTATCAGAAGAGGGAATTTTATTTTTATCAACCCCCCCATTCCATGTTCTTACTACAAGTATAAAGGTATCAAACTACATCACCACGCATCAAACTTTGTGATAATATTGAACGTTTGTTACATATTCAGAAACTGGGTTTAAAATACAGTATATAACTAAACTAGTTAAAGATGAAAATAATGAAAACTATATCCAATTTGATTAGGTATTTGTTCTGGGTTGTAGAGACTATATAGCCTATATCCGGAACTCATGTGATAAAAATTTATTTCCAAAATTTTACTTTTTATCTATAAACTTTGAAAGGCTATAAATATCCTAGTATTTTGTTTTCAATTACGTATCTAAAGCAATATATTTAAAAAAATATATTAACCTTCAATATATGTTTCAAAACTATATGAAAGTAGCTTAGATACCAAAAGACACGAAACTGAAATTAAAAAAAAAAATCTAATTTTAAATATTTCAAACAATCGGTTTTGTGTTCAGTTTTCATTGAAAACAAAATATTTTATATTCATTAATTCAAAATAATACTTAATTGTTTACAGAAATTGGGTTGTGTCAGACTCTATCTGTTGTTATAAGTTCTTGAATTAAGAGAGAAATATTTAACAGTAGTTACAAATATTTAGAATATTTGTACTTTTTTCTTAAACATGTCTTACTTATAATATTAAAAAAAATTAAACACATTTAACTGATAAAATGAAATTAAAAACACCATAATAACAAATTAATTTAAATCTAATAGTTGGGATATAATGTTATTGTTGTCCGATAAAATTTGTGCAACAATTATTTCCATACGCTTCCTTCATTTTACTTTCTCACATAGCCTATTATTATGTAGTATAGAGAAAGTTATAAAAGTTCTTTGCAGATATATCTGATCTGAGGTTCTCTGAACTCTAAAAAGTGATTTTTAGAAGGATGTCCGCTTGTCTTTGCAGCACTCTCCAACCCAAATGGGTTGACAGATTTTAATCTAATTTTGTTCATATATCGAGACTCTCTTTTATTTTTTCTATAATTCGAAGTTTGGTAGTAGCTGTATTAAAAAACACAAAATAATGATTTACTCAAAATTAACTCAACCGATTTCGTTCAAATTTTGGTGAAATGTCAAGATTAATGATTCAAACTTGTTTGCAAAAACAATATATATATGACGGTTTTGGAATAATTGTGGGAAAAACATAAATGAACTTGACCACTTACTTCAAAAATTACATTAAATCAAATAGGAGGCCCTATTTAAATGTTTTTTTTTTCAAAGATGGCAACCATTATTCAATTTAAATTTTGCTTCACAACTACCGTACTAACATTATTTTTTAGTAACAAATAATTTTGGTTGGTTTTTGGGATGGGTACGTTAACTTAAAAATGAATCGGGATGGAATAAGGAACAGTCTTATAATGATAAATAAAAAAACATGTTTTATGATTGTTTAGAATCATATTTCATATTGTATTCCTACAATCCAGAGATTTGGCTAATATATACCAATAATGCATGCAAAGACATCAGCAAACTGTTATTTTGTAAATACATGTAGTACATTGTTCTTAATATTATTACTAAAAACAAAAACTAAAACAATAAAATGCATGTAAAATACCAGTAAAACAGAATAACGTTCGGTTAATAACAATTGTATGAACAACTGGGATCGAATGCGTTGTGGGTCTCTTTACATCAACAAATTGTGAGCTCGGCCAAATCTTTCACTCTGTTTTGGTTATGCAAGAATGGTCTATGTAGGGCCGATTTTTATCATTTTTCTAAAAAAATCAATTTTTGTGGTTGAAGGCACTTTAGATCGGACGAGGTGGCCCCTTGAGTGTCTTGAATTTTTTGGAATGAATGGATTTTTCAAAAAATAAACTGGATTTCGTATCACAATTTTTTTATCATAATAACTGTAAGAATTAAGATTTTGAGTTGCCTTCATACTATTGTCGAGCTGTATTTGTAGTGTGTCCATTATAACGAGAAAGACAACAAAATTTACTGGCTATTGCAATGTTTGAGAACATGATGAAAGATTTGGTCGATCGGTTGCACTCACAATATTCAAGTAATAGTTAATTCAAGTAACAACACAATAACATAACAATAAAGAAAGTCTTATAGTTGGGGAGGCGCTCTTAACACTGTCAAACACAATGTAAATAAATAAATTTAAATATATTCACAAAATTAAGAAAACTTTTATCTAATGCACCAGAAATAAGTAGTTATACAACAAACGTGCTTGAAACAAAACACACAAACAACTTTTGATAATTTTGTTACTTCAATGCAATTTTCGTTTAGTATGTTCTGAAATATTTTAGAATAAATAATAAATATAATTTGAAAAATTTATAAAAAAAACTGTGAGCATAATCATATATTTGGTATATAAAAGATCAGAAAATTAAATAACAAATTATTTACTTCAATACCTAGTAAAACTAAGATATCTGATGAATTAAAAAAAAAAAAAAAACAGCTGAACAAATAAAGTTAAATTTTATTCATAGTTGGCTTCAATTTTTCTACAAATTAATATTGTAGAAGTATTAAAACTATATTCTTTTATTCATTTGTTACTATTATTTATGGCTACTTGCAAAAAGTAAGTGACATATCATAAACATCTGTGAGTTATGTTTAACATCTGTGGACTTTTGTAATAATCAAAGTAAAACAAAGATCATTCTGAGAAAATATAGAGTTGATAATAACATACGAAGAGTCCTGATAGATTAATAGAAACGTTCTGTAAATTATACTAAGAAATGATATACTGTAACACCTAATGAAAACAAATTAAACATTTTATAAAATATATTAGAATTTGATGTCACAAGAGTGAAGTGTTATTATTGTAACACAAAACAAAACAACAAAAATTTTACTTTAAAAATATCTGTGGGTTGATATTGACATCCATGTGTGGATCTTTGATAACGTAGAGGAAATCAAAACAAAAATTCTGTATAATAATATTCTGACGAATGAACAACTATGTCACACATGTGATCTATTATGATGGTAACAAAGAAGAATGATATATACTATAACTTGGTAATATTGTTTGTTGAATATTGTGGTAGTAATAAAGGCCAAATAATAACATAGTGTAAACATATTAATAAATTTAAAAAACATGTTACATGAAGTTGTTAACATGGTAGTAGATTAAAAAGAATAATCATAAAATGTATTAGATGATAATAACAAAACAAATTATCTTGTACATTATAATTTGAATGTATTTTATCAAATGTTGGTTGTGTGGTATATAGAAAATAAACAAAAAATGTTTATATACTGTAAAATATAATGTGAATTGATTAGAGCAACTAACATGGTGAAACTATTAAAGAAGTTAATAAAAACAAAAGTGAATTAGTTACAACTAGTTATTTGTTTAAATTATATGATGGATGGTGAAAAACAAAAATTGAATTATTTGTAAAATATTAGAGTTTTTTTTTTATCAAGTGAAACTTTTGATTTGAAGTGGAAAAAAGAGGGTTATCGTGTAAACCATAACAATTTTGAGTTATTAGAAATCACTTTCGTAAATTTCCAGATAAATACTGGAAAAGGAAAGTAAATTTCTTAAAAATAAATAAACTGAGTTAATTATAGCATGTCATTTGAGTGAACTGTTATGATAATTAATGGAAATCAAAAGTGAATATTTTACAATTTAATTAGAGGTTATTGAAAAAATCACTTCTGTAAAGGAGAACGATTAACACTAGAAAACAAATATAAATTTTAATGCATGATATTTGTAGCAGGTCACTATTATCGACTGTTATGATGTGAAAGATAAAATGAATATTCTGCAAATTATAAAATGATTTTTCTCCATATAAGTCACTAATTGACTGTACTGTATTCAGGAAAATAAAAGTGTATATTCTTTAAAAAAATATATGTTAGTCTATAATAACAAATCTTATCTTTAAAATAAAAACAAAAAATGAACTGTGAAGCATAATGATAGTTGATGGTAACCAGTGACTTTGGTGTGATCTAAAGTCGAAAACAAAAATGTTTTATTATGTAGTAATTGTAATGAGAGTTGGTTATAAAACTCATTGTGTGAACTGTTATGAGTATCCTGTAACATATAATATGAAATGATCATAACAAGTGTTAGTGTGAACTGTTATGATATTGGCAAAACTGAATGTCCTGTGGGATATAATGCGAGTTAATTTATATCAAGTTGCTAGTGTGGACTGTTATGTTAATGACAAAAGTGAATATCCTATAAAATATAATGTGAGATGATCATAACAAGTCGGTAGTGTGAACTGTTATCACAAGTCGGTAGTGTGAACTGTTATGATAATGACAAAACTGAATGTCCTGTGAAATATGAGAGATGAGAATAGTAAGTTACTAATGTGGATACTGTTACTATTGTTATTATTGCTGTTATGATAAAAGCAAAACTGAATAACATGTAAAATATAATTGTGTTGAATATAAAAAGTTGCTAGTGTGGATTGTAATGATAATAACAAAAGTGAATATCCTGTAAAATAATGTGAGAAGATTATAAAAGTTTCTACTGTGGATTGTTATGAGAATGAATACTATGAATGTCCTGTGAAATATAATGAGAGATGAGAATAGCAAGTCGCTAATGTGGACTGTTATGACAATGACAAAAGTTAATACCCTGTAAAATATAATGTGAGATGATCGTAACAAGTGAATAGTGTGGATTGTAATGATAATAACAAAACTGAATGTTCTGTGAACTATAATGAGTTAATTTAACAAGTAGCTAGTGTAAACTGTTATGGGAATGACAGCACTGAATACCCTGTAAAATATAATGTGAGATGATCGTAACAAGTGAATAGTGTGGACTGTTATGATAATAACAAAACTGAATGTTCTGTGAACTATAATGGGAGATGAGAATATCAAATCACTAATGTGGCTGTAATGATAATGACAAAAGTGAATATCCTGTAAAATATAATGTGAGTTAATTTAGAACAAGTCGCTAGTGTGAACTGTTATAATAATGATAAAACTGAATTTCCTGTGAAATATAAGGATAATGGTAGCAAGTCACTAATGTGGATTGTTATCACAAAACTGAATATCATCTAAAATATAATTGTGTTAAATTTAACAAGTTGTAAGTTGATTGTACTAATCATAAAAAAACGGAATATTCTGTAAAGTAATGTGACAAGTTTATAGGAAGTTTCTAGTATGGACTGTTATAATAATAAGAAAAGTGAATATAATGTAAAACATAATGTGAGATGATTATAGCAAGTTGCTAGTGTATACTGTTATGATAATAAGCAAACGGATCATCCTGTAAAATATAATGGAAGTTGATTATAACAAGTCCCTAGTACAGACTGTTATGAGATAATGATAAAACTGAATATCCTGTAAAATAGAATGAAAGTTGATTGTAACAAGCCTCTAGTACAGACTGTTATGAGGTAATGATAAAACTGAATATCCTGTAAAATAGAATGAAAGTTGATTGTAACAAATCTTTAGTACAGACTGTTATGAGGTAATGATAAAACTGAATATCCTGTAAAATAGAATGAAAGTTGATTGTAACAAATCTCTAGTACAGACTGTTATGAGGTAATGATAAAACTGAATATCCTGTAAAATAGAATGAAAGTTGATTGTAACAAATCTCTAGTACAGACTGTTATGAGGTAATGATAAAACTGAATATCCTGTAAAATAGAATGAAAGTTGATTGTAACAAATCTCTAGTACAGACTGTTATGAGGTAATGATAAAACTGAATATCCTGTAAAATAGAATGAAAGTTGATTGTAGCAAGCCTCTAGTAAAGACTGTTACGAGGTAATGATAAAACTGAATTATCCTTAAAAATAGAATGAAAGTTGATTGTAACAAATCTCTAGTACAGACTTTTATGAGATAATGATAAAACTGAATTATCCTTAAAAATAGAATGAAAGTTGATTGTAACAAATCTCTAGTACAGACTGTTATGAGGTAATGATAAAACTGAATATCCTGTAAAATAGAATGAAAGTTGATTGTAACAAGCCTCTAGTACAGACTGTTATGAGGTAATGATAAAACTGAATATCCTGTAAAATAGAATGAAAGTTGATTGTAACAAATCTCTAGTACAGACTGTTATGAGGTAATGATAAAACTGAATATCCTGTAAAATAGAATGAAAGTTGATTGTAACAAGTCCCTAGTACAGACTTTTATGAGATAATGATAAAACTGAATATCCTGTAAAATATAATGTCCATAGTTCTAATTGTTAATAGATAATAATGAAATTGAATATCATGTAAAATAGAATGAAAGTTGATTGTAACAAGTCTCTAGTACAGACTTTTATGAGATAATGATAAAACTGAATATCCTGTAAAATATAATGCCCATAGTTCTAATTGTTAATAGATAATAATGAAATTGAATATCATGTAAAATAGAATGAAAGTTGATTGTAACAAGTCCCTAGTACAGACTTTTATGAGATAATGATAAAACTGAATATCCTGTAAAATATAATGTCCATAGTTCTAATTCTTAATAGATAATAATAAAATTGAATATCCTGTAAAATAGAATGAAAGTTGATTGTAACAAGCCTCTAGTACAGACTGTTATGAGATAATGATAAAACTGAATATCCTGTAAAATATAGTGTCCATAGTTCTAATTGTTAATAGATAATAATAAAACTAAATATCCTGTAAAATAGAATGAAAGTTGATTGTAACAAGTCTCTAGTACAGACTTTTATGAGATAATGATAAAACTGAATATCCTGTAAAATATAATGTTAATAGTTCTAATTGTTAATAGATAATAATGAAATTGAATATCATGTAAAATAGAATGAAAGTTGATTGTAACAAGTTCCTAGTACAGACTTTTATGAGATAATGATAAAATTGAATATCCTGTAAAATTGAATGAAAGTTGATTGTAACAAGTCCCTAGTACAGACTGTTATGAGGTAATGATAAAACTGAATATCCTGTAAAATATAATGTTAATAGTTCTAATTGTTAATAGATAATAATGAAATTGAATATCATGTAAAATAGAATGAAAGTTGATTGTAACAAGTCCCTAGTACAGACTTTTATGAGATAATGATAAAATTGAATATCCTGTAAAATTAAATGAAAGTTGATTGTAACAAGTCTCTAGTACAGACTTTTATGAGATAATGATAAAACTGAATATCCTGTAAAATATAATGTTAATAGTTCTAATTGTTAATAGATAATAATGAAATTGAATATCATGTAAAATAGAATGAAAGTTGATTGTAACAAGTCCCTAGTACAGACTGTTATGAGGTAATGATAAAACTGAATATCCTGTAAAATATAATGGAAGTTGATTATACAAGTCCCTAGAACAAACTGTTATGAGATATTGATAAATTTTAATATCCTGTAAAATGTAATGAAATTGGTTAAAAGAAGTAGTTATTGTGGACTGTTATGACAACGATGAAAGTGAATAGGCTGTAAAACATAATGTTGTCTGAATAACTCAAGTTGCTGCTCTGGACTATTTCGATAAGAAAATGATAAATAAAACTGAATATCCTGTAAAATATAAGGAGCGAGAATTATATGAAAATTACAATTATAGACTGTTATGATAATAATGAACGAAACTGCATTGTTTAAAATATATTGTGAGTTGATTATAACAAGTTGCTAGTATGTAGGCAGTTATGATTATGAGAAAAAAGAAAACATACTGTAAAATATAATGAAACATTTATAAGGGAATAAAATTTGTGTATGAAATGTTGTGCTGACAAGTATAAAACCGAATGGTCAATAAAGATGAATGCCATAAAAAAAATCGGAACAGATGATTATTAAAAAAGCTGACTGTTTTTAATGATAAACACAGATGAATATCCTGTAAAATATATTCCAGTTGATTATAAAAAGTCGATAGTGTGGACGGGTATCATAATGATAAACAAATACACTGTGATATATAATAAGAAATAATTAAGTTAATTTTAAGAGTGGACTTTTGAATTATGCCAACTAATAAAACTAAATCTCTGGTAAAAATATATGATTATAAGATGTCACTAGTGTGAACTGTTATGCTGATAAATAAAATTGAATATCCTGTAAAATATATGGTGAATTGATTATAATATGCCGCTAGTGTGAACGGTTATGCTGATAAATAAAACTGAATATCCTGTAATATATATAGTAAGTTGATTATAATATGTTGCTAGTGTGAACGGTTATGCTGATAAATAAAACTGAATATCCTGTAAAATATATAGTGAGTTGATTATAAGATGTCGCTTGTGTTTACGGTTATGCTGATAAATAAAACTGAATATCCTGTAAAATATATAGTGAGTTGATTATAAGATGTCGCTTTTGTGAACGGTTATGCTGATAAATAAAACTGATTAGCCTGTAAAATATATAGTGAGTTGATTATAAGATGTCGCTAGTGTGAACGGTTATGCTGATAAATAAAACTGAATATCCTGTATAATATATAGTGAGTTGATTATAAGATGTCACTTGTGTGAACGGTTATGCTGATAAATAAAACTGAATATCCTGTAAAATATATGGTGAATTGATTATAAGATGTCGCTAGTGTGAACTCTTATGCTGATAAATAAAACTGAATATCCTGTAAAATATATGGTGAGTTGATTATAAGATGTCCCTAGTGTGAATGGTTATGCTGATAAATAAGACTGAATATCCAAAAAAATATATAGTGAGTTGATTATAAGATGTCGCTAGTGTGAACGGTTATGCTGATAAATAAAACTGAATATCCAAAAAAATATATAGTGAGTTGATTATAAGATGTCGCTAGTGTGAACGGTTATGCTGATAAATAAAACTGAATATCCAAAAAAATATATAGTGAGTTGATTATAAGATGTCGCTTGTGTTTACGGTTATGCTGATAAATAAAACTGAATATCCTGTAAAATATATAGTGAGTTGATTATAAGATGTCGCTTTTGTGAACGGTTATGCTGATAAATAAAACTGATTAGCCTGTAAAATATATAGTGAGTTGATTATAAGATGTCGCTAGTGTGAACGGTTATGCTGATAAATAAAACTGAATATCCTGTAAAATATATAGTGAGTTGATTATAAGATGTCGCTAGTGTGAACTGTTATGCTGATAAATAAAACTGAATATCCAAAAAAATATATATTGAGTTGATTATAAGATGTCGCTAGTGTGAACTGTTATGCTGATAAATAAAACTGAATATCCTGTAAAATATATAGTGAGTTGATTATAAGATGTCGCTAGTGTGAACTGTTATGCTGATAAATAAAACTGAATATCCTGTAAAATATATAGTGAGTTGATTATAAGATGTCGCTAGTGTGAACTGTTATGCTGATAAATAAAACTGAATATCCTGTAAAATATATAGTGAGTTGATTATAAGATGTCGCTAGTGTGAACGGTTATGCTGATAAATAAAACTGAATATCCTGTAAAATATATAGTGAGTTGATTATAATATGTCGCTAGTGTGAACTGTTATGCTGATAAATAAAACTGAATATCCAAAAAAATATATATTGAGTTGATGATAAGATGTCGCTAGTGTGAACTGTTATGCTGATAAATAAAACTGAATATCCTGTAAAATATATAGTGAGTTGATTATAAGATGTCGCTAGTGTGAACTGGTATGCTGATAAATAAAACTGAATATCCTGTAAAATATATAGTGAGTTGATTATAATAAGTCACTGTTTTGATGTTATGCTGACAAAAACGAATAACATGAAAAATATATGTTAATGTAATTTTAACAAGTCAGTAGTAAGAATTATTTTACTGACAAATGCTGAATATCACGTAATATGTATTGGAAGTCTATTATAACTAACCGCTAAAGTGTTGTTTTTATTGTAGGAGAACAAATCACATTTGTGAACTGTTTTAATGGTAATAGAAAATAAAAACTAATCTATTGTAAATTATACAGAGTTATAAGAATCTTTTGTAGAAAACTATCATGTGTGAATTATTATGATGGTAATTAAAAATAAAAAGCAGCCTCCTATGAAATATAACGATTTTTGTAAATTTCTTGTAGAAAAACATATCATAAGTGATCTGTTTTGATCGAAATAAAAAAAATAAATCACATGTGTAATCTGTTTTAATGGAAAATGAAAACAAAAAATTAACTTCCTGTAAAACATACGAAGTTGTACGGATATCCTGCAGAAAAACACGCCACATGTGTGAATGGTTTTAATGGTAATAGAAAATAGAAAGTAATCTCCTGTAAAATATATTGGGTTGTATGAATCTATTGTAGAAAAATTATCATATATGTGTGGATTATTATTATGGTAACTGAAAAGAAAAAGCAACCTCCTGTAAAATATACAGAGTTGTGTGGATTCCTTGTAGAAAAACATATAACATGCATGAACTGTTTTGATTGACAAAGAAAATAAAAAGTAATCTCCTGTAAAATATATTAGGTTGTACGAATCTCTTCTAGAAAAAACAAATCACATGGGTGACTTGTTTTGATTGGTAAAAAGGAAATATTATGTATTATATAAATTATATTAGAAACCAGCTTTAATAAGTAATTTTGACTATATTTATATGATATATGATATAACTTATATACAATGTGGCTATTATAGTTGCTTAAGAAAAAGAAAACAATTTAATTACTGAACCTGCAAATTATGTTGCATAACAACTTTATTGCCGCTGTTGTTGATTGAAGAGAAATATTTTAAATATGCTCTTAAACTATATTAGAATGTGTCATTTACATATCATTTGTAACTGTGTTTACTGTTTGTATATATAAAAAAAAATAATAATAATGAAAAATAAAATAGCCTATCTTGAAAATCATATTTAGAAAAGTTTAACAAGTCCATTGTAACTTCTACTATTGTTTTTTATGGAAAGTAAATGTTCTGTAAATTATATTGTAGCATGGTTTTAATACTGTGACTAGTAAAAAAAACAATGCGAATATCATGTAAAACATATTTTGATTTGGCTTAAAGAAGTCTGTTATTACTGTGGGTTATTGAAAAGAATTTTGGACATTCTGTAAAATATATCCTGTTTGGCTGCTAATATTTTTTTGCGTGAGGACAAAATATAACACTTATTCTACATAAAATGTTGTAAAACATGACTAATAATTAATTTGTGACTTGTGAAAATTGTTACTTAAGAAGAGGTACCTTTACTGTTGCTGTAAAATATGAGATAGGTTTTTCAAATTAATGATTTTTGGGGTTAATATATTGGGAATGAAACTGTCTTATTAAGCCTAATAGTATATGATTTTATGAATTCACAGTGAAATACTTTAACATTAATTCAATGTGGATATAACAACTCATGTCCTTATCATGTTAAAATTGTTCATCACATTGTAGATAAGGTTATGTCTATATTTTGTTGAATCAAACTTACGTTCATGGATGATGTGACAAATACATTGTATTGAGTAAAATATAAATTAAACAATGAGATTTAAAAAATATATCAAACAATATGTAAATTCTATTTTGTTTTTGTGTCTAGTCAGATTTTCAAAAACGCTGTAATTGATGACATATAATTATTTAACATATTGTATGCCAATAGTAACACTGTCAAAACAAAAACACAATTTGTGAATTATATGTGCATTAATGGTTTTTAATATAAATTAGTTTACATTAATAACAACCTATAGAATCAAATTTAAGATGATTTCGTAAAATTGATATGTCACTTATGATGAAGAAAGTAAACCATTTTAGAAAATTCCAAAATATATTGATAAATTAAAAATAAATCAATATTTTCTTTATTATAAAGTTTTTTTTTAAAGATAGCTTATGGTAATCAATATAAGCTGTTATCAGAATTTACTGAAACTAAAAAATATATAAAATTAGTAAATTTCAAACACTACTTATATATTTTGTTTAGTAATATCCTGGTAAACTATGACTAAATAAGTCCATTGCCTTCTAACTACAAATGCAATATTTTCAACTCATATACTTATTATTTTGTTAGTTTTAACCTATTTCTGGTGCAAAGTCTTCAAGAACGCCAAATCGCCTTAACGGTAACATAGGCCGAGGAGAACCCAAAACGCACACAAGGACCAACAAGGGTACATATACTACATTTTCAACACTCAAAAATGAACGGACTATATTAATTATGGACTAGAAGAATGCAAAACAAAACATTGTTTATGCTATGTTAACATGACTAACGTGGGCTCGCAGGCCAGTAGATATATATAAATATATATATCATATATTGTAATGCGGTGGATGGCTAACAGAAATTAACACATTTACACAATAAATAAAAAATACATTAAAAATGAACAGAATATAATACTCTTTCCAAAACACGTGAATTTTTGTCTACAGCAAATCATTAACACTAAGTAGTTAAAAATTTTTATTTATTTTTTGTCATATATAAGAAAATATAGAATTTAAGGCAGATTTTGGTTAAAAATTACACACAATTTTCACTTTTGGCTTAACGATATTTTTAATAAGATAAGGCGCGAAGGTGCTTCTTTGAATAAGCTTGTACTCTTGTGTGAACAGGGACCTTTTTATACGTCGTTTTTGATCAAGGGGTATCCTAAACATGCCAAGACGTTTTGTGGTATTCGTAGACCTGTAACTGAAACTTTGTTTAAAACTTTGAGGACTAACCGAAACATTAAAAGGCTGGAGAGGATAAGTTGAAGGAAATGAAGCGGGTGTTTTAAATGGGAGGAAAGAAACAAAAACAGCACCCTTTATTGTGATGATGAGTTGATAAGGTAACGGATTCCAAAACAATGCTTTGTGTGCAAGATAACGAGTAAATTCCTTGTTTAAACTGTAAGATTTGTGACTGCCTGTAAAAGAAATATTTATCAAACAATAAAAGATTGATTTGCCATTGCTATTACTTCGTTGAGATAATACTAAAGAAAACATTGACCATGTGACGGTAAACTGAACATTACTTGGATATGCCAACTTGATAAAAGAAATGAAGGGTTAATAACTCCCTTCCAATCGCTATACAACAATCATTAAGAATAAGAAACGGTTATACTACAGGGTGGGGGCAACAATTACATAGGGGGTGTCAACAATAGAACTAATTTGATGATGGCAGAAGGAACAAAACCATTCATTACATCAGGACAATTGTAGCTTTGTGGAATGGAAAACTAAAACCGTTAGCTAGAATTACCTTTATAAAATACATTATTTGTTACGTATAAACGAGAAATTACCCCCCTTCCTACCCTTAGGTTCGGGGGTGGCTTGTCGACAGTTGAGATCGGCTCCTTCCTTGCACTCAATTCATCTTCTTGAGCTTCCTTGAGCATTCATCTTCATTCCATCGGTCGCAGTGTAATATTCATCCCCGTCGCTATCACTGATACCTTTCCACAATCTAAAATATCTTTACTGCATTCAGTTCATTGCTGTTGTACAACTATCCTGTGAGTTTTTATACTTATATGTATTTAATAGTTAACCAATTCAAATTGTACATCCTTAGCTTCCAGAGTTATATTACAATGTACATGTGGCGTCGTAATAACAGCCAAGGTGAAGAAAAATTATGATTTTTTTTTTTTTGGTTTTTTTAAAGATTTTATATATAATATTGTAATTTAATTTACTTAACTCCAGTGTTTAAATATTAAACACTTAATGTATGATAATAATTTTATTTACAAGAGTATAATAGCTAATATAATACAAGGAATTAAAGTAATGTTCATGTACAATAATAAACATTTGTAAATAAAATTAATACGGGTATAAAAACACAGTAAACTGTTTGCTGTTTCACTCTACAACTGTCGCTATGACATATGTTCAAAATTATTAAGATATCTGTCTGATTGTATTGTTGTTTCGTTTTGTAACTCCATAAAACAAATGTACGAAATAAATCGTAATGATTTGTAGGAAACAATCTTAGATACATCGATTAAAATCAATTTTACAATTACAGTAATCAATTCTCTTCGAATTAGTCATTTATAAAACATGGATCCAATTATAGTAGATTCTTATATTCATATTCTTCGTAGTCCTCAGTTATGTGCGTTTATGAATTGAGCGCTAGTGGAAGGGCCTCTATTGTAGTTGCCTGAACCTGATGTGCTTGTGACATGTGGAGCTGAACTGATGTTTCGTAGGACGCCAAAGATGACATTTCAATCGTTAGGACAGGTGAACTGTAGACATCGGAAATTGGATTTAAATTAAATAATCCAGAACTGAGACGTCACTTTGGTATCGATCTTAGATCACTGAACGAATCCTTTACTGCAGTTCTTAGCTGCCATCTTCATTCTCTGCTGGATATAATCATTCCACGTCACAGTATATTCAGAAAACGAGTTATTGGGTCCAGGGTTATGACTGTTCCATTGAGAAAATGTGAGATACTTATTGTGTATACATCAATATTATCTATTATTTACCTGAAGTTCAGGGTAAAATTAATCGTTATAGTTCAACTTCAAAGAGAAATGAAACAGTTACTATATTTAAAAATGGCATTAATCTTAATCTGTACTATTATTATAGATATGTGACAACAGTAAAGTCTGACTGAAATACCAGAAAAAAGTTAGATCTGTTTTAATTTTACCCTGAACTTTTTTTGTAGAAAATCGGAATTAGTGGAAAACTATACAAAGATAACCAAGAGATGGTTTAGAAAGGAAGATCTGTAAACTGTATTCGCTGTTGACTGCCTATTGAGGATTCTTTGTACAAAATAGGACCTGGGGGTTGGATCTCTAGCTATGGGGAGGTACTGACCGACTCGGGGATGTTTTGAAGTCTTTAGCACTCGCTATGGGGTGGTCCCATTCCATCTGTCCACTTCGCGGAACCAAAGCACACACACTTCATTATATTATATTTATATATTATTAAATTACTTTGTCTTATATATAAACACATATGCATCATTATTTAAATATTAAATTCAATAATTTTTATATTGTATTTGCTAAGTTTTAACTGTACAAAATGTCCACAATTTGACACTAAATTTAAGAGCGTTCGTTTGATGTGTGAAAATATCTGAAATCTTTTTCTTTTTTTTTATATATCAAGTTTCTACTCATAAATTTTACATAAAAACAGGAATAATTACTATCATAATGTAATGCAGGTATCAAAACGTCTTTCTTGCAATTTCTTCATATCAGAAGTGTAAAATGTAAATTTAGTATCACAAACGAGACGAGGATGTTATCATGTCAAATCACCTATATCCTAATCTTTAACAACACTGGAAACAATAAATACAAAGATAACACACATAGAGAACCATTGGTTTTTATATTTGACTAGGAAAAACTCACCACACCACAGACTGATTACAGCAAACAAAATCAACAAGAAATAACTAATAAGAGCTCAAAATAAATTAACTAAAATATAACTAAATTTGCAGGATGTGAGATCACGTGACGTAGAAAACAAAGAAAAATTGTGCAATTATTTGTGAAAAATATCGTGGAAGAATAAAGAAATAAATAGAATAAAAACTAAAATTTACAAAAACAAATACATATGGTATCTCTTCGGCAAAACCTGTATACCAGATCATCGCTTCCTACTTTGTGCGTAATTCGTTTTCTACTAGATTATTCAGCCGTATCCAAATATATACAAAGTAAATAACTGTATACAAATTTCTTCAAAACTATGCTTAATTTTAAAATTTTTATTATACAAACATTATAAATATATGAAATAGGAACATACAACTTGTCAAATTTTGCGTCTATATACGTTTTGATATCAATAATTTGGTAAAAAACGAATCAATTCACTACAAAATAGGAAGCAATATTTTCAATTGTTTGACTTTGAAACCGGAATGATTTCTCAAAAAATTGACTAACAACGTTATCTATTGTAGTCAACATATAACCATTTTTAAAACAGTCTTTATTCTGTTAAGGACTAGTGCACACTTTAGAGAAGTTGTATCACACTTTGGTCTAGGTTTTCAACGATTATTTGTACAATTTATTTTCGAGATATAAAATTAATTATCTAAGTAACGTTGCCACACACTTTACCAAAGTGTAAACAACTTCTGTTATAACACTGCTAGTAACAAACCAATCAGTGCAATATTACACATTTTTTAAAAAATATAACTTAAATTTAAATAGATTTTTCTTAATAACATGTCCATAATAAACATTATAATTTAGTTTTATTAGGACGTAAATTAAAACGATATAATTAATCTGTTCTTTCCAAAAGTTATAAAATATTTAAAATAATATAATTATATTTTAATTTACTTTTTCTTTAAAAATAAAAATTTATACAACTTAAATAATAATCAAACATGTTGGTGGAGGAATGTTTTAGGTTTTGTTTTGGCGTGAGTTAAAACATGATCACGTAATAGTATATTCCCACTAGACATTCCTAACCGATTAAATATAATCTAATTTTGTTACAACCTTTTAAATTTTATTTTAGATATTTTTCGTCTATTTAATAGACTTTTATATAGAGAACTCTGATACTCAACGCCTCTTTCTCTCTCTCTCTCTCTCGCACCGAACAATCTATATACAAATAAACAAGGAGGGTAGATATTCACAACACTTATTTACACATGATTGGCAGCGTCAAAGTGCCCGGTTAATAGTTGTCTTTGCAACACAGCTTTTGAGCAAATCGGGCACAGTTTCACTTCATTCACTATGACGAAACAGTTTACAGATTACGATATGATTGAAACAAGTCAATACATTTTGTGTTTTTGTCTTGTTGAAGAGTATGTGAAGGAAAAGGAACAAAATCCAAAGGAAACGATTACTGAAGAATCCGTGACGGCAAATTTTCCGCTCATTCGAGTTGTTCAAGGAAATTTGGCGATTTGAAATATTCAGGAACAGGATCATCCATTCTGGAAATGATTTTGTATATTGATTTCTTCCATGATTGCTCTGTGTCTTTACCCGTTTGGATTGCTCTGAAGAACTCTCGTAATGTTTGCTCAACGACAAACCTGAAGTTCGATGGCACCTAAACATATAAAGTATGTTATTAAACTTCACAGATATAAAATTATTTTTAATAATAACTAATACAAACCATCATTTCATTTAAGTTTTATTAAATTATGACACATTTTCAGTTCTGAAATGAAATTAGTTTGTTTAAAAAGTAAAGACAATAACAATATAATATTTAGTCAAAAGTAATTAATTAGATTAGTTATAAATTACAAAATTAGAAGCATATAATTTACTTGACCACAATTTAACATATTTTTCATTTTTAAAACATTTTTATATAAAGAGTCAAATATATTAAATGAGAATTTATAATAAGATAAACAAGATAAAAGTCTGCAACTCATTATACCTCATTAAATGTATCTACATTTCTCGTAGAAAAAAAAATACCTACAAGTTATTTTTTTCCAGAACAGCCTTTTATCAAGCTTACAATGACTAAATTAGCTTGCTAGATATATGCTGAGGTAAAAAGAGAAATACAATAGAGGTATAAAATCTTAGTCTAATTATTTAATGGGAGGGGGGAATGCACATGCATACAGGCAGCCTATGCAAATGTTTGCCTCCCTTGTTTATACTCAACATCAAAGCAACCCCAACATAAAACATGCCAACCTTCCAATACACAAAGATGTATAATTATACAACAATAGTTTAAACGAATCAATCAACAAAGAATTGGATTTGGGCTCTTTTCTTGATTTGCAGTATCAAATATTATGCGTCAGAGAGTGTTACAATATAAGAAATTCTCCGATGTGTCCATTATTTATAATATGTAAGAATTGAAACAATAATTATTATATCCCTAATGATATATAGCATTGTATAAATGCTTTAAAATATACATATTCTAATTCACATGCGTTCGTGAACTTTGGTATTATGCTACGTAAAAAAACAACATAGAAATGACTCTATTAGTGATGTGTGAGTTCAAATTAAAATACTAGGTGAATACGAGTATCAAATTCCTCGGAATTTTCCGATTATTAAAATCCTCGGATTCGAAATAAAATTTGGACAAAATATTCGTAACTAGGAACAAGGAGACGATATAATATTAGTTAGTAATTCACTGATTGGTAAAACTGAGTTCAAATCAGATGCGCAAAATCATTCTGAGCAGATACTCGATTTCGAAATAATAATACAAATATTGGAATCATTTGAAACCGATTAGTTCGATTATCCATTTCACCCGAGTATCAACATCAACTCTATTAATAAAGTGTGACATTTTCAAACTATAAGTAGGCCTACTTATATCTTACACTTAAGCAATAAATGAAATAATGTAAAATAATCTACTGTGTATTTAAAGTGGATTTACTATAAAAACCAGTGCTTTATTTATTTGTCTAAAATTAATGTATACTGTGGTTTGTAAAATTAATGAAAATGGAAATTAAAATATATTATTTAGGACTAAGAAAATTCATTTGACAAATATCTATATAGATATTTAGTCATATTAGATAGCTAATGTGGCCTTCAAACATTGCATGTGAATAATTATTAATAATACAGTACCATGCATCGGTGTTATATAGAACATGTTTAAGGTTTAATACTGGGAAAGCCAAGCATTATTGCAATTTTGAGGTTATGTTTTGAGGAATAGTTCTTATTTATGTCTTGTAAAAATTATGACTAAGCATCATTAAATGGGATATTAAATTTGACACAAAGGTTCTACTTTACATAACTTATAAGGATTTTGGTCAAAAGATATTTTTGAAGTATCATTTTTTTTTTAAATTAGATTGATATTTTGAAATTTTTAATGATTTTTCTGGTAATCCAACTTGTCCAACAAGCAAATCGTGATTTTTAGAACGGTTTACAAACACAAGTGTTACCAAATTATACAAATGGGTAAAGTTGATACACTCTTATTGTCTATCAGTGTTACTGTGAGAGAGATAAGAAAAGTTAGAATTAATAAGTGCAGCCATGTGTTTTTATTAAAAATGTAAATTACATGTACTACAACTACAGCTAATACATAAAGCAAAATAGGAGAGCATGCATTAGATGAGCGAGCGAACTATAATGAAGAATTGTTCGCACCTGTGGACCCCATACCTCAATGTGGTTGTTGCGATTGTAATGAAGATTGAGAACTCTGTAGATCTCGCAGTCACCACTGACATGAAGATCTTCTGCATTCTTCACACCTTCACTGACTGCTTGTCTAGCGTACTTCTCCATTTGAATGTAGTAGAACTCCCTAAAATAATAAAAAATGTCGAAGATTAGATAACGGTAACGTAGCCCCTCACTTTGCGGCGCAGCTGTACTGACAAAAGTAATACTAAAAAATAAATGAGCACATCATCGTGTTCCTTATTAAATTACCTGTAAAACAATATTAGCTTATATTTTTTAAACATTTTGTTAAATACAAAAATAAGGATGGAAGATAAAAAATATAGTTTTGCAGACTTTTTCGCAAACACGCGTCTTTGAATTAGCGTAGTGTAAAAACTAAGTGTGCTAAAAATATCCTATTAGGGGTTAATTAACAGAAGTATTGTTAACAACATACTCAAGTTTCGTAATAAAATAATCACAACAATTGTTATAACGTTTTTGTGAATGATTGATATCTCCATAACAGATTGTTATAGATAACTGCAACTTTCACTGGCAATTATGTAAATCAACTCCAATGAAGGAGTTGACATTGTAATTTGGATTAAAAATATGTTATTGTACAATTGCAAACAAAGAATGTTTTCGAACAGCCGGCTACGGTTAACAGATAAGGATGTACAGTCAGTTATAGTGGGTTTATTTTAGTAGATGATATGTTGTCTTTCAGCAGATTGAGTTCCCGTCGCTGTAGTTCTAGCTTTTGCACCCAGAATTCGCTACTAATCACTAATATTTGAATGCTATGTGAAAGTAGCATTATTATGTATAATAACTTATAATAATAAATAACATGTATAATAACTTTTGGGGAAATAACAATTAAATAATTGAGAAAAACTATATGACCGACTAAGATGCTGTTTCTCCATTCTTAAAAGAGGCACTTAAAGTTATATCAATAATAGAATAAATTAACAATTTTAAAATAATTTTGCTTTAAAAAATAAATAATCCTAATTAATTACTTCAAAATATATAGACATTTTAACTTATTAATTATGTCTACTGCACACATTGAATTAAAATTGTTGGTTTTATATTGCTGACTTGAGACGTAGTTGATTATGTTTACATTAATGGGAGAGGAAAAATTTACGGTGAAGTAAAAAGTAAATAAAAGATCAGTTAGATAGATACTGAATTGACGCTTTGAAAAAGAATTAAAATTATTTTTAACAAATGCAAGTTGTGTATAGTCACTTCCAGGATAAAGTAGAGCAACAACAACAATAAGCGTATAAAAGAATGAAGTCGAGGAAGTGATGAATATAAAAGCAACGTTACGAAAATGTACTTAATCAAAACGCTAAAGGAAAGACGTGTTGAATATCATATTTAAAAGTGCTAGACGTGAGAATTTCGGAACAAAAGATCATGAATAGCTATAAAATATCTAGTAAAAGAAGCTTTTCAGCCGAGAAGACTGTGCCTTGAGCTAGGGGAATATAAGCTTGTAGAAAACAAAAAAACACGAGAAAAGACGCAGAGCAGTACGAGTTGTGTTTTTCTCGTCACCTCTTCATTTCAATAACAACACAAGATCATCAAGCACCGAGGGAATGTGACGCGATATTCATTTAAAAACATAACCTGTAATGCTCTGCGGAGTACTTCTACAAGAACGCATCGCAGTTTATTGTTCACTGAATGAAACAATCTCAATTTTACATTGGTTTTAACCACGAGGTGTGAACCCGCTCTGAAATCTCTTTACAGGTGTCGACTGCCTACTGTGCTGTGAAAACACTAACTTGCACACACATTTACATTCCGAGCCTAAATAATGTTTTTATTCCAATTAAATCTTTCTTTTCTTGTTTTCCTCATATTCCGTATTACTTTCGCTTCTGCAAACTGAATAAATAATCTGGTTTTAATCTACTCATCAACGTTTCTCGCAAGATGTGGAATCAACTTAGTGTATAAATGCTTTGTATTGTGAAAATTTCTTATATTATTACATTATTTTCTTTTAGTTTAGTTATTAAAACAAAAAAGGAACGCTATAGATCTCTAGTTGTAGATTCTGATAGAACTGAAAATCATTAAACCTATAGACCTATTAGTATGATCAAAATTAAAATTCAACTTCAAATTTAATTGTATTTCTTTCAGTAACTATTAATATCCATAACTATTTACAATGTAAAATAAATGACACGTGTGCCAAAGAGCTACTAAAAATAATTATCATTTAGTTGGTCAATATTTCATGAAGAAAGAAATTTAACAAATAAATTAAAAATCAGAACGAGTTGATTGCACAAGATGAGAGAATAGAGAAAGATAGAGTCTGTTGTTTTTTTATTTATTTTGATGATGCTGTTTAAAAACTATGCCACCGAGGGCATTAATAAAAACAGCATAAAAATCGGTTGAGTTGTTTAGGCTATGCTGTTGTTAACAATTGGCTCTGTTAATGCCGTATACAAAGAGCATAGGACCTGTGTAACTCACGATAATATTCATAGACGAAGAAATAACAGTAAATATTCCCACAGATACTGTACACATGAACAAAACATCACGCACAGGGAGAAATAACAAGGGTGGCTTCCTTCTTGCGTTGTGATTGATAAATACAGTTCATTGAGATCATAATAGTAGTAGCCATTGATGTTTATAAACCCTGGAATGCTGACTGAAATTTTTAATTGAAAAACGAACATTACCCCCACCACTGGCTGGCCTCGGTGGCTGGTGACTCAATTTGTTTGAAAAATAAAACTTTACCCCCACCACTGATTGGCCTCGGTGGCTGGTGACTCAATTTGATTGAAAAACGAAACTTTACCCCACAACTGGTTGGCTCGGTGGCTGGTACTCAATTTGATTGAAATGTAAACGAACCGACTACAGTTCACCTTGACGGTTTTATACAATTCGTATGTGCATTATACCACCTTTAAAAAGAAATATCAAGGAACAGAATCATGTAAATATATTTTATTTCATATTTTTGTAACCCTAGGAATCTCTGTTTCCCTGTGAGAAACCTTGTGAGTGAGTGACGTTTTTATTTTTTGGTCAAGTAAAAACTTCTCTTGGGACAGTTGTAGAAAACAGTTTAAATTTAACTTTTCATTTAAAGTTTTTTGAACAGTCGTAAATTATACCTCCATACTTATACATTTATATAGCTGGAACCGCGCCTTTCTAGTTGGATCACCCTCGGTTATATCTTGGACGTACAGTTTTGATTGGCAGCCATTTTAAAACGGAAAATGAAATATAAAACCTTGTACCTACATCATTCGGTTTAATTGCAAACAACCTTATCCCAAAATTACATAAGTATTGGTACACCCGTTTGACCGTAACTGCGTAAAAAACATACAAACCAAATGACAAATAATCGAGTTAAAACAGAGCTTCGCTCAGTCAAAAATAAAAGAATTGCGATTATCGTAGTCTACTATTAAATAATAACCAGTAATAAGTCATTTTAAAGTGAAACAAACCCAAAATAACAATCATTATTTTTCATTTACTTCAGATTTAATAATTTACCAATCATTTTGTGTCGTTAAACATGTAGAGATGTCAACCTATAAAAAACATTATCGATGTTTTAAATATTCAATGTTGACCAGAACTCGCCAGTTATAAAAACAAGTATATATATTTAATTTCATTCATTTTGTATAATAAAAGCAATACTTAGAAAAACAGAACGTACACCACAGACGAAGAGAGAGAGAGAAAGAGAGAGAGAGAGGGAGAGAGAGAGAGAGAGAGAGAGAGAGAGAGAGAGAGAGAGAGAGAGAGAGAGAGAGAGAGAGAGAGAGAGAGAGAGAGAGAGAGAGAGAGAGAGAGAGAGAGAGAGAGACTTGAAAAAACAAGTTGCGAATAATTAGTCCGTCCTCTACCGACAAGTGCCACACTAATTAGTGGTTAAAGTATTTTTAAACAAACCCCCACTAGTTGCAACATTTACGAGCTTGCATTGAGATCTCTACACGCAGTTGAAAAAAGACAAAATTTTCCTTTTAAACAAGCATTGTTAAATCAATACGAGCGCGTAGTATAAGGTTAACTTAAAGGTATTATTTACAAATTCTAAATGATTACAATAATTTAGACTTATTTTTATGTGAACACATTTATAAAACTAAAACGCGCTTAATAATTTACTCCCCAATAAACACATTACACGTCATAAGTCAAAAAGAAAATATATAAATTATAATTTGGTATAAATCTGCTGAAGCAAAAGGGAATTGTTGGTAAAACACCTCCAGATTAATGGCATTTGAAAACGATAAAAAAAATCCATTTAAAAAAAGAAAAAAGAAGCAAAACCAGGAACAAGAGAATGACGTCGGGAGGAGGGGATGTCGCGCAGAATCAGGTGGGACTGGAAAAGAGCTGTTGTTTTTAATTGGTACTATATGACACGGTTTGAGAAGCTTTCTGAGCGAGTAAGTGAGAAAGTACTCTAAGTACCCCTCAGTGGCAAATTTCCACACTCCCGCACACTCTCGCCGAGTTTAATTTGTACGGGATAATTAATTTATTGTATGCACTTTGGCTAGGGCGTTTATTTACTTATGTGTTATTGAGTTTCTTTATTTTTATTTGTCACGCTAATCACTTCAAGCTTGCTTAACACTTAGTCCGGTTTTCAATACCTACGAGGCACTAAAAATTAATCAGATACTTAGGTAGTCCCGATTTGGTTTTTTATTTCATTTTTTGAAGGGTTTTAAGAGTAGGGTCAAAATTAGATGCACGAACGGAGAAATTAAAGCTTCATAAATAGAAAATCCAATTAAATTGCATTTAAATTAATGTTTCCCGTTTTTTACTTTACTTAACAAATACAGAAAGTTTAAATAATTATCATTTTAATTTTGAAATGAATTAAATTAAATTTCAAAAACAACACGTTATGTAACAAGCCGATGTTTCTATGATCATCTTGATTAAACTTGAAACATTGTCTGTTGCAATTTAGTGTTAAAAATGTTTGTATAGGTGTAACAACGGAAGAGGAAGATTTAGTTGTTAAAACGTCTTCTTGTTAAACATAAAATAATAACAAATAACAAAAATTATATTGGTGATTGAAGTTTCTACAAGTGTTGATAATTTCAAGTGATTCATTTAAAAACGTTACACGTTTTTAAGGAGTGTTGCAATTTCGATGTACAAAGTTTGAGTCACTATACTTAGGTGATGTCATATTCTTTTAAAGCTGTTGAATTGACTGGAAATAAATGATTTAAAAATATTACGATCTTACGAGTAAAGTACGAACTAAGATAATATTGGTATTATTTATTTCAAATATTATTATCGTTCGTAGTTAATCAGTATAAAATTAACATTATTCAGTCGCATTTGTGTATTTTTCGAACTTATAATTTTAATAATCTCGGAACGCAAATCACCTTGGGATAAAATCAGTTGTAGAATATCGAAATTGAAATCAATTAGATACATCGATTATGATTTTTACCATTTAGTAAAAGCATTTGTTTATTGAATTATGTAATTATGTCCTAGAAGTTTTAAATCCGATAGTTCAATGTCCGAATTTTCAATTTTGGTTATAATTTCGTTAATTTTCAGTATATAAAGGTTTTATATAATTCTATGAGTAATTTGTGTTGCACATTTTTATATAATTTAAGCTATTTTTGTTGCATAACCGTGTGCAATAAACGATTTTACACGGTTGTCTTTTTGTAACTGGATCACAATTTTCCAATGTAAACTATAGGATGTAAAATATCGTATTTGAAAATTACTAACAAATAAACCCTTGGCGCAACAGCCTGTTGTGAGTCTAGGCCTGGTAGGCTTTTTTAACTTTTTTTCCTATCTGATAATTTTTTGTTAGCCCACGATTTACCAGCTCCTTAACTCTAGCTTTCGTGACAAGGAGACCAGCATTAAGTCTAATCGTTGCTCCTCATTTTACCACATGTTAAATGGGCCATCGAAATATTTTTAAGCTTTATCCATTAGACCAAGCCGAGGCACCAAATTTAAACCAAATATTTCAAAAGTCATATAAAAAACAGCTGTGTTATGTACACCCCCACTCCACCAAAATACTACATGCATTGCTTACTACTTGCCTTCTTCAAAGAAAGCCATCGATGAACGTGCAGTTTTAAAAAATCAATAAAAAAGATGAAGATTGAAGGTTTGTCGTATTTTAAAAAATTTTCTTGAAGTCGCTATAGTTCAAAGTTATAACTACAAAATCTCGTTTTGATTATTTGTGTTGTTCAGAATTCGGCAATTGACACACATTAATCTGCTACTTCATATATCCAAAAAAGTTTAAAAATCAGAGTATAGAAATATGACACAATCATAATGCTACTTTTCTTAATCAACGTCGTTGTTAGGAATCAAAACATACTTTAATATTTTCACTTCAAAACACAGAGTTTTCGAAACGAGAGAGTAGCTCGACACGTGTGTTCCGTTAAAATATTCGCCTAACCACAAATATTAAACAAGAGCATTTGTGATTCCGACATTACGAACGAGTTTCCAGTTATACGCATATTTTGAAAATAAGGTTAATTTTAAGAATTGTTGAGTCGACAAACAAAACCACGCGACGAGAGACACTCGTTTGTTCAAGGAGGTGCAAAATACTGAAGAGGATTGGTATCAGTCTTTTCAGAATCCATGATGATTCGCTGCTAATCAACGCTCTCAGGGGATGAATAGTGACACTCTCTCAATGAGGTTAGTTAGTCTTCTTTTCCACATTTATTGACTATTCATTGATACAAAACAAATTCATACACAAAAAAACTTGGAATTCAACAAAACAAATACACCCTCTAGTTGGCACATGTCGAGAGCATATCTTTATTGAATGGGAGCAAAAAAAATCCGTGTCTGGATTGACAAATAAATAACACTTGAATTGTGAAATATGTCATCGAACGCACCTCTCTAAACTCTAACCGACATTTTAGTGGGAAAAAAATGATATATTTTATTTTCTGGTGGTTTTAAAACAATGTTGCCTACGCTAGTGTATACAGTGAAGGATGTCAGTCAATATATCTATAATACTTTGATGGGTGATTAAATGTGACAATATGTGAATTAAAAGTTTGGTCTGGGTCCTAAATATAATTAATTGATCGTTTAACTGATTTATAAAAACTAAGTAGCCTATACTGAGTAAATTAATTTTTAAATTTTAGTTTCCCTAAACCAGAAAGTGTTTAAAATTTAGAAACAAATTGAAAATAGATTCCAAAAAAGGTTGTAAACATATTAAAAAAATAAAGTGCAGCAGAAATTAACAAATGTTTTCCGTAATAAATGGAATTTTAAGTACAATAATTGTTTTCCTTTACTAACTCTCAAATTATGCATTATATTGTAATTAAACCAAGAATGGAACATTGTAGTCAGGAAAAAAGCAGCATATTAATTAAAACTGTGTTATGGATTAGTCATTGTTATTGATTAAGATTGGTTTTTTTTATCATTCGAAAAAGAAGATTTATAGAAGTGGCTGAACATAGAACTGATCTGTATGCAACCTGAATGTGTATGCAGTTAAAAACATTTTAGTGTCAATCTTACAGTTTATTTTCGAGCTTCGGTAGAATGTTCCTATTTTGGAAAAAAAAATGTGACATCAAGGCTTTTGATATTCCACGGACTTGGTAGGTTCATATACAGTAGTTGCATATGAATGTGTGTATATTTCTATGGAGGGCATTAAATAGATAAGCTGAAAACACAAAATGATATTGAAAACATTAAGTCTTTTGACTATACGAATGGAAACACTGAACGTTTGTGTTTGCTGTGGTTTGATCGAGAGCTTTTACCTGTTCATTTAACTGGACATCAGCATGAAATGCTCAAAATACAGTCCGTTACATTCGCAAGTGAATCACCCTTCATTTAGTGAAAGCTAGATCAATCTGTAAGCCTAACTTGGCGAGTATCGAATATTTCATCCTATATGGAACCGCGTACATGTAAACAAACCGAAAAATTAAACGCGTTTCAGTACAAAGACATGTTTGTTGACTATTGATGTTGCTAGTTCTATGAAAAGCCGATGGAGGGACTAGGATAAAACTACAGTAATAAGCATTTGCATGGATTAGATGTTTTGTAAATAGTGGACTAGAAATTTATGTGCTTTTTAATAAAAAAAGTCAGTTTAAAATGAAGGAATTGTGGGAAAATATTTGTAATTAATTTCGTAACTCTGTTTTATATATGTAACTTCAAAAGAAGAATGTATAAATTGTGGTATTAAGAACAAATGAAATTCTTGTTTTATAACATTGTGAACCACGATCATGTGTGTAGAGATATTATTATCAGAAAAGAGAGCACTGATAAGAAACGTTCGGACGCATTTTTACATCAACCACTGAAGTCTCAAATGTACATTACATTGTTCTAAACAATCAAAGCCCTGTAATAGTATATTTCGTCACGAGGACCAAAAGTGAAGCTTTTCTATACAAGCTCAAGTTTAACGGCCGAGGCCAGAAAATGAACGAGGATCGAAAAGCTTCTTTTGGTCCAAGTGATGAATGATATTTTTCGTTATAATGCAAATAATATAAAAAAACAATTTCACAAAAACTAAAATGCTATAAACTATTTGCCTTCAAATCGATGGTAACAGCTGTTTTAACGGTTATTTACAATCGAGTAAATCAGTTGGTAACAACTGATGACCTCGGAACTTAGCTGACTTTTTAGGTCCTAGGACTAAAAATAACAAATTTAACACATCTCAATGCGTGTATTGAAAACAGCTGTTACAAAAGATATTTTTGCGCGCATACATACTACTTATTTCTTCGAATCAGATCGATTCTGTAACGTGGCCTGCATGATATTTAAATCGAAAGTAGGCCATATTAAGATGTCCTCGATGTCACTCGGAGCAGGTGATTAGACCCGCATCTTGTTGTCACAAAAGAAAGCCCCAGGGCAATGGTTCAAGAGGTCTTTACTCCCCTTTCTAACCCCCATGCTTGATTCTACTCTTTGCAATATCGTTCAAGTTACTAGTTTATTTATACGAAAATTAAATGTAAAATTCAATTGTAAATATTTACAAACAATGCGGAAATAAGTATTATATACTATAATTAACTATATGTCGCTTTACGGAAAAACTACGGTTCTATTATTATGATCATGATCAAAATATCACAGTCGCTAGATGCCCTACCTTAGATATTTACTTAACCTAAATTAACGTAAATGAAGAATTTACTAATTACCCTAATCTATATAAATATAGTTTTTACTAAGTGTGAGAATTTAGCTATATAATTTTAGCCTATATAAATTTAGTCATTTAGTTATTTATCAAAACGTATATGAATTAAATGAATGTATAGGCCTAAAAGTAATTATAATTGTTTATAGTAACCTATAACTTATAAATTAAATTTATGTGTGTTTCGAATGAATTTACAATTTATTTATTAAAAATAACCTATGTAAAGTAAATCTACTAATTTAGCCATATAATTATTAGCATAATTTATATAAAAATGTAGTTAATTAGTTATTTAAAATAACCTATGCAAAATAATTGTACTAATTTAGTCATATAATTATTAGTCTAACCTGTATTAATGTGATCATTTTGTTATTTTACAAAACCTATATAAATAAAACGTACGAATTTGATCATATGTAATTATTCGCCTAAACTATATAAGTTTTGTAATTTAAACTGACCTTAATTTATCTACCAATTTTGACGTTTACGTACTTAACCTAACCTATATAAATTTACAAATTTAATTATTTAGTTTTTTAATATAACATTAGGTTATAAATGTACGAATTTAATTATTTAAAAATAAGCATTATCATTGTTTTAACCTTAGAACTACTTATAATTTATTCAAACCTTGTTGTAGCCTAAAGTAGTATATGTATATATATGACTACTTTTGACTACAACAAGGTTTGTGGTAAAAATAACCTATATTAGTGTACACATGTCAACACATATTTGCCCTAATAAATATAGACAAATAAATAAATGTACAAATACAGACATTTAGTAACTAACCTAACATTTATTATTGTACCCCTATGTATTTAGGTATTTATTTTTTCAAACCTAACATAAATGTAGGAATTTTATTCAAAATATGAGTTTGAGGCAATAAACGTTTTTATCCAGTTTCCCATTGTTTAAACGGTGGCGCCTAACACGAATATTAATATATTTTCGGATTTTGCCGGGACATTAGCATCGTGAATTTTTTGCGTATATTAGAGGATATCGCTTTTATCGCTTTTAAGAAGTCAGGAACTCAAAAAGTAGTCACAAAATAAATGAATTGTAGAAATATAGATGTAAGTATATTCTTGTTGAAACTGCAAATAAACTGATTTAAGTATTTTACAGGTAGTTTTTTTCCCTAAAATTTGTGAATTTTGTCCTATACTGCTGAATTTAAATAATAATATATTTTTGATCTATAAAGACGTTATTTATGGAAATTAACGATGTTTTTGGATATTTTAAATTAAGGGGAGTTGGGTGGCTTAAAATGAAAAAAAAAGTATTGATTTTTGTTTTATATATTTTTTGTTTGTTCTGTCTTTTCAGGATTAATTTAAGACCTTATTTATTGAAATCCGTTGAGTTAAACTAGATTTATAAGCATTTGTTTAAGTTAGTGAACGAACAGTTTTTAGGAAATTTCACGTGTTAAGTGTGTTTATTAATATAATAGACCTAGTTTCATATGATTTAATTCCTTGTGGCTTACTTTTGAATGCGTAACTAGAAAACTTGTATTACAAGCTCTAATAATTTTCTAAAGCTTGTTCATTATTTGTAGCCTATACGATTTGCTAGTTGAAGAAAAAACACTTTTTGTTTTTTTCAAATAGTTGTCCACAAATTAAACAAAATTGGAGAATGTGCGGCTGAAGTACAAGTCTTTTTGCTTTCCAAAACTATTTTCCGAGCTGTTAACCCATTCTTTTTTAACTAGGAAAATACAATTTTTGTGTACACTTTTTTCTAGACACATAAAAGGTAAGACTTTGATTTTTTCAGGACTAGCGATACCTAGTGGTGAACCGATGAACCTTTTAAGGGTTAATGTAGCTACGGGGTAGGATAGGCAATCTGACATCACTCAAGTGTTGTTAAATAACTAACTATACCTAAACTAACATATTATATTTGATCCAAACATACAAAATAACCTCCCAAGTATGACAAATAAAACAAAACAAAATGTATAAAGATATCTTGAAAGGTTCATGAGAAAAAGGTACATGAATATGTTCAATTTAACATTATCAAAATAGGACCATCCAACTCCCCTTAAGATTATACTGTTACTACTCTTCACTTTTTTTTAAAAATAAATTAATGTCAGCGAAATATATTTCAATTTAACTGGTCTTGAAATAGGTTTACTGTACGGACCGAGTAAGGTATCGATTTGCTTTAGCGTCAGTTCATTAAAAATTACTTAATTACGGTCTTGGCGCTAATTAGTGAGCACGACTCTTTTATTTGAGTCCTGTGTTACCGCCAATAACTTTGTTTCTCTCCCCCCTACCCTCCCAGTCACAACCTAACTCCTCGTAATGTACAGGATATCATATCATCAACTAAAGGAAAGAAGAAATTATTTTAATAAAGAAAAAACAACAATATTAAAAGTGTGATATATTGGTGTAGAGGTGTAGTATTGATTCTTCAGGTATTAATTGTTATATTGATGTCTGATTTTAGATACCAATATACATGATAGCCTTAATAGTTTAGGGTATGAAAGCAATGAATGGGTTGTTAGTTAGACATTATTGGCAGTTAAAACTAAGGGATACAATCAATTTTGATGTAATACTAAACAGCCATAAGAACACAATACAAATTAAATTTAAAATACAGTCAATTGCGATCCGAAGTCCCTAAAACGTAACGTAAAAGCCTGTAAGGTTAGGTTAGGTTAGGTTATGTTAGGTCCCGTAGCGTAACATGTAAAATAAAATTTTCAATATTATTTGGGCGCTCGGGGCAATTTCAGCATTTCTAGTCTTGCGAGACGATCCTTCCTAATCCTCTTTAATGAGCGGGGCAGTTTTCACTACGCCCATTAAATTGGACGAATTTAAACATATTATTCATTCAGGTTATTCGGAGAAATACCAACATTTGCGTATATAAAAACTAACACACGACGTTGTGAGTCGATAAACTCGTAACAGAAATAGAAACCCGTAACAAACTGTATTGGTCTTTATCATGTCATCATTATCAATTAACTTAAAACCAAAATTTAAACTTGTTCCGGAAGTAGAACCAAATTTGCCGGCTAACTTAATAGTTAAAATCGGAAAGGTAATTTGCAATAATATAAAGGGAAGTGTTTATTTAAAGACGTGTGCTTGACGCTCGCGATGTGTGCGTGCCGAGGAAGGAAGCTAGCTCCTCACGCAATGTGAATTGTTCCATCTTGCTTAGAACCTAGTTCCTAATTGGTGATCGCAGATTACGCTTAAGTAGGTCGTTATCTAAAATAGACTAGCTGGCTTGCGGAAATTAACCGATTGCCTACAATTCAAGATTTATTTCTTCTTTGGGTGTTTTAATGTTTGAGCTAATTTATGCGAAAAGTAATGGCTGGATTTAGATAACACTAATAGAGTTCTGACTGTTTGTGCACGATATACGGTAGAATTTGTTTATGAACGATAATTTAAGAAAATTAATTGAGTTAATTTTTAATCAAAGACTAAGTGGTTTTTGTATTGATTTATACAAATCAACCCTGATTTAATACATGACATCGTGTATAATTATATTTTAAAACACTAAATGTAACTGAATACTTTCTCAAGTGTACTTAATATAGAGAAAGTTATGGTATGGGTTAAAAATCATTTCGGATTTTATCGATATCTCATGAACCGGCATTTGTGGAGAGATGACAAACAATAGGTTTTATTTGGGGTTACATTATTTTTAAAGTTTGTAGGCTGATTTGGTGGCGTGAGCAATAAACTCATTAATTGTCCTATTTTCTTTTTACTTCATCTTTAAAAGATAGTACCTCCTACCAGGCACTGTTGGCCAAATATATACCTAATTTCTATACCTTTCGTATAAAAATTATTGTTTTTAGGAAGCTGTAAAATAGTTAGAACCGATTGTGAAAATTTTTTAGTTATTGAAAAGTCCCTAGATAACAAATTTGATTAAACCTGGTCCACTCGTTTAGGCTTTACAGTATTGCCAGACAGATATCATTCTCCAAACCACTTATTTTGGAATCGGAGACACTAATTTGTTGACAGAACTTTATACTACTTCGTATATATCAGAAAATAAAAAAATCTTGCATCTTTAAGACAGATTCATTGTTGTATTCTAATTGTGTGGAAAAATTCATTACAATTGGTTAAATCGTTTTCAAGATACAGTCAAGTTAATCTGCCACGAGACCAGATCCAATAAATTATTTTATAAATGTATAATTCAGTAATAACCACTCATTCGTTTTAGATTCGCAAACACTAGGTTAATTAGGAAGAGTTCTGAGAAACTGTGGAATAGCATTCAGTGCATGATCCAAGCCGTAGGTGATAAAGACCTCCAGGCTGACATGACGATTCCCGACTCTACAAAGGAGAGTTTTCCATGTCATTCTCTACTCCGGCTTGCTTTGGGATGCAGTTTTTAACCCCACCACTCGGGTTTTTGTTTTTTTTATTTAACTTTTTTAAATTCGCAGCCCTGCAGACGCAGGTAACTATGGTAACCGACTAGTATTAAATTATGCTGGCACTTCTCCACGCCCAGAACTCTGTGTCAGCTGATACCGGGTCAAACCACATCAAATAGATTTGTTTAATTCTATCCTTGCTTTGGTTTTCAATTTTAATCCGATTTAACATTCCTGGAGGACAAGTGTTTTTCTGACGGGTTTCCAATATTTGTGACATGAACAAAATACAACATTTATTTATATTATTTTATCTTTTCACTAAACAAAATAGACAAATAATTTTAGTAGTGAGATTTTTTGAATAAAATAAAAACAAACTTGTAAAAACACCGTACGAATTCATCCCTCCCCAATACATCAAATAGAAACCAACTAAAAAGTTAAAGTGTATTATTGAACAAATACTTAAATACGACCAAACCTGGTTCATTGCGTCATAACACAACGTCAGTTTAAACCGTGCTTTATATTACGGTGATGGACATTTATTTTTGTGTTTTACCATCATACATTCCTGATCATAAATAGTTGTTTACTTGCGGTTTTTTAAAAGAGTGTAGGTCATAATTTTCACATTTCCATTAAAATTTTACCGAAATTGGTAGAATCAATTTTAAGAAGTATTTCAATTTAAGAAGTAATCAATTTTAAGTTTTTAGGGTCAGTAGCTAAAACCAACGACCGTTATAATTTTACGCATCTATCTGTAAGTCGCAACCATTTTACACAGACAAGACAATAAATCCTATACATTTCAACATTTCCATTATTATTCTTTGTATTGTCCCACATAAAGAAAAAATGTAGTGCTAAAAATTACCATACTATAGTTAAAAGATAAAACTATCGTGATAAAAAATCTTTTCTTTTTTTTTGAAGTAATAATATGTGTGAAAACTAGAAGTATTTCTGATTATGCATATTTATAAGACGTAGAAATTAATATGTTGGCGAAAGTCCGCTTAAAAGACCACATTTATAAAAATAACTGACCCTGATAAAGACACAGTTTTAACCCTATTTTATTTACACAACAAAAGCAGCAATTTTTGGTTTGTAACAGATAATTCACGAATTAGCATTTTTCAAGATTAATACGTTTTGTCTGCGTCTTTAGATGCTACATTTGAGCCGATTTTTATAAAATAGTAATTGTTTGTGTTTTTCTAACGGTTTTTCAATATATTAATTTATTGAAAAAATAAATTCCGATAATGGCCCAAAATATGTCCATATACCAAATTTAATTAGAAATCCTAAATGCGTTTTTGTGATCAGGAACTTCATTTCGGATATACAGTAACTGGAAAAAAAACAAAATACACGAGAAAAAAAGTTTTGAGATGTTTTTACTACTTATTTCAATATAAATCAAGTTATACTCTCAATTTTTTGGACGGCATTGGTCAGACTTTGGGTACAAAGATATTTTAAACAATATTTGTATAAATAAAGTATTTCATCATTATGTTGTATATTATACTACGCAGATGTGATACAGTAGATACTCAAATTTAAAAATTATAATTAGTGTCTTTTTAAATCTTAATTTCTTTTACAATAACTAAATCTCCAAATCACAATTACAGGAACAATAACCAGAAATACGATAATTGTAATAATAATTATTGTTAATTAATTCTGTTCAATTTCCTGATGTCGAAAAATAGTAGAACTATATAAAAATATATCGAAAAATAGTAGGGCACAAATTTATTTTCGTTCAGTTTATTAACAGAACTTTCTGAAGATGACAATTTTGTTATCGAAATGTACGATAGTTTATTTAAATGAATAACAACACTATATAATAAAAATTGTAACATTGTGCATTGAAATCAATTTCTTTGAATAATTTAAATATATATTTTGTCTATATAAAGTTGAATCTCAGAATTTAAAGCTACCTTTTTGAAAATTTATAATCGAAGTCTTACGACTAGATTTCAAATTGTTTTTGAATTTTGTTACAAAAATCATTACTCACATCAACTTTTTTATTCTGTAAAAAATATTAACGTTAATAGTACAAAATGATTGGATATGCAACATTTAACAAATTTACCAAATGACAAAAATATGTTGAACTTGTCTTACCTGAAATTTGAGAACCATTTGACTAATTGCGCTGTATTATTTTTGTTGAACTTGATGTCTGGGAAGTACATTTTGAGCACTGCAGAACTAGGATATCTCACCCAGAAGAACATAAGCTTCGCCTTGCGGAGGTGCATAGGGGTCAACGTCGAAGAGTAATCAAGAGTTAAGGAATCTTTTGGACAACAAGGACACGCTACTGATAATTCAATACAATATAACAATGAAAACATAAATACTTTATAATAAAACTATACAGTAAACTACTGTAAACAATAATTATAGAGAAAACATAAAACAAGTACACTCTAGTGAGAAAATATTTGTATACTTAAGAAGACGATTAAAGTTTGAGATTATTATAATTTTAATAATATGTTAACTTTAAAAAATGGTATTTTAAAGATTAATGTGCGTAATAAAGTTTTGTTTTATTATATGCCCTGTGCCCATCAAAATCTAGCCTAGAATTTTAATTTTTGATAAAACAGGTTTCTTCGATTATGAATTACTGTATTTTATCTGACAATAAATTACAATAAGTCATAATAGTTACGTGTATATACAGCGTTACTTGGCGTGTTTACGTATCGTATCAGGATATAAATGGCGGAGTTTCGGACCGGAAACGAGAAGCCCCGATCAATCGGAGAAACAGACAAGGAAACTAAATCCATTTATATAAGAGGTCATTCCCTAGTCTTCCTAGGTCTTCAATCGAGTTGGAATTCTTTTACACGGTGTTTGGGAATTAAACCTTTCCAAGACTTATGGCTTCTCCAAATGATGACAATTTTTTAACTGATTACGATGATTTTAAAATTGAATAGTTATAAAAATAAATGTGTTTAATTATTTTGATTTTGGGCTGGAGGAAACGAAAATATTTTTCACTTTAATGCTTTTTTTAATTAACTCCATTGTCCTCCATTTCATCAAATATTCAAAAAACTTCCTTCATAAAAACGGTTTTAATAATTTTTATTAAAATTTTTCTCGAACCTAAGGACTCAAACTAAAATGTACCGGTCACCAATCAGAATAGTTTCATTTCGGCTGTTATTGATAAAAACCAATTAAAAATATTTAATTTATAAAAAATAGGCTAATCTTCATTTATTTATCAAATTAAGATCATTGCAGATTAATGTTCCATTTTAATGTACCTAATCGAAAGCAAATTTAAATTACCCTTCACAATTAATTCCATAAAACGGAAATGAACTTTAACTGTGGACATTAAAAATTTGATTTCAAATAAAATTTACGGTTTTGAAGAGTTTTTATAGCGTAAACGAAACAAGCTGAAGCTCTATTTTAAATTAATTATATTTATTCTACATATTTCCTATAAGAAATTCAGAAAAATTCAGTAAGGAAAAATATTATACACCCTTTTGTTTGTAGTACGAAATGAACCCGACAGATGCCAGGCGTATTCAAATTGAATTCACTTTTCAAAGTTTCTAGATTGTGATTTAAATTCTTGAGCGTATTTTTGTAAACGAGAAATCTCTGTCGAAATGTATCACATTTAAGGCTTCTGTGGATTTCTTTGAAAGGGATCCAGGATGGAAACCTGTAGACATTTTGTTTATGTTTCACTTATAGGATTAGTAGCCTTACGATAAGGCGAGGGGATCAAATAGGCCTACTAATCCTCGATCCCTATAACCAACTATACCCGTGTAAATAACATGCCTAGAAATGTTTCATTTGTTAATAAAATTAAAATTGAATATTGTGTCCATCATAGTTGGTAATGATTTTTTAATAATAATTAAAAAAAGAAATACATTTTAAGAAGAGTTTGAAGTGAAGTCGGAAAATCTAAATACTTCTATTACTTTTTAGTTGAATTAAAAAAATATATATTAAGCCTGTTTAATATTAACTGGGTAAATTATATTGAAGATATTTCAATTGGACAAAAAGAATAAATATTTAAAATTACGCACTTAATAAATAGTTTAAAAACAACAATAATAATAAACTAGATGACTTTAGATAAATGCGAAATTTCTATTTTTTACCAAATTTTTTGTTCTTTAAAGATTTTCACTTGAATAATGATTTAAAATAATTGTAACTTGTCTTTCACATAACACTAATTAGCAACTTTAGTACTAATAACTTTAACATTAACTTCTAAAATAAAAATTGTATTAAAAATATCAATTGATAAACATGTAGCCGATATCAAACTGTAGCTTTGATGGGGGAATAAATCACAGTGTCAACAAATTAGGCCATGTATGGAAGATGAAATGTCTATGTGACAAGCAAAGAAAACCATTATACATTTAAAAATCCTCCTCAAAGATTAAATTATGCACTGGTTAAACAGCTGTCTATGTACTTTAGCCCATATAAATAATTCCTTTTTATGATTGATTAAAATTTGAAGCAAATTTAGTTTGATTTTTCTTTCTTAATATTAAATTCATTATCTGATTCCGTTTTATCAGTAATGTTTTATTTATACTATACAGTTTAGTAAATGCTCTAAGAAAACATATCGATGATTTTTTAAAAGTTGTAACTATAACACAACTTTGTGATTATTTGTGTTAACAAGAGGAATTATACTGATAAGTTATTTGTAGATCTAAAAATCACGATACAATTGTTATTTTTTAATTACGTTTTTAATAGGGTCGCGTACTCTTATTAGGTTAAACAAAGTTAATTCTTTGATATCTATTTTTTTGTTTTAATATATATATATATATATAATAAATATATATATAAATTTAGTGATAATGAGTGTATTTCAGTAAATGTAATAATGACTTTTTATTAAGAATTATGCTGATAAGTATATCTAAGAAACTATAAATTGATATCTTCCAATTACGTTTTTAAGAGGCTTGTGTAAAAAGAGGTTAAACAAAATTAATAATTAAATATCTATTTTATGATCTATTATGTGCAATATATACTAATTTAAAACAAAATAAATGGTTGTTAGTATATTTCTGATTGAGACGGTATTTATAATTTCATTAAAATGATTATAAACTAGTTGTTTGTGTAGTTTAATTATGGGTTCGATAATTTTATATATAAAATATTTTATATCTATCTATTATTATTATATTTTTTTAAATTCACCTGCTATTTTGTATTTCTACTGTTACTAACAAAATATATATTAAATGTGTTTTTAACATTATTAATCGTAAAAATTATACTTAAACTTACTGTTGTGAAAAGATCTTTGTGAAAAGGATATTGTAGCTGTAAATCCGTCATAAGGACCATCTCCCGAGTTGCAGTCTGATCCTCGGTCAATGCTGTCAGCTCCACCTCCAAGTCCTGAATTCGACCTCATGTTGCTGTAATCAGGAGATCCACCGTGTTGAGCAGCCGCAAGAAGTGCTGGGTGAAGTAACGTTGGAGGATGAAGTGGCGGTGAATCTCTTAGATCGTTCATACCAGGAGGACTTGCTGAAGGAATGTGAGGATTCTGGTGGTGAGGTCCATAAAACGGACTGTATGGCGAAAACACTTGAGATTCGTGTAAACTAGGATTAGGAATAGCGACAGAAGTTGGTAATGAAACTGGAAGCATGGGTGGAGGTGGTGGATGATAAGGTCTTGGGGGCGGTGATTCCGAACCGTTCGCACTTGTCGAAGGAATCATATTCCCGAACTTTTGACCTGTTTCCATAGTTCCCTGAGGTGATGCTCCCATTCCATCCTGAGCGAGTATGCGGCTTACTGTTCTTGGAGTAATTCTTGTATCTGTAACCTTATGTCTCTTTTTCTTAGGCGCTACCACCAGACTAAGAGCTTCATTTTGTTCAGGTGCTCCTTCTCGACTTTCAGACATACAGAATGGGTTAACATGGGGACCACTCATACCACTCATCGATGAGTATAACACTGCTGCCGCTGCAGAATTCATAGAGCTCACTGGAGGTTTAGGTGGAGTAAACATCGCTGTATTAGGTGACGGCCTTACGTGTGGTAAATTGATTGTGTTGATATTATTTTCAGGATTGTTGTTTGAGTTATTCTGATGGTGTGGTGGAATACCCATTGAAGGAAATGCAGTTCCGTTGACTCTAGGTGGTCCTATAGGTCCTGGTGTTCCATTTAGTCCTCCTGGTGCTGGTGGTCTGTCAGAAGGAATGTTGTTGCCTCTGTCGATGACTTTGGTTCTTGGTGACTTTCTGTCTAACAGCTGTGACGCTAGTAGAAGGTCTTTGTTAAGTTGTTCAGCCGCTACAGCAGCAGCTTCAGACTGTTTGCAGAAGAGCCTTCGTTGTTGAACAAATCTTGACATAATTGAATCAATTAAATTAGAAAGCGATGTCGTTATTTCAGTTTTCAATACGTCTGCAAGTCCTTCCAGATCTGATCCAGATACAGGGGGAGCAAGAGTATTGTTACGGAGCATGGTTAGCCTATCTGAGAATTCAGAGGAGTTTTTGGAATGTGGTAGAGGTTGAGGAGGTGACTGCTGATTGATTTGAGGATGATTTGTTTGAGGGGTTGTAGTTTGATTTAGAAGAGGTGGTGGATTGGGTATTTGTTGTGTAGGTGGTGGTGGTGGTGGCGGTGGTGGTGGCTGATTATGTGTTTGACTACCTTGTTGCTGCTGCTGCTGCTGCTGTTGTTGTTGTTGTTGATGCTGCTGATGTTGATGTTGTTGTTGCTGCTGTTGGTGTTGGTGTTGTTGCTGCTGCTGCTGCTGTTGTTGCTGCTGCTGCTGCTGTTGTGATTGTTGTTGCTGTTGTTGGTGGTGATTTAACATTTGTTGTTGGTGATTATGATGTTGTTGCGTTAAATGTTGTTGATGTTGTTGTTCTGCTGCGATTGCTGCTTCCTTCGCTAATCTTGCTTCCTGTTCAAAATATAATTTATGGTTCACTCCTAGGTACATAGCTGCAGCGTTACTCATCGCGTGATGGGGTGGTAGTTGAGGGTGGTGGTGATGGTGAGGGTGGTGATGAGATTGTAAATTTCCCTGATGATGTTGATCTTGAAGCACCTGCTGTTGTAGGAGTGATAAAGCACCATTAAAATTAGGAGGAATTGATAACGGATGAGGTGGAATGTGAGGTGGACCAGGATGGGGATGTAACTTAGCAGAAATCATTTTAGATATAGCAGGAGACATAACAGGTTGTGAAACAGGTGTGGTGACAGGAATTACAGTAGAATTGTCTTTGACAGGTGCAGTCACAGGAGTGGTGGGTATAGGTTTTTCAGGTAAAGATGAACTATTTCCGTCTTGTTCCAAATCACTACTTCCTTCGTCATTGTCTTGACATTCCGATTCCTGATCCATTCGCGTACATAATTGCACATATTTTTGTTGCATTTCAGCAAGTTGTTCTTGCATTGTTCTTAACTGATTTTTAAGCGCATCTTTTTCAACACGTTTTTTTCTTATTTCACTAGGTTCTAAATCTTCATCATCGTCATCGTCCATTAACATACCTAAATTCATATTTATTTCTAAACCGGCATAACGTTCAGCTGCACTATTATCGTGTTGTTGTGGGTGATATAATTTACGTTTTTTACAACCGTTAACTTGTGTTGGAAGAGACGGACTAGACCTCATTGAGGAAACAATATTTTCAACTCTAGCACGTTTTAATTCTATTTGTTCTGTTTTATTAGGTGAATCTTTATTACCTGGATTGTCATCCGGATCTTCCTTGTTATCTGAAGATGGTGATGGACTGGATGGTTCAGAGTCCGAGTTTGTTCCTCCTGCAAGGGCGTCTTCAATTAATTCCGCTTGTTTACCAACAACACCAGAATCACTCATAACATCATCCATTGCTGTAGCTTCAGCATCCTCCTCCGCACTATCAGATTCGTTGACACCATTCACAATAGGCTGTTTACCTACACCACTTACTCCGTCATCACTCGCGTCACCGCCGTTTGTCACTGAACCGTTTTTTAACTCGTTGTTATTATTATTATTATTGTTATTAATACTGTTATTATTGTCCGGAGATGGGGGGCTAACTCCCCCGCTAACACTAACACCACGTAATTCTTGTTCCAAAGCTAAAAGTTCTTTTTTACGACCTTGTAAAATATCCCTAAGCATATGATGAGCAATATCACCGGGAGGCGGACTACCGTCTTCATCTAGCCCTCGACGTATCACAGCTGACGCGTTAAGACAATCAAAGTTAACTGTTCCGTCAGAACTAGCAGCATCCATGGTCATCATCGCGTCTGCGGGTGTAGAGGCGTCCGTTGCCTGCTTCACCTGTCGACCTAATAACTCGTTAAGCATCTTGGCGGGCCCGAAGCCCTGCCCAAAAAATCCAAAGTGTTGATGGTTTTGACTAAATAAAGCACCGTATATATTACCACTAAGAAAACTCGGACGCGAACTAAAGTTTGGTATCGAAGAGTAACTGTTACGTGGTTCACCCGCGTCCACACGTTGTCTGGAACGTTTTGCTTTCTTCAACAGTTTGTCGCCGTACAACCCGAAGCAATCGGCTTCCTCCTCTGATGACATCATAAGACAAACCTCCTGTGATTGGCCAGTGGCTCGGGGCGGGGAGGGTGACGTTGAGCCGTAGGTCCCCCTCTACTCGCCCATGGTGGGACCTGCAAGGTGCAAAACAACGGCCAACTGTCAGAGCATTATTGTGTGCTATATGAGCGACTCGTGCTAAGAGGGGAGAGGCAAGACCACCTGCCCCTCCTTCCCCTTACAATACTGAGCAGCTGTCTCACTTCTCCTTCACACCTAAACATTACTTATTGACTATTTATTACTATCGATTATTACAACTTAAAATTAAACACATAACTATACATGATTTATATTATGGATGCACTGTTCACAATGAAATCACAGCCTTCTGTAATAGATAAAAAAATATTAATCTCATATTAATAGGCTAAATATTTTTTATTAAAACATTAAGACGTACACCTGAAAATAATTTTAAAACAGTATTAACAAATATATTATAGATAATACGTTAATTTAAAACTAAAACATACTGTATTTTAATTTGACTTTTCGCCTGTTACCCAACTGTTTCTTATTTATTGCTAAATCATACTAGATCAATTTAGGTATACAATCGATTAACTGCGGATATTACGAAGCAAATATACTTTGTCCTAACGTCGCTTCTCAATTAATTATTATAACTTTTGACTTCAATAAATTGTACAATTTTAAAATTATATTCGGAGTTATAAAACAGTCTTGCTTATTTACGAAAAATTAAAACGCATTTTTTAAAAATAAGATTAAATTTTTTTTTTTTTTTTGTAGATTTAAATCTCCTCTAAAATATATTTTGTTTCATTTAGCGTTGAAAATTTAATGTAAAGAAATAATGTTGGTCTACTGAAATTTTTTTTAAATAAATTTATGATAAACACTTAAGTTTTTTAAACCCTGCTACATTTAAATCGTTAACTTTTTTTGTCCGTTACTATTTTATAAATTTAATGTAAAATAAGAATTTAACAAAATTAAAATAAGAAATTAATCAACTTAATGTTAAAACAGTTTCTGTTTGTTTATTAATTCAGATGTGACAATTATTACTAAGTACGAACATCACTATCAAAAGACTTTCGCATTTCAAATCGTTCGTTGAACTCAACTATCGACATTTTCCAAGATGCCTTTCACTAACCCGCATGACACCTCTGTATACATAAGTAAGCTGCGGGTATTCTAATCACAACTAAAAAGTAAGCCAAAGAACTGAATCACTCTTCTTGTAAGTAAAGTTGGTTTCATTTGTGAATAAAAAAATGTCAAGGGATTGGTAGACCTGTAAATTGGCCTTACAATAACTTCGCGCCGGCAACTTGTACCCAACACATGTCTGGTTGATAAACTCTTTTAAAGACATCAGCTGTTTTAACAAGTGTCTTTAAACAACACCTGTGTGTACTTTGAATTACAGAAATAGAAATACTTGAAGTTCTTGTTTGTGTTTGTGGAACACTTGTTTAACAAGAAGTTGCTAACTCTAATCAGCAGTGAAATATTTTTTCGTCAGTCTACTGTATATAAAATTAAGTAACATAATAATAACGCTTCACGAACCTTGAGGTCTTTGTTCAAAAATGTGAAAAGTCTCAATTGACGTAACTAATAAACGTCAATATCTAATAATAAACTGAATACAGACAATTGAACAGTTTGTCTCTGGGGAAGGGGATAAGGTTTGGACAAGTTTTTTTCTTATCAAGCTAACCTTAAAACTTAAGAAAGAAAGCAGGTGGGATAGATAGTAACATTTTTTTTTTTTTAAATGTATTCAAGAAATTACGGCAAAAAAGTGGAAATAAGTATCAAACGACATGCATTAGAGAATATTTTATATTACAGAATATTTTTATCATGCATAATGAATAGTCATAGTTACAATAGATCCGAAATTGTAAATATCGTCTAAAAACTTTAAATAGGGGATCATAAAATTATCATATTATACTAATTATAATTATTTGAGAAAATAATTGTCAATTTTTAGAAAATAATCAGACTGATAAAGTATCTAGAAGTAAACTTTAATTTTATGACAACAAAATGACTTCTTTTGTTTGATTTTCTAATTTTAGAAAAATCGAAATTTAAAATGAAAAAACAACAACTAAAACCAGATAACATACAAAAGAATTGTATCACTACATTGGTAAATTTGTTTAAATAATAATATGTAAAACATTTCATTTAATATAATATAACATGGGTAATGTGTCTGCTTAGATCATGCCATTAAAATGATATTCCTGTACAAATCAGGTTCAAAGAAATAAAATAAAATTTAACATTATTGTATAGTTATAAATTATACGCGAAATTAAAATGGCGTTGACCTTCCGTGACAGGAGTATATTATATGATTGAGATCTTGTCTAATGTGATGCTAATAGATTGGAATAGTTTCCTTTCTGATTGTTGCTAGATTAAAGATTTCATTTCCAACAAAGGTTCGGAAATGTTACGTTTCCATGGTAATGGCGTTCACCTCTCCTACATCCGCAGGATATCACTGCTGACGCAATTTTAATTGTCATCTCCCAAACTTTAATTACTATACTCTTTCCTGATGTTTCTTTAACGTTCAACTTTGTTACAGCAAACGTTTGTTTAATTATTTTACTTGGAATTGTTTAATTGAATTTCACCTGTCTTTGTTCTTGAGAGATAAATCTGGGATTTTAGTTTTGGTTTTAAAGTTTTCGAAAAGGATGAATCTTGTATTTTATTAATTAATAATTCAAATAACACATTGTTTCTAGTAACAAACTTTAATTTTAAAAAGTTTCTCGTTATATTTGAACGCTGGAAGAGTGCTGAGCGAATATTATAATTATAAACATTATCGATTTTAGGCTTATTGGAAATCTGAATATCGATTTTTTTGGTCGATTGAAAGACATATCTTTGGATCACCAGTAAATAAATAGGAAGTGAGCCATTCACGCTATTAACACAAATCGATCTTTACAGATCTAACATATACACATATGGATCAACTATGTTTTCGAGTAAAAAAACTTAAAATATGATAAACATGAAAAGGGTATTGGACTATTTTGGAAACTGAAACTAAAAATAAAACTGAAAATAGTAATCTAAGAAAGGAAAACGAGGCTGAAAGGTTAAAGTATCTTTAGCCTATTTTCGAAAAGTCTATAGACGATTTTAAGTACAAATGATGGCGAAATGTCAGAATAAACCATGTCAAATTTGCTTAGAATATTTTCAGTTTTTGAAATTTTTTACATATGTGTTGAATTTTTGTTCTAAAATGTTGGATACGTTAATAATTTGAGTATTATAACGGTTTTCAAAATTTAGACTAAATAAAAATTAGAAGTTCAGACTTTGTCACTACCTGCGATCTGGGAGACAGTAACATACAATTAAAACACTGGAAGGTGTAAGCATAGGAAACGAATGCAACAATTGAGGAACTCAACTTCCGGACAAAATATGACGTCACGCGCAATAATCCATTGATCACGTAGTACTTCCGGTGGAAGGTTACGGTAGATGATCACCCTGTTCTTTGGTCCAAATGTGGGTGGGGGGGGGGGGAGTGGACATATGTCCGCAAGGAAGTCTCTAATTGAATGAGTTGTGGTGTACTTGTATGTAAACCGTGGGAGATATTTTCATAACATGTGTCTATCTTTGAGTAACAATCTAAGATCGTAAACAAATTGCGTAGGAAATGAACAGGCGATCCAAGAGAACTTCATCTATTCACACGCATGTCTCTCGCACCCTTCTTTGCATATACACAGCTGAATAATACAATAATTACAAATTTATAATTATATAAAAAAAGAAACTATTTTGGGGATGTTGTAAAATATTTACATTGGTAAACATTTAAAAGAAGAAAAAAAATATAGAAGTAACAGAATTACTAGCCTACTAGTTACTTATAAATCATAAAATGATATAAAATAGTACACGGGCCAAACAATATATACTTCAATGAGCTTGCTTCTAAACGTGGAAGTTTCTTTTCATCCAAACAATTCAAATACTAAAAACACAAACAAAATTAAAAATTCTCTAAAATATTATTAATATCCTCATTTTGTTCCTCCCTCCCTCCCTCCCTCCCTCTCTCTCTCTCTCTCTCTCTCTCTCTCTCTCTCTCTCTCTCTCTCTCTCTCTCTCTCTCTCTCTCTCTCTCTCTCTCTCTCTCTCTCTCTCTCTCTCTCTCTCTCTCTCTCTCTCTCTCTCTCTCTCTCTCTCTCTCTCTCCCTGTAACATTTGTCATGCTTAACCCATCTTCCGATCTTTCCATCCAAGCCATACTTTTTCTTGTCTATAAATAGATAGAACGTCCGTCATCCCTGAACATTTTTTCCCCGCTACTATTTCCGGGCATTTACTAAGACAACCGTCAGTGGAAATCTGAGGGACCTAACAATAAGTTTTTCAATAACATTATCGTACATGCAATGATCGAAACTATAACAATCTTACTGAAAGCGTAAACAATTTATTTTTTTAACGAACTGTTTTCTAACGTTTTTATCGAACTAAGCGTTTGAGAGTTTCTTACATAACCTTAAATATATTTATATATACGACTGCCAGCAATAACACCATTGCTAAAGAAATTGACATAATAGATAATATAAAAGCGCTGCTATCTAAAGAATGCGAGCTAGTTGATGTTTGTCAACTCTATGCAAATTAGAATAGCTTAACATTTCTTCACGTTTTGAATACAAAAGTTTCAACAAAACCGACAAGAATTTAATGTCAGCTCTGGTTTACCCCATTCTAAGGTTCCAAACACGTAGGTTTAATTCCATAAAGTTTAAGTTATGGTTATGTTTATGACAAGAAAGTTTCAAGTTATTCATGTGTCTTTCAGTTTGGGAAGTCGCCAAACTAAAACCTTAGCTTAGGTCATTGCGGCTCCACGGATTGTCTGCGTTGCATTGCGCCATAATCCCAACTATTCAACTTTGAAAAGTGTACGTTTGGGGAATTTAAAGAAGTTACATGTGATCATTTTTATTGTCAAAGGTAAAAATGTTAGTTTTAATTTTTGAGATTTATTTTCATCTCAAATGGGTTGTGTGTTTATGGTTTCCTCCATAAGATTACCATACGTCAACGATATCCCCCGAAAGTCCTCAGTTGGGGGGGGGGGATGTCCGTAGTTGTTGGAGCTTGCCTAAAGAAAAGTACCTGGGTGGTTAAAGCCGTTTTTATATTGTTCATGAAGTATATTAAATTTGTTAATAAATATTTTCAAATTTAAGACTTTGATAATAAAATCCCTCCCACAGACGAAGCCTAAAATTAGTACAAGTTAGTTTAAAGCATTGTCCCTTCTGGGGCTAGCTTGCAGTGAGTACGCATGTGTCAACCACAGGGTGAATCTACACCTTTTTTTCATCTAGTCTAGAACAAGATACATCTTTTTCACCTTCTCTACGACGTCTCTTTTGACCATCTCTTGTTTTTTTCCAACCCTGACACCAATAGAGCAATGCAGGTGTTAGGGGTCGGATGCCAAATACTTGTCGACGAAGTTAGTACGTTATTGTTTGGTTCTTGAATAGTTTTATGTTAATTATTACGTTACTAGTTAGATGATAATTACAGCAATACTTTTCGTCACAAACAAAAAATAAAACATTCTGTTTTTAAAGTTAAGAATAAGTACTAGGATATTGAAATAGTTTTTCACTTTATTTACAAGTTATTATTTATGTACTGCAATGGTACGATACTCATGTTTACATTTCTTAATTTTCCAAAACGCTTTAAATGGAAAAAAATGCCAATCATAATTAAATTTTCAGTTTTAATTTTAACTTTGTAAATGTTTTTTGTTACAGTTTGTTTTATTAGACCTACACTCGAAGAATTAGGCTTTCATTTAACAAAGGAAGTTGTAATTAATGGCACCTTACTGTGTCACCGGAAGTGAAGGATAAATTAGTTGACATAATACTTGGCTGGGGAGGGACTTTGTCTTGTGTGGGAAACTGCAAATTATCTTAACAAGTTAGCGTAGGATGATTTCACCGCAGTTCTCTGCGTAAACAACAGTAGGTCTAGGCAACACGTCACAACGCCGTGATCTCGTTACTTATCCTTAAGAAAGGGGGAAACCAGAGTCATTTTATTAGTGTGGAACAATTAAAGTATTTTGAGTACAACTACGACATCCAAGGAGTTTAATGAAAACGGAATGAAAATTTGTTCGCCAGTTTGAACTGTACATTTTTTCTTGGTGTAGAAAGGGGAAAGGACCTCTCGGTCATCATCGCCTTATAAAAAATGGAAGAAAAGAACATAAAATAAAGATTCCCAGCCTTTACTTAAATATCGTATGAAAAAAGAAAGAGTCATTTAATTAAGGGAGACCTGATAGGAAGGATGAAAGAAAGGGATCTCACCCAATACTACACAAAATATGGTGTAGATAAAGCTAAGTTCTCTAGAGATAGCCTACCGTACTCACTAGAATTGAGTCTCTGAAGATTGAGCTGTACAAGCGGACGAAACATACCTAAGCGTCTATTTCAGGTTTTAAAAGTAATTGGATAATGATCGATTGGTCATATTATTAATATAGTTTATTCGGATATTTGTCATCATCTGTGTGTGTGTGAAAACTAATATACAACCTTTCGTAAATTTTTATCAACTCTCACTATCAAGCGAAATCCTTAGAACATGATAAATGTGAAAAGGGCCAAGATATTAAGTTTTTAGTATTCAAAGTTTATTTTAGTTTTTTCACTTGTTATCGAGAGTTGATCGATATTCTTGAAAGGTTGTGTGTTAGTTTTCATAAACAAAATGTTGGCAAAAACAGTAAGTTCCTAATCGAAAGTTTGAAAGAAAGGAATCTGAATCCTAAACCGATTTTGTTTGAAGAAGAAGACAAAAATAAATTTAAACTATATTACTTTAACTAAAGGTTTAGGGCCATTTTATCTTTTCATATTTTTTATTAGAATGTAAGTTTTTTTTTTCTAGATCTGTAAATTCTATAATTTAACAACATTTGTGAGAATCATTATTTCCAAAATACAAATAAATAAATATAAGACATAAAATCAACTTGATTTTTTGTGAAACCCAGTAATTCGACCAATATAGTCTTGTTTTTCCGTCAAAAGTTATGAATACTCATTACTGTCACAAATGAACGAGTATTAAATAAAAAAAGAAGATGTACCGCCATCACTTTCCATATGTACATTTCAAGCAAGCACACGCGCGCGCACCCACACAAAACAAAGACATTTTGATATTTTATAGTTATCCCGTACCCTCACATACATTGAAAGACAAGTGGTTTACATATTTATAAAAACACACTGTTATAATAAACAAAACTAGAACGTACAAACTACAAGTTGTAAACCCTACTCTAAAGTGAGAGGGCCTCGGTTTGATGAAACAGTGACGTTTTTTAAGAAGGTAATTAATTAAAGTAACGAACTCTGTCCGGTCCCGGTCTTGTTCGCAGACCCCTGGTACTAGTTCCTATGTCATCTTCCCGCTTCCTCATTACGTTACAGGACTCAGGATGCAGCATTCCAGTCCCCCTCGGTGATGGAACAACAATCTTCCTTTCCCAGCATCAATATTCTCTAATCTTTATCAAGACTTCCTTCGTTTCCTTTCATTTCACTTCTTTGCCACTTATAGACACATCAATGTAGAACCGGATAGGGCAATTATTGTAATCTCAGTTTCTAACAATAGACTAGCTATAAATGAATTAAACGGGTCAAATATGATTTGTTGAATTATGAAGTTTGTTAATCACATAATGAATATATGTTTTTGAAAATATAGTGTGTATAAACTAGAATTTATTTAAAATAATAAAATAGTCACCACCAAAATTAATTGTAATGCTTTTTTTGCAGGAAAAGAAAAACGGATTCGAAATAAAAATAAGATAAAATATTATATGTAAAGTAAAAAGGTAATTTGATTAAAATTTAATTTGTGGGTAAAGAAAAAATACGGGAGTGAAAATTAAGAGTAACAAATACTAGTCTACTGATTTTTCTAATTAAACTGTATAGTATACTGTATATAAATTAATTTAAATTTAATTTTTTAAGTTTTTACAACATATTTCTGATACAAAATAAAATTAAAATAATAAAGAATAAACCATAGATATGGAAGGAAGTAAAGTAGGTCAAATCTTCTATACAAATATTAATACTTTTTTTGAGAGTTAAAATTAAATAAAAATATTTTTTTAATTCTTAAAACAGAATTAGGGGATCAGTGAAAATGGTACAAATATTTAGAATAAAAATTTGAACAGTAGAGGTGGTATATCTGAACGTCCAGACATTCTTTATAGGTGGGGGGAGGTGTGGTATATACCTCCAAAACCAGAATTAAACTCAAGTTAAAATTCAATTTTACTTTTTTAATATTTTGGAACGTAAGGACAAAAAAAATCCGGATATTCTAATTTTTTTATTAAGGAAATTGATCTTAATTAGGTTTTTTGCTCTGAAATTAAAAGTAAGTTATCAAAGCTTTTATCAACATAAAAAAAACACATAAATTTTGAAAAACGAGAAAATAAAATTCTTTTTTCTACAATTATAAATTATATTTTGCATTATAATAAATAAAAGAAACGCCTATATTTCCACAAGAACAGTCTTTAAAAAAAAGAATTTTCAACAACTAAGCTGTTGTCTTGATCAGGGTAAATATTAAAAAGTATAAAATGTTGACTTTACAAGAACAAATTATTTTAAAAGGCATATTTAACTCCTATATAATTAGTAAGTCTTCAGAGTCCTGTGTGGGCGTGCAGGATAAACAAGAGCCTCGCAGTTTCATTGAGACCATCAACAACTTCCTCAGTTAATTCGCTTTGCACCGCCACTTACTCAGATTTGTCACGCTAGCTTATTGACGCTGTTCAGCTCATCAACAGAAACAGCCTTTTCAAAATACTTTACTCGTAAAATAGAGAAAATAAGAGGAACAAGATGTATTTTAGGCGTTTGTTATGAATATTTAAAAAATACAATTTTTAAAGAGTTTATTTGTAGCTATGGCTGTGAGATTTAATGGTTATTTTATATCCAATTCCGTTGTAGAGAGATTATTATAAAATTTTTAGGTTTTATTATTAAAATTTACGTTTGATCTATCAATTTGTAAAGGGAACACATATTTGATCTTCGGAAGTAGATTATTAACGCAACAATTGTAGGACATTGTAGAACCAATAGGTGAGATGTTAAATAAAGACAGACAATTTGAAATATAGGAACTGATTTTGTTTGTCGATAAACTTATCAGAAAAAGTAAATGAAAAAATTGCGAACGGAGTGGTAAGTCTATACATTCTATATATGAATTTGGTACTGGTTATGTTTTTAAGCATTGAAGCTAGACTTTGCAAATTAAAATTACAGCAGAGAAAGCAGGTAGGTTTACCAACTGAGACCTGTGATTACTCAAGATTTAACCGTTACACCTTGGCCCGTGTTCGCTCCACGAAGCGTGTCCCCTTGTAACGATCTTTCCTTAAGACGTTGAGATCGGGATCGGAAACCAGTCTTAACACAACTGTATAGACTTCTTGGCTCTTTGTCCCGCCCCTTTGGCTTTATGAAAAGTCCCCTTACCTGTGAGAACGTAGATCTTAAAACGACCGTTAGAACATCTTCGACTTTTTGCATATAGGGGAGCATTGTCGACTCGGTTCCTTCCGGTTTGACTACCCCTTCGAGGTTTTCTTTTCTTTCCTACCCTCTTTTAAAATCCATCTCCCGTGATTTCGTAAGACATACGTTGTTGCCAGATCTCAAGACAATCTGGAATATTTTGATTTACGATGTTTTTAGAAGAGAGATTTTAATGTTTTAAACATTAGAAGTTATTTTTATATAGTGAATTCTAACATTAATTGCTCAGGTATCATTCACAAAAAAGTCGCTTTTTATCAATTTTATTTAAATGACATAGTTTTCGAATTATTGGGAAGTTTGTAAACAATACAAATCAGTTAATACGTTATAAAATGATGACCAATTATCCAATTGTATTCCTCCCTCTCCCGACAATAACTTCCCAACTGTAGGATTTATAACTTATTTTACATTAAACAATAATAATAAACTGCAAAAATTAAAAAAAAAAAGTTAAACTGATTGGGTTTTTTATGAATAATATACTTGGAATTCTACAAACATAGCCTAAATAAATGGTCTCTGAAATAAAACATGGTACAATTGAGTTTTGAACGCGTAAAACACAAAAATGTTTTGATTCGTCAGTAAAATAGTGTAAAACATGATGATTTACAACCTAGATATAAATTGTCTCAAAGGGATCCAAAAACTGGGTTGAATTTAAAAAATATGACACCCTACTTTTACAGAAACAAATAAAAATCGTCATTGTAGCTGGTAGGTAATATTTTCTGTAAATGTAGTTGAAACCAGTCTGTAAACAAATAAGTTATTTGAACCCCCCCTCCTTCCATATAGACAGACATTGATTTGAATAACCTTTCAAGAAACTGGAATAAAAATGATAACAATTAATGTTTACAATTTAACTTCTATATGTGTAATGTCTCGCCTATAAACCAAAGTGTTTAACAAGTTCGCGTGCTAATGTCAAACTATAATAATTAGTGCGTAAGTAAGGGTGGAAGACGTGCCGCAACAATGTGTTACACGCAATTTCCGTTTCCGTTACACCAAGACACGAGCCAAGACTTCCGGTTTTCTAACCCTTCTTCTTGCCAAGATTTGTCGACTTTAATTATGTCATCAATGTCCAACGGACAAAATCAAAACCAGTGGGCTGGCCTAACAGTTTACCTAATTGGAAAATTTGATAAAAAAATCAAATATAGTGTACGGTTGGGAAGGTGTTTCACAGCTCTGGGTGACATTTACCAAAAGATGGAATTTAATTTTACTTCTATACAAAACTGCCTTTCAATTAATTATTTACATTTTTTGTCATGGTGTAAATGTGTAAACATGATATAATCGGATGTGCTAACATTCAGAGCCGAATTTTAAATTTTTTTATGAATCACTTCAATGAATGGTAACTTCTGAAAATTCTTGTAAACCCATCGAACCTAAAATCCTGCTAAAAGATATCAAATAGATGTTGATTCAGTATTTCCTCAGTAGGAAGACAGAAAACAACCGTGCAGATGTGAACGTTGACCTTGAAGATTTATACCTGGTGGTTAAGAGGTTAAACACCTCATCTTTAAGGAGGGTGACTTGAGGAACATCTGTTCCTTAGCGCAGACTTCGGCTCTTTTAAACTTTAGAAAACGATATAGCCTTTTAATTTTTAAAACTGCAGAAAAAAACAGTTTTTGTTCAACCATATGTCTGTAAAAGGTTTTCAAGAATTACATTAAAAACTACTCTATTGGATTTATTTTAAGCTTTCAACAATGTACTAATGAAATCTCAGAATAATAATGTATTTCTCATCTTAACGTCCACACGAAAGTTCATGGATTACAAAAGTAACAAAGAATTTTCTATTTGTAATTTAATAATCTGGAATAATCTATACTTCTTTTTTCCCGTAGAATATTTTTAAATGATATTCTAATGTTTATATCAATACTTTTTTCATGAGAAGCATTACCAATGATTTTTTTTTTTAATACAATCACTTTTAACCAAATAATATCTAGTACACAAATAACCAACAGTAAACATCTATGGGTATATTTAGCATTAAAAACCGAAAGTAAAAGATTTGAATTAATTTAATTCGCGGTATTATATTAGTTTTAAGGTTAAAAATTGTCAAGTGTAAAGTAGCATCCGATGTAAATTTAGCTAAAAAATAATCAGATTGTCGTTGAATAATTACGATATTTATTTATAATAGATCTAATAATCTACTAAATAAGGGGTTCCAAAGTACGGATTTGGAACATTTTCACTTTATGAAATTTGACAGGAGAAACAATTAATTACACGAAGCCAAGCCTCTTTACTTGATTATTCCAACTGAGTAATACATCGGACAACACTTGCCCGAGATGATATTTGCAAGAAAACAATTGCACGGAGCTTGGCTCTTTATTTGATTATTCCAAATGCGCAATAGATCGGACTGTGACACTTGCCCGAGACGATATTTGCCGGGAGAGACAATTGCACGGAGCCAACTTCTTTACAGTACTTGATTATTCCAACTGAGTAACAGATCGGGCTGTAACACTTGCCCGGAATGACCATAAAAAGGCTATATTTCCCGGTGAGAGTTTGTATTTAAAAGAGGAAAATCTACGAACAGGTCTGTATGTAACACGAGAAAAATAATATACGTTTTGGTGATAATCTTTCTTTAGTTAACCTAACCTGAAATTGATTAGGGTTATCGTAAAAAATAAGCTGTTATTAAATTTGTAAAATTGGTTGTTATAGTAAAGAATACTGAAATTGTTTACACTTTCAAGAAACGGACGTTTGTAAGTTCATAAAAGCTTAGTTAATTTGAAATTTTTTGAGATGGTTCAAAAATTAAAAATCCGCCTTCATAATGACTCGACATCTACTCGAGTTCTATGTGAAAAAAAGACAAATTCTTATCATCGGTTTAACTCATTTAATGAACAAATAGGTAAATTAAATAAATTTAGAAAGAGAGATATAGTATCCGAGAAAAGAGATCGTACCTAATAAAGCTAAAAGATAAACAACGCTTAATTGTCAATAGTTGGGTCCTTGTAGAATAAGATCAAATCTCCTGTGTCTCGATGCATAGAAGCCTACAATATAGTGCATTGCACAAGATGCACAGAAGATAATGATTGCGGATTCTCTGTTTACCTTCAGCTTACCGTCCCTCCCTCGCCCTCGGTGCATATTGCCCCTGTTCAAACTAGACACATTAACTTTTCCTCTCCCACCCCCCCACTCGTATACTACTTCAACTATCGGATTATTGCTTCACAATTTGATTACTATTCTCCGAGTTCTTAAATAATTTTTCCACTTGATCTTGCTTTTAATGAAGTATTAATTAATGCAATGCAACGAATTAATGTTTGGGAATAATGTGTATGAGGGAATGTTTTGATTAAGAGTAGGTTGAAAGGGAATGTTTTGAGAATGACAAATGAAAACAATAATCATGTTCCGAGTATATAACAAATATTTGGCAAAACAGAGGTAGGGAAATGTAATTTGGGAATATTGAACAATATTGAGGGATATTAATATTGATAGGCCTATTTGGTTGGTTGTAATATGCTAAAAAATTTTATTATTTAATGGTGAAAGTGAAAGTTGAGATATTTTTATTATGTATGTTCATAAACTAATTTTCTTGATTTGTCGAAGTAAAGCCTGTAGAAATATCTCTCAACGTAGGTTGATAAATTGTAATTAGAATCGCCAATAAAAGTTTGTTGTAATAAAATGGTGGGAACGTTTCGACGAATAGGCCATGGATCGAAACAAATGTTTGGTAAATGCTCGTTGACTCTATTGGTTATATAGTTATGGCATAGACAAACGTCAATTGGCACAAAATATTTTTGGTATAATCTCGTATTTGTGGTTTTGGTTAAACGACTAGTTCATGAGCTAACCTAATATTTAACCAAAATTTTAAATTGTACAAGTGCAATAAACCACGTTATGGATCAGCGTGGTTTTGGTTTGGGGAATTATAATAAAAAGTATTTATATAATCGTCTGAGAAAAAGCGAAATAAAAAAACCCATGCTTAATTTAAGCACTAACGAATCCATAATCCGACCAAAACCAAATTAGGTTAGTTCGAAAGCTAAAAGGATGATATAAGTTCGAGAAAAATCGGGCAGAAGTTTTCAAAATGGCGGCAGCTTTTACCTGTTTTTCGAAGATAATTTTGGTTCTGTCAGTTATATTAGCAATAGCTCTCATTCTAAGCCGGTTTAAAATTAGCATCCAAAAGTGTACATAAAACTTTTCTCTAGTAAATAAAACAATTCTGTTAACAACCTAAAAATCCAGGTAGAAAATATTTTGAAAACGGTAATAATATTCTTTACGGCTGACAACGTTCGAATTTCGTATCTTATCACCAGCGAAACAATTGATAAAAAATAATCAAATTGGAACATATTTCTCCCTAGATATTTTAGTTATTAATATTGAAAATTATCTAACAAGTAGGTTAATCATTTAAATATATTATGAAAAACGTGGAACAAATTTGTAATCAATAGAAATGAGACATTTGTACTTCCACAACCAGTAAACACTCCAACAAAGTGACGTTTTGATGGCGAAGTCATCATGCTCAGTTGTCAATAGTTCACAGACTTTGTGCTTTTCAAAATACTGTATGTTGAAATAAGTAGACGATAATCACTGTATAGTAAAACTGAATTTATCAGGTATAAAATAAAGTATAGAAAAGTGAGATAAATTTAATAAACCAGGCCCATAATAGAACATTGAGTTGTTTGTTAGTCAGGTAGTCCCTGTTCTAGTTTTAACTACGTTAGGCCTACATGCAATCAATGCGTGTTTGAACGCAGTTACGGTATGACTATCGTTGAAAACAGTTACTATACAACAAATCACAACTATTTATCAAACTGATAACAAAATATATATATTTGGTTTTAGGGCGGCCATCATCGCCTTTATATATATATATATATATATATATATATATATATTTATAAACGATGGTTTCCATAACTACCACTGTTTTGCAATTGAGAAGAACTAATTGCTTCATTGCCTGAAGTTGTACTACAGTTCCATAAAGCATTTTGTTTCCTTTAACGTTTTTTTAATAAAGAATAAAATAAATGCATAACAACGAAAAAAAATTCAAGACCATCACTTTCCTCGGGCTTCACAGCTGTACTGAAAAATTAATTAATAAAAAATAACGGCTAAACAATCAGTTTAACCTAAATTTTGTGGCCTTCAATTATTTCAAACTCACTGAGAGAATTAATAAATTTGCCTTATTTTATTCTTAAGCTTTCTGTAATAGTCTAACCCTTATTAAAAGAAGAGGGTGTGAACACGTGCCTAGGCGTGAAGAAGATAACACACGCACTCTCGTGGTGGCCACCGGAAGTCCGGAAGCAAGAAACGGATACCTTACATCTTGACATTCCTAAGTGTCTGATATCATCTTCCTTCTCAACAATACTTTACTCCTCACGCAAGAATTTATTAATCGTAAAACTTTCATTGAAAGGGGAGTCTTAATTTAAATGGAAATGTCAGAACCGTAGTTTATTTAGGTTTTTCTAAGGCTAATTAAAATATCATACTATCAATTTGTTAAACCATAAAGAGTTTCGTTATTTTTTTAATATCGAAGAGGCATTGTTTGAAGATTCTAAATAACTTTGATGCGAATAAATCGATTTAGGGTTATTATAAACTAAATGAAATCTAAATGAGATTGTAAAAACAAATACTGTGCATTATAAGAAGTCTTTCTATTATTGGAATGACCCTTAGTTTCACAACTACAAGTTTTCAGTGGATAAATTAGTTTACAATTATATTTCAAAAACAGCTTACACATTAGGCTCATGTAAGAGTTTAATTTTCTTCTAATTATAACGTGACTGGAAGGTATTATAGTAAATCAAAGAAATGGTAAACACACAAAGAGCAATGATTTTGGATGTAATCATGCTGGAAAAGAGTTTATTTACTAATTTAAAACAACCCGTTTCCGATTTCGTTGATGTATGGTTGCCTGTCTTAACTTCAGCCTCGTTGAATAAACTAAAAGTAAGACCTATTTATTTAGAGAGTAAGGAGGGAGTTATTGTGTTCTAGGCTCATATTGTCTTCTTAACTTAATCTTAAAACTCTGATGAATTTGAGGACCAGGTAGCCTATATAATAACCAATATCATATTAGAATTTAGTAATCTAAGAATTATATTATAAAATTCATTAAAATTGACCTATAAAAAAAGTTTTGAGGTTTAGAATTTTGCTGACGGCAGTAAAATATGTTAAGACGTTTAAATCAAATTAGATATGAACAATTTTTATCTATTTTATTCAAATCTATCTGTATATAAATGTTTTAAAGTATTAAGTTATTTAGTTGTTTGTTTTGTTTTTAGGCCATATTTTGTTGTTTTGGGGGCAATTGTTAAAACGGCTAATCTAGAGAGTTTAATAAAATTACATTATCTTCAAAATTTATTTTAAAAAGTGTTCCAAAAATTGGAATAATTTCCTATTAATCGATTTTACTAATTCGAAAAAAAAATTGATATGCAATTAACTGTTCAGATTGGTTTAATTACAATTTGATCCATATTACTTAAAAAAATTGATCTCACATAAAAAAAAAAAAAATTCTTGAAATATGATTTTGCCTGATTTAGTGAGATCAACATACTAAAAAACAACAAATAAATACCTAATTCATTTTAGGTTTTGCCTTTGTTAAAAGAAAAAGTAAATTAGAGTGAAATACGTACGAAAATAATTATTTCAATAATTACATGTTTTACATTTTTGTTTATTTATTACTCTATATTTTTAAAGTGAAAGAAAATCCATTGATTTTTCTTAGTTAATTTTTACAAAAGGAAATAATTGTTTTTAATTAATAGAGAATTAAGAATTTTAAATGATTACAAAAAACTGATTGTTCTTTTAACTTTATCTCTATAGCATCCTTTTGTAAGTACAGTAATTCTTTTGTAGGACGAAGTAGTTTTAAAACAGGAAATAAGTTATTATCCACCTCAGACTTTAAACTCACTAATTAACAACATTTATAGCAAATTAGGTTTGTCATATTTTAATCACATCATACGAGTATTTCACCAGAATACATTTAAATGCCTTGTATATTTAAAAGTCGCATAGGAGTGGCGCATGGCCAGTGGGCCCTGAATCCGTCAGTATATGATCTTCCGGCGGAAGCCTCCACGTTGTGGGAAAACAATGCTGCCAACTATGAGGAAGTAATTGTCTGTAGGGAGAGAGAGAGAGAGTGGACAATGAAATCACGACTTACTCCCTTTTCCTTTCCTGCCAACACCTCCAGTTCTGCGTCCGTCCACCCTTTACTCTGGCTCTGGAGGCCATACATGGGAAACTGTTACCGTATCGCCGGACGAAAGCCTAATGACGCGATAAAGTTAATCTATAAATTGTAGAAAAGTGATTTCAAAAAGTAAAATATGATATATATGCTCACTATACAAAACGGAGAAAGAATTGTATTAGAGTAAAATGAGGCCCCCCAAAATAGTAATAAATTCGTCACAACGGTTTTTCCTGGGGAACCGCACGACTCATTTTGATTTAACTTGGAAATTAATTATTTTTTTATTTGTGGTCCGATTTGCGAATAAAATATATAATGCACCAAACGACAAAATATCAATGATTAATCCGAAAATTTGGTCGTTTTATTTGGTCGCAAATTGTAAAATATAGAGTATTTTAACTAGTCGAAACTGATATTAAAATAATATTTAATAATAAATTACGGTTCGCTAACAACTTGATTAATTTTTAGTAAACTCAAATTGTTATATTTTATAAACTGTACCTGTTAATATGATTGGGGGAGAGATGAATTTTATTTATAATTAATATTGTATAAACCTATATTGGCGCACCTTACTGATAATATAACCTAACCAAGGTCAACCTAACCTGACATAACGTAATCAAATTTAATCATTTGATAATATATATTCAGTAATATCATCATCAGTATTATCTATATTGACGCACCAAACTGATAACCTAACCTAACCGAACCTTGTAATATTTTCATCCTAATATCTCGCATAATACTAACAACCTAACTTAACGATTTGATGATACTTTTAAAGTTTTATTTGTATCAATATTATCCAAATTGGTGCACCACACTAATAACTAAGTCTAACCTAATTTAACCATTTGATAATATATTTATTGTAACAATTATCATCATATTAATAGCCTAATATAATTTGACCTGACATAACCTAACCCATTATTAATTTCATAATATATTTATCTATCGTAATATATACACACGAAATTAATACAAACAAGTAAATATAAGTAATAAAGAGTTACCACATCTATGGTTATTAAATATATATTTTTAAATAACTATACAAATTGCACTTAATTATGATAAAATCGGGTATTTAAAATACAATACTTTTTTGAAATAATAGAGAAATTATTACAAACAAACTGTAGCACTTCAAATAAGTATTGCAGCAAGAAATAAATGGAAAATTGTCCTAGAAGCATCTCCTTAACAATGAAAGAACGGAGCTGGCGACATGAAAACATAGAACAATAGCACACCGAGCAGATGGCTATTATTATTAAGAAATGACACATCTAAGAAAGGCGTTGATGACACATGACGTTTTGTTTGGCTTTATAAAGCCTTTCTCAGGTAAAGTCACCCTAAAAAAAGCAAGATATTAATTAACAAACGACTTGAAAAGAAAAGGTGTCGGGAGATCAAAGAATTCTTGAAAGCATCTTAGTTGACAAAGACGTTCGTCTTTAGTCCTGAGTGGTGGGTCCTGCTTGCTTATCCTTATTTTATATGAATTAATTATAACTTCATAGGATATGTACAACTACTTGAGACTCCCTTTCGTACTCCCTGAGTAAATACTACCAAGACTAAAAACATAAATTAACGAAATGTTTTTGATAATTAAAAATAACACTGTGCAAATCATCGAAAAAATATTTTCTCACGTCCATGCCCAAAATCAAATTTTTAAATTCTTTAAAAATGTCAGTTCTGGAATTACAGACCAAATGAGCGATGAACGCAGTTATAAAAAGTAGCTGCGTTGATCAAATTTTAGTGAAATATGAAGAATTATTTCGGAAATTTTTTTTGATTGAGACGCCATAATCTAATCTAACATTATGTGAGAAGGGAAAAACACTTTTCTAATTCACAAAATAGTTAATTATTACTATAAGTTTCTTCCTTCATGAGCTCAATATGGTAAGTACGAGCTTGACAATCCCGAGGGACCTAGCTGAATGTACGCCTTTTGTCTTGTAGTCTTGGATTAAACCCCTCAGTTTCATCTTTCTTATTAGCTCAGACTAATTCTTGTTTTTTCCGATCCTGACACTATTGGAGTATTCAAGGGTTAAGGGTCTATATTTTATGCTAGTTTCTTCCTTTTTTACATTAGGCGATGATGATCGACAGGTTTTTTTTTGTTTTAAAATAATAATAAAAAAAAACAAATATCGTTTTCGACCTATCATTACAAGCGATTAGTTTAATGATGGTAGTTGTTTTACCGATCTGTGAATCTCATGGAGTGATTGTAAATCGCTTAAAGGTTAATTGGTTGTGATAAACAGTGATCAATTTACTTGATAACAGTGAACATAACTCCCTTAAACTGTGACGTTATTGTTGCATTTTCACTGTAGGGTAAGTTTAGTTCTTTCCGTACAATAGGTACCACTTTAACAGTGATTTTAGTGATTAGAATTGTCACCGTTTGTTTAGCGTTTGGTATTTTTATACTGTGAATTGAATGAATGTTTTGATTGTGATTATCTACTAACTCTCGTGATGTTTTTGTTTTAGGTTATGTTACGAGTTCTTACATTTATTGTGCATTATATTTTTTAATTCTGAAAAAATATAAAAAGAGAATACATCACGTAACAAAAGGTGTTGAAAGTTACATTTCCCTTCCTGATACAACACAAATTGTTATTTACAATTTGTACAAATACAAATAATTCAGCGTCAACTTTCAGAGATATATATCAAGGGATTCAAAATTTTCTTCAAGAAATCATAAACACTTGTCGAGAATATTTTGAGTGTAATTGTTGTTAATGATGTCATGTTTTAAAATCGTTGTGATTGTTCTGTAGCAATTACTACTGTCACCGTTATTCTTAAATCACCATTGATTCCATCACTACATCAGCTTGTTATTGTAAATGATCTGTAAAGATCGAAACTGGTAGTAATACGTTTCTCATTATTATAACTATATATTTTTCTTTCTTTTCATAAAATACGAGAGTAACTAATATCTCCCTAACTAATAATCAAACCGTAATTTTTTAAAAAGTATTTGTCTTTTACATTTGGATTGTCAGTTTAGTTTTTTATAAACGTCTTTTTTATGGATATCACTTAACAGATTTTACGATACACCGTAAAGTATCAATTGTAACCAATAATCGCCAGTAGTGAATAACAACGCCAATTTGATTCTAAAACACAAGTATGCTGGAAATAGATATTATAAATTTTTACCTGACTTTATACTGATTTTATAAAACACTGCCTTGTCTACAAGAAATATATATCTATTAAAGACTGTAGACCTATTATAAAGGAAAGATTGAGCACAAAACTACATTTACATATAAAAACGCCTCACTAAAGAAGTTTTCAAATTGAATGATATTTTACTTGCTTAGCTCGTTTTAAAATCCTACTTATTAAAACAGTCTGAGTAAACAATTTGTTTTAATTTACGAAAGATAAATCTCGCATTTTCTTAAAACTGTAGAGAACAGTTCTGATTATAAATATATTCTATATTCGGACTTTTTTCTGGTTAAATCTCCACAAGGAGTGATCACAAGGTCACGCGCGTAACTTTAGAGCGAGAGAGAGAGAGAGAGAGAGAGAGAGAGAGAGAGAGAGAGAGAGAGAGAGAGAGAGAGAGGATAAAAGCTGGTTTACTCCTATAAAACCGTTAAGTAACCAAACCATTGGCATAAAACCTTTGTTTATTTAATTTACCATTGTAGGTTCTCGGTTTACTTTGGTGTTTATTAATGTCTTGTATAATGTAGTTCTATAATTTGTGGTTTTTCCTGATTAGGTTTGATTAGTCCTAGTTATATTAACAGCTCAGACCTCGCTTTTTGTCCCTGGTTTCTTTTTTAGTTTTAGGTTTAGTTACTAACATGAAACTAGTTTATGTAGGTTTTATCACATTTATTATTTGATAACAGGACTTGATTCATACTCTCGAAATGTGAGAATAAACTATATCAATGATTATAAGACTTGTTAACTTCGTAAATCTTATTATCAAAATAAGTCTCCGAGTTTTATAAATATCTGCCAATAAGTATGCTGTCCATTTGTGTAATGAAGATGTTGGTTTATAGATAACAAAAAAGATGTTTTTTTCATAAATCTGTTGAAGTAAAAAAATGCTTATTAAAACCATTGTAATAATTTCAATAGATGAAGTATGTCTATTAAAAAGAGGGAAAGATGATTTTTTTAAAGTAGTCTTCCACAAAAATTCGTCTTCTTTTTCTCCCTTGAGTAAACATTTATTGTTACAGATTGCACCACTGAAAAAAATAACCAGGAATATAAACGTTAATGATCATAATTTGGACCGTGTTGAGATATTTTACCTCCCCATAATGATTAATAATTTAAAAAAGGCCAAATGTGAACAATTATTTTTTTCGGCAGTTAAAAACTCGTACTTTCTTTATTAGAAAGGTATACAATCAAAATACATTAAGGGATTTGTTAATATCAGGATTCTTATTCCCAAAACAAGTGCGACCTCTATCAATAAAATCATTCCTCATCAGCTACCATTTAGTCTATTAACCCAATACGAGAGCGAGGCATGAATTGCCTGTTGGGATTGCTCCAAGGTGTCGCAGCCTATGCCTGGAGGTGTTGAAATAAAAACCATTACGGTAGATTAACACTTTTTTTTTGTTTGGAGGATATAGGTTGACGTTTTGAAAAAAATTAAGTGATGTAAATTGTGGGATTGGCGGGTCTCCTTCGGGGTTTCTGCCGGTTGATTCCCCGTACGTTTATTGGCAAGGAGTAATTCACACACATGTATTCCCTCGTGGTCCTTGTAATATGCATTACCCCCACCTCCTTCCACTATACACCCTTATGAAAAGACATTTTTCTCCCCCTTCCTCAGTCTTGCCTTCTCCCTCTGTGCACTTGATATTCACCCTCTTAACTATACACACTAGGACTTGGAAGTTTGTTGTCTTACATGTGAGGATTTGAAACGTAAAATCAAGATTAGTAACTTAGATTGTGATATGATTCAAGATTAATATCACTAATACCCCAAAGCTTGAATTAACATTAATTTTTTTTTAAATAATTCATATTAAAAGACCAAATAAATTACAGTAATAATATTAAGAAACTTGTTTGATTTAAAGATTAAAAAAGAATACTTATAATTATTATCAACAAGTGAAATTTTTTTTTAATACTATCTGTAGACTATATGAAAGAAATTTGCTTAAATTAGTAATCATTTTTAATTTCTTTGTTTCCGCATTATATATTTACAATTCGAAAATGTAGAAATTTGGAATAAAAATGGAAATACAGTACATGATAATATGAATATTTTCACCCCTCCCCTTTTGTAACCAAAACAGATGAAACGAAAAATATTTTAATAGTAATTTCAAAATATCAAAATGATAAAACGCGATTGAATAAACCCTCTCATTTGGTTAGAATTTGATCAAAATAGCATGAGTTGATTTTGAGATATTCGTCCTTCTGGACTGTATATTAGTGATTAGGAAAATCGGTTATAAGAAAATCTGAAATTTTTGGAGCCGATTTTTCTTGGCAGAGAGTTGAAATCGAAGTGTAACTATCGCTGTATAACAAACTATTTCACCGATCACCACACTTTTTTACACATTAATAATTTTATTAAAACTGAACAATATGGATCGTGACGAAGGCAGATTTAAAATTTGTCAAATACACTAACCCTATAGGAACTTACAAACAGCTGCCTGTTTCTTGAAAATTTAAATAATTTTAACATCGTTACCACAACAAACATTTTTATACATTTAATAACAACTGATTCATATTGATCGGATCAATTTGAGGTTAGGTTAACCAATACGATCCAAGAAAAATTATCGTCAATAAATATTATTTCTGTTTACACATGTAAGTCTATTGATATCGTTTTAGTTGACTAAACTACAGGAAAAATATTCAATTTAAAAAAGAAATAAGGAGATTTCTACACAGGGTTTTTAATGAGGACGGTCAAGGTTTCAATATATATTAACTAAGAAACTTGTACCGCTCCAGTCAATATCATTTATAGGTGACCTACTAGTATTTACCAGTTTAAAAGTTTTTCGTTCTATGCTCTCGATATCAAGCTTTTGTCTCTTTCATTAAAAAAAAAATGCACTGTTTTCAAAAGTTCCGGATTGAAATATTAAATACAAAATGAACACTTAAGACAAACTTTATCCCCTCATATTGTACCAGATTTAACTTCGTGGCCCACATATCCGTATAAAGAAATGGAATCCCCTTTCGTCCACAGAACATATCTACGTGGCAGAGCTTAGGTTGTATTGATTTTTTCGAACTTCTTCTCATTTCCGAGTTCTCCCATCATGAATCAATGCTCGCATGGTCTCCTTACCCCTCTTTAAAGCAGTTAAGAACGAGGGTAAAAAAAAGGGTTGAAATTGCGAGTGAGTGAGATGTTTTGAGATGTGAGCGAGAGAGACGGTCCAAGATGAAGATGTTGTGACGTGGCTTGCTAAGTTCAGTTTTCTCTCTTTTTTTTTATTCCTTGGATAAATTTTTAATGAAAGAGTACAATTTATTATTAAAGACGTCAATCTCAGTAGAGATATTTGTTTAGTTTGTGAAACCGGGCAATTTTATAACATCCATGTGGTGATGATCTAACATTTAAAACGTAATTTACCAAATTGTATCATTTAGAAGATACATAATTTGATCAGTGTACAAGACAACAATAATTACTGACGGACTGAATATTTCATAAACACTATTTTGTTTGGAGATCGAGATAGACACTTAATTACTTGTTATTTGTGATTTATAGTAAACAAATTAAGGCATCGGTCGGGTCTTTAATTAATTTTTCTTTTCTAATCTGTGTCGAGTTGTCAAATGGTTTTGGGACGATGTCTGTCTATCTTTGATTTTACTGTTTAACCGTGTGAACCGATTTTTATCAAATTTGGCATGTGGGGATGTTTGAACATATCTCAAGGCGATTGTATTCATTTTTTGTTCTATAACTCAAAATTTTGGGTAGGTTTCATATGTAAATATTTGGTAATTTTTTGCTTGATTATAGTAACAAAATAAAACCTAGGCCTACTGGTCGTCATTTCCCAAAAAATATTGGTTCGTGATTATCGGTAAAATCGAAAAAAATCTGTTATGAAGCTGTTATTAAATACGCATTTTCTCAAATTCGGCTGAACGAATTTTGTTTAAATTTTGATGCAATTTGAATATTAATTACCCAAACCAGTGTGGACAAATTGTATAATAATATAAAATGACCCTTAGGGAATAATTTCAAAAACAAAAACCCTGATAGCTGTCATTTAAACTTGATTAGAACTTTTTAATGCTGAAGACGAGTTTATGATACATATGAAGGAAGTTTCATTTAAATATGTAAAAATTGTTCAAAATAATCTATAAAACCTAAGACAACGGCCAAGGTTGATTTTCAATTTTTTACTGCCAACTACCGAAATGTCATTTTTAGAGACGATTGTATTTCGATTGTAAATGGGTATGTGAGAAAGTTTGTGCAATGTGTTTATTTAAATTTAATGTCAATGGACTAATGAAGAAATAACAGCTTAACAGAAGGTGTTAAATGCCAAAAGTAACTTGGAAGTCAAAAAGTTACGTGTCTAAAATAGGCTGTTTTCTGGTAAATCTTAAATAAGTGACAAGAACTATTTTCTATTAGGACTACTAATAAAATAACTTATACAGTAGGTAAACAATATGAGACTTAAAAACAGCTGTACGTCTATAAAAATCATTGATCTATTAAAAAATAAGATGAATAATTTATGAGAAAAAATTGATGCAATAAATATGACAATTGGCCTAAATTCTTTAACGTCTGTAACAATTATTTATTTTTAAAGAGAAAATACTCGTCTAGTAAAGAATCTGAAAAAGCGAATTTATATTGGCGTTAAAACTCCACTCGTTTTAACCACTCGTTTGTCGAACTTATCCATTCGTTTGTCGAACTTGATTTTGTTACTAATATAATATATGCATATCACCGAGTTGTACAAAATGAGTACAAAAATTAATATAGGGAGTACAGAAAATAGTTTCCAACTGTGGTATTTAAAAAAAATTGTTTCTATTTATTCAGTCAGCATATTTAATTAAACAAAACTTAGCAATGTTAAATATGACTAAAATTTCGACTACTAGAAATTGAATTGTTGTTTTTAACATTATTTTGAGGTTATGATTTAAAAAATTCATTTTTTTTAAATAATAATTCTTTATTGTAGAAAATTCGTTTCTGTATCATGTATTGCACATTTTTAAACCAAATAAATTGGGCAATTGTGGTGTGTTGTAGGATCTACCGGTGGAAAAAAAGAAATTAGGATTTTTTTTTTTACTTACCCAGTATGGGTTGAGTTTGGTGATTAAAAAAATCGACCCCCCCACAAATTATTTTCGTCATTTCTTCTGTTCTTCGTTGTGGTCTATTGTAACTGCGCTATTGGCCACAAAAATTAAGATAGGAATATGGAATTTGATATAGAGGACTAGTGTGCTCATATAGAACCCTATTGAAATTAAATTTTTTTTTTAAATGGTGGGTATTTTAAACATTGTTTTGTTCATATCTTGCGTAAATTAGATCAAAATTTGAAGATTTCAATTTTGCACTTAGTGATACCAACCCCCACACCTCTACGATGATAAATAGCAAAGTAATTGTCAAAAACGTAATTGCGAATAAATAAATGTGATATTCGTATAGTTACAAGACACTGCAGAGCCGAAACTCCAACACACGCGTATAGGTGATGCCAAGAAAGTAGTGATATACACAATTAAGAGGTTCAGAAAATAGGTGTAACAACGGTTTTGAACTTATCCTATACTACGTCTACTGGGTGAAGACCCCTAGGTCTACACACACAATTTAACATATCCTACGAGGTTCAAGAAACGAACTTTGGGCATTACATTTAGAGGATCTGCTTGTACTACGCATTGTATGATGGGACTGGATAAATTACATGATGGCGCTAAACAACTAAGTCGGCAGATATTTTTAAACATATATTTTTGCATACCAAATTTGTACAGAAACAACATCCGAAATTTTAGCAAAATCCTGTACGTTTGGTATACAAATTGTGCCAAATTACTCCTATGGATAGACTTGGTATAGTCTAGTGACATCGTTTTCTTGAAAATATCGTTAAAAGTTTGAATTTCTATATTATAAATCGCTAAAGAGCTGTAATAGACTTTTACGTGTAAATCCAAAAACCGGCTTTAAAACTCGCCATTCCAGAATGGAAATTCAAGCAAGAGGTAAATTCAACCACGGATTTCCAAACTGGAGGCCTAAAATTATTTATTAATCTATACGAGAGCTACTCAACGAACCTGTCACCTACATTCTCCGTATAATCCATAACAGGGGAAGAGGATGCAGTTTTGCATTCAGTTGCATTAAAAAATAACGTGGAGTTGCAGTATTATCATTTCTGTTTGAAGGTTCTACAATGCTTGGTGTGTGTGCATTAGTGTGCATGGATAATTAATAGCATATCTGCAGGCCACTTTATGCAGTTATAATGTCGGGTCAATGCGACATAACATTTATTTCGTTTGTATGTTCGACAGTATTGAACTATTCCACAGTCAAAGAAGGTTGTGATATGTACAGTAATGTTTTAATGTACGTTAATTAGTTTTGTTTGTTGCTATTATATCTTGTAGATTAGAAAACATCGAATTTGATTATTTGTTGCACGTTTAATCTGTAATTCGCTTTGCATATTATATTTCCGCTTTTCAAAGTTTATAAACATTTAAATCTTGAAAAATAATTTGGTAACATTTAGTTTTAAACCATCTAAGACCAACAATTAAACAATACCGAATATTATCTCATTGTCGATTTTCTAAACAATTTTATAGTTTAGTTGTTTGTTTTCATTTTTTACCTTAATTTAACTACTCTTTTTTTGTTTTATTACATTTTGAGATTGCTAAATATTTGCAGTTTAAAAAAGTATGCTCTTTAATGGTTTTTAAGATTTTATTTTCGTTTGTCTTAAGGGGAATAAATTGGCACCTTTTTTAGCTCACAAATGCAAAAAAAATAGCCTAGAACATTCTCTATTTTATCCTGTTTAGTAAATTATATAACACAATATATGAATAATAATTGATATGTACATAAATAATTATTTAAAGCGTATATGTAACAGAGTACTTCTGGGTTTAGATGTGATAGTAGACATTACATGCTAGTTATACATATTCTTGATTTGTTACACTTCATGTTTGTTTTTTATTTTTGAATGGTTTTAGGTTGGTAACATTGTTTAGGTTGTCCACACTGTATGATATCAGCTGTTTTATTTTGTATTTAGTTATTTTAAATTGAGGTTAGTGATTTATTTCTTTGTGTTTATTACAAACTCGGTGATATTCTTTGTCACAACTTCTTCTTCTACACAACTACAAGATCTCACTTCTAAGTTTCAGCACCTATTGACTCCCAAACTTGACAAATGGTATCTATCTACTCCCTTCCAAGTTTCAACTCCCATAACTATTGTACCGCCTGTTCCCGTTTCACGTCACTGATCTTCAGTTCCCTGGATACCTAGACTATGCACACGGTGTTTTAATGTTTAAGACAAAGACTTGGACATGCTATAACGGTCACTCCAAGTATCAGCTGGCCGATATGAGCCCATAGGAATGCTCCTTTCGCTGTCCGTCACGCTTCTTACATTTGTCCGTTAGTTGCCGCCAATTTTTGCTTAGTATTAATTTTTTCTACTTAAAAAAAGTAAATGTGTACCTGCATTCGTATTGTTATTGCACATAACTTCTTATTCTGTTGTTCAGACACAGTGAAAAAGCAATTTATATAAGGAATGTTTCTAAATAAGAAAACACGCTATAGATTAAAATAATTAGATCTTTAATAACAAAATAGTTTACAATTAATAGTCGTTAAAAATTATACCATCACAAACAATGTCGGTTGATTTATTAGGAACAATTTTTCTGTCTGTATTTTCCTTCTTACAAAATCTAGTGTTCAGTATGGGAGTAAACATTTGGGTGGAAAATTATTAGAACTTTTCACTGGGTCAGGTCAGGATTTATTTGGCAAATTTAATCATGAACGGTAATTTGTTTTTATCCTCGGCTTGACAAATTGGTTTTTGTATTTCATTTTAACAGAACTGTTTTCATTTGAAGCGTTTTTGTTTTGTGATCATTAGACATTCTGGGGCTCACTTCAGTGAGTACGGGTTTGGCAATCCCGAGCCCATTAACTGGATCTACACCTTTTTCGTGTAGTTTTAGGTTAGAACCCTCACTTTAATCTTTCCTAGCAGGTCTGTCATGACCAACTCATGTTGTTTTCCTACCCTGATGCTATTAGAGTATTGGACTCTAGGGATCTTTATTTGACGCTCTTTTTTATCTTTTTTTTTATAAGGCGATGATGAGCAAGAGGTTTTTACTTTTAAACAACAATGGAAAACAAAATTGATCATTAGCTTTATAGTTTAGTTACATGTAGTTTAGTTCATGTATCACTGAGAATGGCGACTTTATCGTTGAAACGCGGTTGATTAAGTAAACGTAATTTTTGTGAGATCTTGTGTTAAAGTTTTATTCTATCTAATATTATCTTACAAATCAAGCTCAATATTTATTTTTACTATTAGCTTTATAGTATTTTAGAAAATATAAAAATGTCGGAACTTATTGCGACATGTACACAAACATACATCATTCTTAACATAGGCCTACACTTCGTTGGGCTCAGATGATCTCAAAAACAATTGTTCATAATATATTCTCCAAAAAACGTAGACTATAAGTAAAAAATGAAACTTCCAAATCATGATTAGAATATGATTTTATCAACATACAATACATACAATATGATTTTATCAACGTAATTATTATCCTAATTTTATTACGAAAAACGCGACAAAAATGACTTATTTTGAAGACTAAAAAAATTTGCTGATTCATTATAGGTAAATTAATAACTGTCAGCAAATATTACCTGACGGGAGTCTACAAGTCATCGCCAGCTCATTTTCGCTGATTGACTTTAGGAGGAAGTCGGTCCAACATCTGGAAGTTGTCTGAGGATGTTGTACTGGGACAGTTGGGAAGCGGTAAGAATTATATGGTCTTCTTTGACTTCCTAAGAACTTTAAAGTTAGCTTTCTTCGACTTTTTAATTTTCAATAAGTAGTTTTTGGTCAACTGATTAATGAAGATAAGTGAATATAATAATTTGCCTAAAGTAATATTTATTTGTAAAAGAAAAAGTGACAATAGTAATGATAGGTATGAGACTGATACCGTAACATTATAGGAAACAAACTGTGTATATGCTTAATTAGGTAAGTGAAAAAGAAACTATCGAAAAACGTATTTCAAACGGCAGCTATTTTGAAATTATGTAATTTTTTGAAACAACGATCATAATTAACAAACAGTAAAATAGCATAGATTATTTTTTTATTATTTAAAGAAGGAAAAGAATATTAAAAAAAAATGCCTAGACTTGAATACTAGATTAGCTTCAGGGTCGAAAAAGACCAAGAGTTGGTCCAGAGAAACTTGATAGGAGAGATGAAACCGAGGGATATATCCCAAAAGTACACGAAAATAAAACTGTCAATCGTATGCAAAAACCACGTGACTTTGGTTCCGTCAGTAGGGCCTATATAGGGACAGTTATTTTTATAAAATCGAAGTCTTTTAAGAAACCTTGCATCAACATATTAATTTCTTCGTCAAATAAACATACATATTCGTAATCAGAATAACTTCTAGAATTATTTGATACCCCACATATAATATTTCCAAAAATAAAATTTTCAGCTCGACGGTATTTGCCCCTTACTACCCCAAGGTCACTTTTTTGCACTATAATTTCAATATAGGATTCTATCCTCTTCTTTGCGTAGACGGGTTGAGACTTACAGACAAACAGAAAGAAAGAACAAGGGAATGAAATTATAAGGATTCTTGGTTTTATCTACGGACCCTAAATAAAGATTTATTCAATGAAAATACAACCCACCTTGGGAGGGAGGGAGGGAGGGAGGGAGGGAGGGAGGGAGGGAGGGAGGGAGGGAGGGAGGGAGGGAGGGAGAGAGAGAGAGAGAGAGAGAGAGAGAGAGAGAGAGAGAGAGAGAGAGAGAGAGAGAGAGAGAGAGAGAGAGAGAGAGAGAGAGAGAGAGAGAGAGAGAGAGAGAGAGAGAGAGAGAGAGAGAGGAATCAAAAGATAAAAATTATACGTAATACATCGCTAAAAAATAAAGTATAAGTCATGAATTCGTTTAGTTTACTACTTTACAAAAAACAAAGTGACTTCAATAGCAAGTAACCTGAATTTAAAAATATCGAGCAATAATAAAGAGAACAATTTAAATGACTTTTAAAGTGAAAACATTACATCTCCCTTCCTCAACTGCAGTAAGCGTCAAAACGCAATCATACAGTATTCCATTCGGTTTTAACATAACATAAAATTGATGCCAATTATTTGAACAAACATGCCAGTATAGGCCTATACCTCAATGTTAATAAACAAATTTCTACCAAACCTGTTTAGTTTATTTAATTAATTGATTATTTAAGGACAGTTCATATTGCAACATATAAACCCTGAGGGATAGTCTCCCCTACCTGTGCATTGATTTGTTTAGTACTTATCCATTCCTCCTGTTCTATCATCAATAATGTTTCCAATATAAATATTTTATTTTTATTTTCTCGTATAGTTAAGTGGTGTGTCCCCAAGTCGGAGTCGATACATCCATTTTGAGGTCTACTGAATTCATAAAGTGGTTTTTGGAATGATGCCTATCTGCCTATCTGTACAGTGCTCTATTGCCAAATGCGTGGACTTTTTTTAAAATAAAATTTTGTTTGAGGGCACATTTTGGCAGTATCTTAGCATTTAAAAATTGTATGATAAGTCAAAATTTGGGGGTAATTGCCATACGTTATTTCTCTAAATCATCTCTACCGATTAGTGAAATGTTAATTTTAATGACTCATACCCGAGTTAAAAAATATTATTGTTCAGGAATAATTGGAAAAACACAAAAATAACCTTAAACGATCATTAAAATTAAAAACTCTATTTCAATAAAATTCGATGTCGTGTTTATAAATCTCGTTACCATAATTAGATGTTCCCAAGGTTTTATTATTTTAAACAAAAATCACAATAAAAATGGACATTATTTAAAGGGCATTATATAAACTCATTGTTTAAATTTGAATTACCTATCAAAACATTTCTAGGGTTCATGATCGAGGCGTTTTTGTAGTCTCTTGTCCAGGTTATATTTTAAATGTGGAAAAGTAGCTAAAACGTAATAAATATTATTATTAGTTTTGGAAGCGGGATTTTACCCCCTAGACACCTCAGCCTTTAAGACTTTTTGTGTACCTCCTGTTTTCTCTACCTAGGTAAGGTATAGAATTGGTCTAGCTAGATCGCATAACTTTTCTGGGTTCCATTTAGGTCAAAGATTGATAGTCTTCTGGGTCCTAGTATATTTGAGAAATATTTATTAATGGCGTAAGCGAAGCAAGTTTAGTTCTTTATTTAAATATATAATTTTTTGTTAAAAGGACATCCATAATGGTTTGTTTATTATAAAGGTTTCACTTTATAATAAACAATTACCAAAATGACATTTTTTATTTTTATTTTGATGATGGGCGAGTGAAATAGTTATAATCATTTGTTTTGAATATAAAAACTAGATGAATGTTGAAACAGTTGCTTCATTTACTTAAAGTGAACATATTTGATTCGTCAATTTTAATACACTTTAGTCAAAATTTTTTCTAAGCCCAGAAAAGCACCTTACTGTAACAAAACATTAATTTTTTTAACTGGAATATTTTAAACTGTTTATTTTTTTCATACGAGTAACCTAATGCCCGTAGTTATTAACTCATTTTGTACATATTTTTTTAGGTATTGGGTAAACAGATTTTGATGAAGATAAAGTAAATTTATATTTTTTAAAACTGAAATGATTCTCGAATCGATTCTATATCTGTTGACAAGAGCTACCTCCATCGACACTTGCAGCCTCCCGCTTCACTTGACGGATGACTTTGCGAGCTTTGTTGTCGCTAAATATTATTATAAGAAGTTTAATTAAAAACAATCTAGTTGAAATTTCGGCCGTAGATAGGAGGATTTCGCGCATGCTGAAATGTCCGGCGCTATACTGCGCACAGACATGTGGGGGGGGGGATATTGCAATAAACATTGATCCACGGTGGATTAAAGAAGAAAAGTCTGTTTCAAAGCAATTGCAATAATCTCCCCCTCCTTCCTCCTTCATCCCTCTCCTTAATGATTCAATCGTTAGTAAGATTGCATTCAAGAGCGATGCACTTCCACAATTAGGTAAACAAACAATTCGCTTCAAACTAAAATATTTGATTTGCATAATATGAAACGCTGAGAGCCTATACTTGTCTTTCAAATTATGTATGCAATTATTTTGTGCGGGATATGTTTTGTACTGAGTGGAACATGTAAGGTAGATAAGGGCTGCTATTTCTTTTGTTAATTATTTAATAAAAATAAAAAATAAAATAGCCTATCTTTGAAAAGTAGCTTATTTTAGTAAATTTTAAATTGTGATTGAGAGCTAAATGATTTGTAAACTTTCGTTAAAACAACCTTTCTGATTTAGGCGATAAGATAAGAAGGATGATTGTAATAAAAGAAATCGATAAATTCTGATACTAAAATTACGTAAATAATAAAGTTTAGGTTTATTATTAGTTTTACTGTTATCTTCGCCCACTCCCCTTCGATTTAGTAGGAGACTTTTATAGTCCCTTCAAGTTAAAGTCAGAAATATTTGTAAAAACTAGTATGTATGATATAATAATTGTATAATAAATTTGTAGAATTCATTTAAAAAATAATAAAATACAAAATATAAAATTAGATATTTACAACAATCTACTCCAAAATTGTTAGAGCGAACCTAACCTAATCTCAGAATGGTTAGTCTACTCATGGTGCAGACTTGAAATCGAAATGTAACAAACGGTTGCGTCTCAAAAATTATTAGACTGATCATCAGTATTTTGCATATAATTAGAATTACATAATTATGTCGCTCGTGACGTATTTTTGAGCCGAGTCAAAAGTTTTAATCGATTAAAAATTTCAAATACCCTAACCTTATAGGTTTATACAAATCAACCGTTCGTTACTTCAAAGTTTATACCAGTCAAAATTCGATTTCATAATAATCATCTACACAAATTTAATCAGCCGATTCATTACAAAAACCATAACGAATTAGGTTAACCAACAAGATCCATGAAAGATATTAACATTATTTCTATTGTGTCACAGATGGGCTTTGGTATATTATTCGTCTTTTAGATTTGACAAAAATATGGCAAAACCTGTCTTTCACATTACAATATACGATTAAAAAAAATAAAGAAGGCGTTTTTGTACGATAATGGTCAAGGTACATTATATATACAGCTTGCTTTGCTCCAGTATTTGATAACGACATAGTATTTTTTAAAGAGGAAATAATATTATTTTTATAAGTACATATTCTAAAAACCGTAAATTAGATCTCACTGATACTTCTACTTGGATTAGACTATATCACTATAAAGAAGACCAAAACATATAGCCTAACCCAAAACTTTTCCCTTTGTAACCCTATTAAAGCAATTAGGTCCTTAATCTGGACTGCATCAACGTATCTGGGAACTGTTAATTTCTTTATTTGCCGAACTCCCTGTAAGCGAGCAATGGACATTTAATTGGCGGACAAATTAATTGACAAGCCTTTAAATTCTGCGGTTTGATGATTCTTTAAGTAAAAGCTAAACATGTTAGTGAGGTTTAATCTTATTTGGAAGAGAAGAGAAGGGGTAAGAGAGGAGAGTGGGGTAAAGGGATTAGGGTTGCACGTTGCATCGGTGCATTGATTAGAGTTCTCTTAATTATATCTGATTATAGACGTAGTTGATGATGAGGATCGCCATCCTATATTACACGCATCAAGCAATTCCTATATACGCGTTCTATCTCTCCCTCTTTTACTATTGTATCTCTCTTCCTGCAATATTAGTTATTGATACTTTTCTAGTTAATATTTGTAGGGTTTCTCTATCGCGGTTACACTAATTATAACATTTTTTTTTCCGAATTTTATTTTCTTGATTAAAGGCGAAAAAACTTATCGGTCATCAAAATCTTATAAAATAATAAGATAAAATACAGACCCCTAGCTCTCGAATACTCTAATAGTGTCGGAAAGAACAATAGTTGGTCAAAAGATACCATTTAGGAAAGATGAAAGTGAGGAATCAAATCCAATACCACATGTAAAAAAGTTTACACTCTTTTTAGATCCTGGACCTAACATACAACCAGGGATTGCCAATAGGGGAACTCCTGACGATAAAAACAATTTACTGCAGTAAATACTTTATTTGTAACAAGACCACTTTTCAACAAGTCATCCTCACAAATGACTTTGTATGTTTTAGTTCAGTGTAATAAGATTTGTGTAGTATAAACGTACTGAAGATCATTGTAAAGTTGTCTTCTAAAAATGAGTCCTTTATATTATAAATTTATTGGAATGGCACTCTCTTGGTAGAGGATACACACTAAATATAACAAACGCTTAGGTCGCAAATGTAAATCGATTGGTCGTTACGATATTTTGCACTTAATTAAAATTTAACAATCTAAAGGTTGACGAAGGTTAATTTTTGATTGTTGATCTAAGTCAAAATTATTGATTCAACTTTTAGCAGTCTGTTTCTTGGGAGATTAAACTATTTTAACATTCGCTACCATAACAACCAATTTTAACAATTTAATAAAAATTCATTAAAATAACAAAAAAGTCAATCTGAGGTTAGGATAACCAACTCATTGATGGCTTTTCTCTTTTAGATAACTATATCAAAATCTGACTTGCACAAATTTTTACTATATGATGAAGTAATCAATAAAGGTGCAGCCGAGTAAATGTTAATCTACATTTTATATCTTAATTATGTATATCATAATTTTTTATAATTTATATCATAATTTTTTTCGTGTATTATTTATGGACTGTTCACTCGGAATCAATACATATTAACTAAGAAAATTCCATCGTTCAAGTTTCATATGATTTTATTACAACCTTTCTTGATGTGCTCACTGTAGTAAATACGGACGTAGCAATCTCGTGGGACCCTAGTTGGATGTATACATTTTTTCATGTAGTCTTGGGATAGATCTCTCAACTTTCCTATTAGATTTCTTGGTCAACTCTTGTTCTCTACTGATCCTGGCGCTATTAGAGTATTCGTGGACTAAGGGTATTTATGTTACGCTACTTTCTTCTTATTTTTTATAAGGGGATGATGACCATGAGGTTTTTCGCCTTAAAACAACAAGGGAAAAAAATTGATACTATCTGTCTAAATATCCCAAAATAAAAATTCACTACAAGATCTTGAGCTGAATAATTTTTCCTATTTATGGAATTTAAAGCAAATTTGTATTTCATTCGAGACTATTTAACACCTCTATCATTGCAAACTATTAATTGCAATTTTTAAAAGTTAAAAACTATGAATTAGTTTAACAACGACTTCATAAATACAACAGATGTGTCGTACTATTTTCGGCATCTAAATTTGTTATGCAAAAGCTAACTCTTAAATAAAAACTTAATGTCAGGGAGACTATCTTCACGTCTGGTCTATATTCGCCCGAAAAGTAAACTCTCAAAGTTGCTGCTTTCCTGGACGTATCCACAATTAGTTCTAATTTATAATTTAAATAATTTATAGTTATACTTAAAGTGACTAGAATGAATGTTGTCAACATACAGCTATCCTGGATATTTTTAAGTTAATTAAAAGTAACTTTTTATTAGATAGTGACTGATTATAGCTTTGCTATATTTACTTTGCTGTAAATCCGTATAGTATATTTAATTTACAAACCATAACTAATATTACAAATCAAATATATATTTCTTTTTATCATAAATATATTTTATTTTCTAATCAAAGTTTCACACGTTAAAGGGGACTAGGTGAAAGCCGAGTTGAAATCGAAGAGAAAGATTGAAAATTAGCCGGACCGAGAAAGGGCTGAGGGAGAGGTGAAAGTTAAGGGAGCAGGCGGGGTGGGGGTGGGGGGTAAAATAGTGATTACTCTCAATGTGTGGATGTATTCAGGCTGGGTTAATGTTTAGTTAGCGAAGTTTAACGGCAGCAAAAAGCAGGATCTCGAGTATCGATCTTTTCCATGACAGGATGATTAAAAATGTATTCTTGCAGGATGTCTTGCGGCGGCAAAGCCGGATAATCAACATATCATCTGATCTTGGAACTGTCATGTGTTCTTTGCTATTTGGTATTGTCCTAAGTCCTTGAGACTTTGGTTTATATGAAATCGGATAATCTTAACAGCAAAGGTCAAAAACAGTTTTATTTATTTATATATGTTTTCAGTCGTTAAATTTTTTATACTTAATTACGTGAAATTATTATTCAGGTCCTTTAATCAAAAGGAAAAATAACTAATAAATATAAAATAAAATAAATTACGTTATACCTATAATCACAAATATAGTGCAATTAACCAAAATTCACATTTTCGTAACTAAACCATCTATCCAAAAAATTTTAATATTACTGTCTTAGTTTTTTGTCTAAGAAATTTTGGTCAAGAAGTGAGTAAAATGTATCTAAAACTTAGTAAAGGTAAATGTTTGTATTTTTAAAATTTAAGACCATTATTAAGCCGGTTTACATATTATGTTATTCGTGTATTACAATTGTTTGCAATCAGGTAATAACGATTTAAAATTAAAGCTATACAAACTTTTTAACTAACCTCACAAAGTTATTTTTATAAAAGCGAACTCTTTTATGCGGCCTAGCGCCAATCAAAATAACTTTTATTTGATACTCCACACATAATTTTCCCAAACATAACATTTTTCAACTCCATAGTTTGTGCCCTTTACCACTCCAAGATCTTTTTTGTTACAGCTATATTTAACCTCTATGTGGGACAATACCAATAATATAACTGCATAGTTTGAAATATATATTATGATTTATCGTCTTGTCTGTGTAGATGGGTTGTGACTTACAGACAGGGAGACGGACAGACACGCGCGTGAAATAAAAAAAAGTTCTTAGTTTTACCTACGGATCCTAAAAGGGAAAAAAGGAACCCGATTTTCAGAACTGAGTTAATCGTTCATTTTAAATTTTTTACCGATAACTCGTTAACAGGTATTTTTGTAGAGCTGAGAGCCTAAAGTTTGGTTTGTGTCTTAGAGTCTCGAATTTAGTGAATCTTCATCAACATCGTTTGAGACGTTTTGAGAAAATCTGAAATTGTGTTTTCTTGTAATGGCAGTTACCCCCAAATTTTGAGTTAAATTTAGAGTAAAACTATTCATGAGGATCCATTAAAAAAAAAAAAAAAATCTGGTATCCTCTAAGAACCCAAACATGTTATTCCACCATCTCCCCCAAAATGGGAATTTATGAGTAATTGATCAAATCCAAAAAACTTTTGCATCTATATAAAAAGCTTAACTTACTCAAATCCGTCTTCCAAATTGGAAATGAAGGAAATTTATGGTTCAGAAAATTAAAATTGGCATCTAAATTCCAATATTCAACAACAAGTCATTTTCATTAAAATAGGATTTAAAGTTAGAACGAATTAATGGCACAAGGGAAGCAAAAATATAATTTACAAAAGTTTGAAAAAGTTAACCTTAATAACTCCCATAAAGATAACACGGGGGACTCAATAAAAAAGAAAATAATAACGAAAACATTAACTTGTCTTATAAGTACAATAGAACAAATACAATAACTGTATTATTTTGAGGAAATGGCAACGAATGTCTATTTTGTTAGTTTACAGATGTGTATATGAGAAAGTTAGTGCAATGTTTTTGCATAATTAGTGATAAAACTATTATCCTGGATGCTGGAAAGGTTTTGACTAACTCAATACATTGATCCAATGTCTAGTCGGAACAGTTCTCTCCAGGACTGTAGTTATCTACTTCAAGTTGGGAACCACCCTATATACGAGGCTGACCAGTGTTTCAGGAACATCCTCCCCCCCTTCTACCCCCCTGTGAAAAGTTGGCTCATTTGCAGAGAGAGAGCGAGAGACATGTAGTGAATGCAGAGAACTAGAAAGGGCAGTGCAATCTATTCACTAGCATTGCATTTCCCTACTATAAGCAAAACATACAAATTTATTTTCTACCCTTCAATATATCTGGATTAAGTACTTCCTTTTTAAATCTGCAATTTTTTAAAGAGTAAAAAGGGCGGGAGAACAGTTTTTTCGGTTTATTGAAACAAAACCAAGGGTGTTCTAGGTCAATGATTAATTTACATTAATATTATAGACAATTCTGTAGCATTTAAAGGTTGAAAGCAAACTTTGTATTGATCCGATTTATTTGTAAATTACACTGTCTCTATTTTGAAAATTACAATATTTATGTCTAAACATTTATTTTGTTATCTTAATGGCTCTTATATAATATTAGAAATACTAGGCATTTAACGTAATATGACACGTCAATTTGAAATAATAATTTAATGTGAAGCCTATTTAAGAAAAACACTTTTAATAATATGCGACCTAAAAATAAGAACCAACAACTTTCCTTAGAGCCTAATTTTGTGTGCCTTAGAGCCTAACTAAGTGTGTGGTATGGTAGCTTGGTTCCATTAAACACATTAAAAATTAAAATCATACTACATAATAAAAATATATATTAAGTTTGAAAATGTCAAACAATAAAGTGTTGTCTTTTATTCGTCTTCATTTGACAGATGCGAACGGAGGTAGTTGTTTAAACTTGTCTAGCTTCTCGTATAGTCTTCTTTGTGTCCGAGCTATTATTAAAGATTTAAATATTTCACTTAACATAACAACTGTTAAAATAATAGTTTATCAATCAATAAAATCAAATATTGATGGTTTATGTGTGTTATTAAACCTTAAATTCAACAGTATTCATAACAAGAGTATTAAAAAAAATCGATTTTTATACCCATAAGTTCAGGAACTTTGACGAACTTTTGGGCTTTATATCTTGTAAACGAGTTAGAATATCGAGAAATACTAAAGAATATAAAAGTCTTAAAATCACGTTTAAAATATATATCCATAAATGGGCGTTTACATAAAAACGTCAAAAGGTAGAATTTAAAAAAATTAAAATACACCATCTTATTAAAGTTCTAACAGTAGGTGAGGTCCCCCATTTGACGTTTTCTGTAAATCTTATAGTTTCAGAGATCCCAATGGTGCCCCAGTTAAAAGACACTCTGCATAATCTATAAGGAATAGCCATTTTTATATACAAAATATTAAATACTTTGCTATACAGTATTGGTTTGTGTAAATGAATAAATCAGTTGAAATTATTTTCATAACACGTCCTTACGTATGTAACCACCCCTGTCCATCCACACTCTCGTTTAAAATACGCGTAATTTAAAATATTTAGTTTTTTATGACATCTATAAACAAGCTCTTATCGAATCATATATTTTGGTTTACATCTTTCTTTCACGTGATATCTTTATCGATTAATCCTGAAATAACTTTAAAAGTTTTTCATGTCCTGATGCACGCGAACATTTAATTAAATAAGAATCAATTGAAATAACCTCTTTAATTTCTATTTCAAATAATCCTGAGTAACTCTTTAATAATCTGATCCGAAACAATTTTTTTTTTAAACGTATACAACACAATCCCGTTTTAATACTTTTAATTTTCACAAAATGCTTCATTAGCCAGTAGTTTATTTTGCCAACGTTGACCAATTGTCCAACATAAACAAACCAAACATTAGATAAATAGTAAATGTAATTTCATTAGTGGGATGAGAGAACAGAAAATTTTCTGCAATACATACACGATAATTATGTTCGCATGTTTTGTTTTTCTTACATATTACATTTGTTTGGATACTGTTGAAGTAATTACTAGATCCATGTGAATAATTGATCAATGTAAACTACCTTTCTTGTATCATCTAAATATTAAATTATGGTTTCTATAAACATAATTTTGAAAATTGTTTCAACGATTCGTTTCTGATGAAACATAATTTAATTCAACGGTTAAAATTTCGTTGATTAAACGATATTGATGTCAATCAATAATGACAGATTACAACTGATTTAGAGGGAGGTGGGGAAAGGGGTGCAATAAGACGCGCTCACATTGTCTGAAAAACTGGAATAGGATTTACCGACACATGGGCCAAAATGTCGTTCCTTGCCTTTACACATGCTAATATGGGCACGCGACCCTTCTCGGTTCTATTCAAGGGTTCAAAAACAAATTTATTACTATTTTCGGGTTGAACACATTCATAATTTTTACCTCTATTCATCATAATATATTTCAATATCAATACAGGCCTGAGTGTGCGATGTTTGCGTACCTAAATTTTGAATAAAAATAATATTAATTTCTTCCGGCTCAGTTACACGTAATAAACGGAACAGCTAGAGTTCGTGACGGGGTCGAAATCTTTTGGATTATTCGAAAATTGGGAACATAGAGGACTTTCTTACAAAAGATGAAATCGTAGGTGCCCCTTAACTTGAATCTCGTATGAATAATGAAACCTACATTCAAATAAATATGAAATTAATAAAAATACGCCAGATGTTAGCAATAATCATATTACATAATTTAATATATAGAATTTTTAAAGTTTAGCAAACTACATAACATTGTTTGAAGCATATAAAGATACAACAGCAGGAAAACATCTAAAACGTAAATAAGTATTATGGATTCATTTTATTTCAGATATTGTTTAAATATAATTTACAAAAAATTTTAAAAAATACTTCCAAAATATTAAAGGAAAATGAATAAGAATTATGTACAAAATGAAAAAGCTGTAATATGCAAATTAAAAAAAACCTTCATCTGTTTTTACTTAGAATGTAGAGTTTGTATTGTAATAATTATAAAAAACACAAATTTATATGGACATAAATATTTTATGAACGATTTGGTTTTAAAATGAAATAAGTATTATATGCGAGCTCTCTATTTTAAACGTATACATGAGTAAGAATAAATCTTATAAAATGAGGTTTTCGTTGGATTACGATTTTAGATGGAGATTTCATAGCAAAATGTTGGATATAATGTAGGCCCTATCCAATTTTCAAAGTTTTGTGCGACTTTTAAATTAAGGAAAAGCTTGGTAACCTTGGCTAGTGATAGACTAGATAAAATTATTCATAAAACAAATTTGAAAGAACTCCTTTTGAAGTGTTTTTATTGATTTTCGTTTCGTCTTGATTCTAACTAATCTCTTCCTTCGGTTTTGAAAATTTGACAAATTTAAACAAATCCTTACAAAAATGACATAAATTAAAAATAGAAACCCCTTTATCTACTTTGTTCTCCACTTCTTTATACTCCCCCCCCCCCCCCATAAGAAATACATAAAAAAACGTCAATTTTTTTTATCGATATTGATAAAACTCTTAGTATAATGACTTGACAAACTGAGTAAATATTTTGCACTAACTTCTAGATTGTGGCAATTCTACTAAAAAAGTGCATTATTACTGATAAATGATTATTTAAAACTTGCGGCCACTGCGCAGAAGTTTCGCGCATTAGTTTTGAGCAATGCTTTAAACATTACCTTAAAATAAATTTATAACAGCTAATGACATTGGTTTACAATGGAGAACGTCTATGTAAAACTGTTGTTTATGGCTGCTATGTACCAATTTTAAAATTAATATTAAATAAACTTCCTTCAGTGTAAAACAACAGCGGATAGCTTCAGAGACAACATATTGTTTGCAACATTCGTTTTTATTCCTCGTGGCATAGATTTGTCAATTTAATCATTAGGCCATCAAGATAGGCATGGTGTAGGATTATTATTCCAAATCTCATTATTGTAGTAAAGGGGAGGTATTATTTCTTTTTGTTTTTAAAGGCAAAAACTTCTCGCTAATTTGATTTTTTAACATTATTATCTGTATTTCAAGTATTTAAAAAGATTAATAACACAATTCTGGATAATTTCTCGTATAAGAAATTCCATCCATATAAATTGACTTGAGTGGACGTCTTTTTCGACTATTGGGCTTTGCAAGGTAGTGAATGGTTCTCCTGTAATACAGTCGGTTTATCGCGTCTTTACATAGTAAAAAGTTAAATATATCCCAACAAATTTCTAATTACATTGTTTTGTCCCGAACCTCCGACAACGGCACTAGGGCAGGTCCTAGGAACAGATGCAAGGGGAGTTTTCTAAGTTACTAGGGCGAGATGACGTCACAAATCTGCCATAATGAAATGTAGGTCTCCCTTCTTGCCTTATCCCAATCAATATGACTGAACTGTGGGCTGTGGGGTCAGACAAAGATGGAAATTGGCAACTCTAAGCAAGACCCCTCTCGGCAGCTGTTCACTTTAGTCGGAGACTATTGTCCTCCGTACATTGATGACTGGAGATGTGATATCAAACTCCCCCCTTAGTAAATCCCTTCTTTCAGACGCTCTGGGGGACTTAACTCTCCCTACCCCTTCACGGTGGAGACTAAATCACCTAAACAATTATTAAAAAGGTCCAACCGGCTTAGCACCATTATGTTAATGTTAAAGATTCACAATTACTGTATAATTTGTAGGCCTACTCGTTAATTGAGTTTATCTTCAATAAACCTCCATAATTAAACGAGTAATGAAGTAAATTCGACCAATTAAGGCATATTATGAATGCAATTTAAATAGGTTTCTTTAAGTATTATATATTTTATGAAACGTTTAGGTCTCTTCAAATTAATTTTCCAATTAAAAAAATCATTCTTCCAGGTTTATATGTTTAAATGATGTAAGCATAACCTCAAAATAACCTAATAATTTTATAACAGCTGATCAGCTAAAACATTTGTTAAGTGTACAATAGTTAAACAAATAGTATAATTTCATCACTACAACCAAAAGTGAAGCTTTTCGATACAAGCTCAAGTTTAACGAGGATCGAAAAGCTTCTTTTGGTCCAAGTGTTGAACTATATTTTTCGTTATACTGCAAATAATATAAGATAGCAATTTCACAAAAATTAAAATGTTATAACCTATTTACTTTCCAATCGTGGGTAACAGCTGTTTTGACGGTTATTTACAATCGAGAGTATCGGTTGTTTTTATAGAAGCTTTACAATCGTTAATTAATTCGTATAAACGAAGTAACAGCTGATGAATTAATACTGCGCTTACGGTTGTACAATTTAAAATTAAAATTAAATAAACTTCCTACAGTGTAAAAACTGTAAAGGAGCCTATGTACACAGAGCTGTTGATTGGAACATTCTTTTGTATTATTCCTTGTGGAATAGTTCTGTAGTTTTGTTAATTTAGTCCTTATAAATTTCGTAGTCAAAGAAAACTAGTATAAAGGTACATCTAAAGAAATTTGTTATTAATTTGTAGAAAAGACAAATTACTGTAATAGTTTTATAATCTTGTAAGCTGTAAAAGAAGAGATACTAGAACAAAATTTCATTTTTGTAAGTATCTACAATATTTAATATTTAGTAGGAAACAGTAAATTATTTATAAGAATAGCTGCGTGGTGATAGTTCTCACAGAGCCATGAATACGACCACTTCCTTTCCACAGGATGTTTCCAATGTCTTATTCCGTATGAATGAAACCCATCTTACCACAACGACTACGTCACAGAGCTAAGGTTTCTTACGTCACAATACGATGCGGGTTCCTTACTACGGGAAGGAGGGGTTCATTGTAGTATTTCTCAAGGTCTAAGAGGGGTAACCTTGTGCAGGTAGATGTCTTAAGAGAGGGGAAATGTCTTTTATGAATGTGAGACTAGGGTTCTTCCTAAACGTCAGGTGGTACACATGTCGGAGATGTTTTGTAAACAAATTGGATTAGGATTTAAACTGTCCCTTTCTTCGAGTTTTAAAGGACTTTATTGTATACATGACTTGTTGACCAATATCTTCGTTCTTGGACAAATTATAGTGAGATTCAGTTTACATAATCTATTGTACAGATTTGTTTATACATTTCATGATCTGAAAATACTGCTTTATTGTGGTATACTATTTTGTTGTTTCCTTTTTATACATCTTCAAGTTATTATTTTCTCTACTAGAATATATTCTTACACCAAATGAGAATGATTACATTTCTAAACAAATTAGTGAAAGCTACAACGTATAATTCACTCTAAAAAAATAATTTCAGTTCCAATAACGTGAATAGTTTTTCTATCACAGCTTTTCCCTCCAATTCTTCTTAACCGTTGTTTTAAAACTGTGTGAACAAGAATAGCCGTATTCGCGTAGCATAGTTCCCCATATGTTTCTTTCGATTCGATATAATTGCAGACCACTATAGACTTCCAGATGGTCGTACTCCCCCGTCCACTTCTACGTTTACGCAACAGGCTAGATACAACAGCTGGCCGGGAAGGGGTTCACAGGACATGCAACAATGATCAGCGATAAGTTTTCATACACGCCATATTCGTCTTTTAGAATAGATCATTGTTATCGAGAAATTCAATGTCAACGAAGGTAACGAATCGTGACGATCTGATGGAAGTTCCCGCCAACCCGATACTTATGGTCAGTTAATTTTATAAGTAGTCTATTGTGCATCTTTTGAGATAATACTTTAAGTAACGTTGAAAAAGTAAATTAATTCCAGTCAAATTTGATGATTAAAACCACTTTAAAGTAGAACAATTCAAGTACAAAATATATCTACTCAAGGAAAGTGTTGTAAATGTAGAGTAGATCAAATAAAATATAGATTCTCAAGTTAAAGTAGTGTGAAGGTAGACTCTCGAGTAAGAAATAGATTAATTTAAGTTAAAGTAGCAGACTTGAACAAATGAAACCTATTTTAACTCATTTTAAAGTAGATGAACAATGAGCACTATGGTGAATTTTACAATTTTACAAACCTGGTAGGAGACTTGGTGTTTACAATAATTTTAAAGTAGTTTAAAAGTAGAATAACTTGGGTAAAAACAAAATATCAACTCGTGTTGATAAAAGTATACAAAATTCTAGTAAAAAATTGTTTAACTTAATTCAAAGTTATAAATAAATATTGAGCTTGACTTGTGAGATTATAATTCCATCAAACGCGTTACAACGACAAAGTCGCCATCCTCAGTGATACATGATCTACAATAACTAAACTATAACTTAGTTATTGTAGCTCATGTAACTTATCTAGTTTACGTAGTTTTTGTGAGATCTTGTGTTCGAGTTTTTATTCTAATTAATTTAAATTTCTTAAAAGTAGACTAGCTTAAAAAACAAAGAGATTAACTAAACTAAGTACTGTAAAGGTAGATTAGATCAAGTAATGTATAGATTAACTCAATTTAAAGTTGTTTAAATATAGTTTACCTAAATAAAACTTATATTAACTGAAGTTAAATTAAATTAATCATTTATGTATTACTTATTTAAAAGTTATAATTTTAAATATTTAGATTATATTATACGTAAAAATTGTAAAAATGTTTACACAAAAGTCAGTTTTACAAAGTTCGTGTGTACGATTTAAACATACTTTTCAAATGAATCCCGTCCGCGTATTTAAATAAAACTTTAATCATAAAACTATAAATACTAAAAAAAATTGTTTCACATATTATTTTCGCAATAAATGACCGAGTCAAATAAACTAGAGTTTGTACAATCTATCTCTCTAGATCGAGGGACCGTATCAACTACAAAACAAACCATTCACATATCCATATGTTACATAGCCTCGAACTCTAAGTTAAGGGACTCGCTCAGAGAGCTCAGCTGTCCATTCTTTGTTAGAAGACATTGAAGGGGGTGGGGTGGAGCTTGTCGCGTGGTAAGCACGTGCCCCCCTCTCTTAGTCACCCTTAGTCGTCTCTTTTCAAACAAACTGGCTCCATGCATTCTTGTTCCTTTTTATTATAATATTTGAATAAAGAACCAGAACTACAACGTCCCCCCTCCCTCCTCTCTCCCGGTTTATATTGTGATGCTCTTGGGAACACCGGGCTTAACGCGCGTAACTGAGTTTGTACGCGTGCTTCGTCTCCTGATAAAAAGTTATCTAAAGCCTTCGTAAACAGCTTAAGTTTAAAAATAAGCTTTTGGGAAACTTAATCACATTGACCCGATAATGTAATTTTCTGTTTATTGTGTTATATTGATATAATTTCTGAAACAGATTGAAGATATATAATTTGAAGCCACAAGGGGGGGGGGATTACTTTCCATCTATTACAAAAAGGTAATAATGGTACATTATTAATTATTAGGTATAATACAAAATGTGAGTAAAGGTTTTGTAAATAAGTATTTTTAAATTTTACTCTTTAATTGTGTGGAAATCAAACATTAGGCCTATGTATGAAGGAGCAAAACTAAATACTGTTAGCCTATAATCAATAAATTAGTTTAAGATTACCACCGGTTTCAACCTTTACTGGTCCTTCTCAGGTGACTAGTTTTGTTTCTGTTTTCATTTTTACTATTTTCTAGGCGTAGAGTCAAATTAGTTTATGCACTAGAAAATTATTATTTTTTTATATAAACGATTTAGGCCTATTGTTTAAATTATTATTATTAAAGCATATTATTTTACGTTTAATTTTCTCAACTGACCGATTCATCTCTCTATTTTAAACTGGAAAGTAATCTCTAATTCGAAACTGTGAAATGTAATGTTTTAAATTATGAATTACATAAAAAGATGTCGACGCTCCTAAATAAATAAATAAAAAAAAATTTTAAAAACCAATTTTCAGCTACAAAGATAAAATTATTCCGATATGAGCAGTAATAAATTGGATCTTAGGTATCTTAGTCGTTAAATTTAGGAGGCGAGATAACACGCCAGTTGTCCGTCAAATATAACGAACTAATACATCTGTTCTTCATACCTTCTGCTATCTCTCTGTGTCAGCACAATAAGTTCTTTTCAGTTAGGCGTATGAACTTAACTGACTTTCAAATTTATAAATCATCTACATCTTTAAAACTGTTGGCAAATCGCACTGTAAATATATTTTTAGAAAACTTTTAATTATGGGATATTTTAAGGACTACGGATAGTATTGTTTATGTCTGATAATATAATTATTATATGGTATCATTACAATATAATTATGATATGTATGTTATTAGTAGACTAATAATAATATTACTAGTGTATTTTCCTTAAGTTCAGTTCTTCGAGAGAAGAAATATTTTGTGACACCTCTTAAAGAGTTAAGGTTTTGACATAGAGTGGCAATTTTTTTCTGAATGAGAAGAAGAAGAAAACAAGAAACACGAATATCAAGAAAGTCTATGTTGACATTTTAGCGGATATATCAGTTTTGTCGTGTCTTGAACCCGAGGAAGTAGTTTTCCGGAAGACGTCCTGTGCAGTGTTTTATATAACAGCCTAAACGATTAGTCCGATTTTGATATGTAGATTGATTTTTTCGATACTCAAATTTTGGGGTATATAAGGGAAAGTTAGGATTTGCTCAAAATCGACTGTATCAAAAAATCGCTAAAATATAGCCTATAGGGCCTAAGTTATCAAACAAAACGTATTGTCAATATCTCCCCAAAAATGTCGGTTGAATGAACGTTGACTGCCGTCATTCAAACCTTGATTTCAAATAGGATTTAGGCTGCGAGTTTATGGCAGAAAAGAAGGAAGCTTAGACTCTATTTAACTGAATATATGCGTAATATTATTAGTATATTTCATTAGATTCAATTTTTCCAAATAAGAAAAATGTTCTCAATAAATTGGAAACAAGAAAGAAGACCTATGTTAATCAAGTTCCCACAACAATTAATTGATGATCGTTTTCTAAAAGAGAAGAAGAAGAAAATAGGGAACATGGAAAAGATAAAGAATGGAAAACTATAACTATCTTTTAGCGTTAAATTCGAACAATGGAGTAGCCTAGTACGTGTTCACTCGCCTACCTAATGGTTTGGACAGAGTCCAACATCCTTGCAAGACAGAGTTTCTTGAAAGACTAGTAGAGTCGGTTACGTCATATTTAAAAAGAAACAAAACTTCCAGCTGTGATCGGGTCCTACTTCAAGCAAGGTCAGACTACTTCCCCTGTCTTACGTCATAAGGTTTCCGCATTCTTAAGTCATTCATTGTTGTATATTAAAAACGTCCAGCCGGTGTAAGGACCTCTCCCTCCCTTCATTCAAGACTTCTTCCAGTGTTACGCATCAGTTCTTTCTCTCTCTCTCTCTCTCCTTTATTTCATTCAAATCGTCTTTACCTCCAGTGTTATGCATCACTTCATTTTGATTTTGTAAACAGGAAGGAAGTGCTTTGAAATCTCTTTAGATAAATAAACACGTAACATTTGTGGTCAAGTTCTGAATAGAAGTGATTGATTTGAGTTGTAGGCGGAACAATATATAATAGAAGTTTTGACATCTACAATCTAAATAGATGTGAAATTTTAAGAACTATGGAATTTTATTTCGTATTTGCTGAAGTTAAATAGAACTGTATCAAAGATCATAGATGCATCTATTGCAAGTGATTCATTAGATAGAAAACAAATTCGATCTGTTAAAAAAATACCTGTTAATTCGATCAGCTGATATATATTTATTAGGTTATTTTGAGGTTAATATGTTTAGATCATTGCTCATAATAAAAGGACACAAAGCTTTGCCAGCTAGTAAGGAAAGAAATCTCTTTTATTAGACTAATACCGACTATAAAAAAGTTATATTTACAAAATTATGCAAACCGACGCTTAGTATGATCAGGATTTTGAAATAACAGTTTTTGTAAATATATAACTAATATCTTAACCTGTTCTTTAAATATCGATTAAAGAAAGTTAAAATAAATACAGATTAAATGTAAATTTAGCATTTCCAGATATAACATTGGGCTTTTTTTTAAAAAAAAAAACAATTCTACCTTAACAATTTCTCTGAGTCAACGCTCTAGACTTCAGAGGAAGCAATTTCTGTCCAACGTTGTTAAAATTTTATATCTAGATCTGCGTTTACGAAAAGTTTAACAAGTTGTTTCACTATAAAAATCGGTCGAGAAATTTTAAAATACTGATCGAATTACCAAACTTTTAGTCACTGTATTCGTAAGCTAAGTTTTACAGTGTGTTAAATATAATTGCGACTCAAAAAAGTGGTCGGTATTTTAAAACTTCGACCTTATCTGGGCCTCTACATAAGTCTATAATAATTTTATACCGCTTACTAATGACAAGGTCCAAGGTCTGCATTTCGCAACTTATCACCACAGGAGTCTAATGTAGCTTAACTCCCCCCCCCCGTTTCTTAGTAATTACAACAAATTTATCTATAATCTCATAAAAAACCAAGAAGATGCGTGACAGTGTTAATCAAATACAAATCTGTTTAAGCATTAATGAACATCCTCAGGCAATAATCACAACTGTACACAAATTGGCCAATCAAAAACGTTCTTGCAAAACTAGTGATTAGTTAGTCCCAGTTTCAAATATCACAAATTTGCCTGCAATTGTCAACATCTGAATGTTTAAATTTTCTTTTCAGTTTAAAATACTGGTTTTGGTTTCTAATCTTTAAATTTCACCAAATTTTATCGAAATCTGTGCAACCAATGATATATAATTTTTTTTTTAAACCATATTGTTGGACAATTTGAAGAATAGATTTGTAAAATGTCGTAAAATCACAGTTCTTGATCTAAAATGTATGATTAAAGTTCACATTCCTTGTCTTGTGTTTTTTAAAAATCATGTTTGTATTTAGTCTTTAGAATTTTGATTGCTCAGGCCTAACTTTGTTCCTTGATTCTTTTTTTAAAATTTTTAATTTTAGGTTAGTTTCCAACATGGCACTAGACTACTAGGCTATGAAGGTATTTACGACTTTTCTCATGGTGTCACTTGTTTGTCACTTGATAACAGGAGTTGATATATACTCTCGAAACGTCGTGTATTCGTTTTTATATACATAAATAATGGCCAATGTCAGCTAAACTGTATAAATTATTTCTATTAAGCTTCCCCTTCCTTGTAAACTTCTGGCTACGTCAATGATACATGCAAACGTTGAAACATCTCACATTTTGGCAAAGTAAATACTGTATTCAACTCGCTCTGTACAAGTGTTCTAATTTCTCTTCCCATAAATACACTACAGTTATTGTTTAAACGAGTAAATTGTCTTGATATTAGAAAGTTACCTGTATACTGAGAAATATGGGATAGTCCAGAAACAATGCAAAGGAAACCAGGACCTTGACAGGAAGTCTATGTGCACTAATGTATCCGGAAGTGAAGTCATTAGTGCCACATTCACAAGCAATACGTACAAACAATTAGTTTTTAGTTAATTTAGTTTTCAAAACTTCCAAATTTATACTTAATGAAGACTGTCGGTGTTTTGTTTTGCATAAATTGTTTAGGTTTAGAATCTTGGTACTTTACTAGAACTGCGAACGCTGATTGATAGGCTCGTTCACAGCGTAAAGAAAAGTATCGCCTTTAAATATCAAGCCCTCGAATATTTTAATAACGTCGGGGTTTGTCAAGAGAGACCTGATAGGAAAGATGAAACAGAGGGATCTAAGCCAACATCACAAGAAAAAAGTTGTACGTTCAGCTAGTGTCCTCGGGATTACTAGACTCCTACTCACTAGGGGTCCAACAAAATTGTCACTTATAACCTACAATGCTAAATTCGTTTTAAATAATCATAATAATGAAATTTAACTATACAGTACTTTAGTTACATTTTACTTCTTCGTAGTAAAATTATAGGTATTGGAAAGAATGAAATGTTCCTAGATCCCACCCATAGGCCTACGTGTAGTTTGGCACTATTATAAAAAAAACTCTCTCTCTTTCTGTGTGTGTGTTACTAAATTGTATCAGGAGGTCATAATTTTGAACTTATTTTTCACCGTAGGCTAGGTTTCAAGTATCATTAGACAAACTTACTACCCAAAATAATTGTTCGGTAATCTGAGAAGATTAAATAAACATTCAAATATTATTATTAAAATATTTTGAAACTTTAAGCTCTCGCTTTATTTTATCCATAAAATGTTTTCTATTATTAGGCCTATACTTTTTTCTTTACCACCGTAAATATGACACATTAAATTGTAAAGATTTTAAAATTGGCGAAAATTCGATTAAAATTTTTTAAATTTATAATAGTTTATGCAATTTAAGAGTAAATTTATTTAAAATATTATATTAGATGTATTAACTCAAACAAATGGTTGAAAATAAAGCTAAATTGTCGGTACAAAAATCTAGAATTACATATAATTGGAATTAACATATAAAGAATTTTAAACATGACTCAACAAAAAATGAATTTTTCCTTTTGACTAATTATACATTCACGGTTTTTGAACTTCAAATCGTGCAGCTTGCACCAACGTCCATCCACCTTAAAACCAACATCCATGACAGCACAATATTAAAACTTTCCCTCTTTTCTTCAAGAAACTAAGGTTTATTTGTTGAATCTTTTAGTTTGGTCACCTTGTGTTTTTCCAGAAATCGACAGCCGCTGTAAGAAGTAAACAACACGTGACAAATCTTGCAGATGTGTTACAAGTGATATAAAAGGGTAGAAGTAAAGGGTCAAAGCCCTACAGAAGGGTTACTTTAAGGCAGATGTTTGAAAGGGGTTGTACGGTGTACCTATAGTTTGCACCTATTGTTAAATTTACATCTGCTTCTACTATTCTTATGGCAATAATAAGTGCATAAACTTGTGTTGTTCTTAATTAGGCCTCTACAGGATAAACAGGACCAAAGGGTAGTAGAAATCCTTTGTAATGTGTGATCTTAAAAAAACTTATATATGAATATAATTAAATTAAGAAATTAAAACAATTTTTGTTATTTACATTTTATATTATTTTTTTAGAGAACTCTCATTGGTTATATATAACTTGTAGGCATACAGTTTTTTATCATGCAGCAAAAAAGAAACCAAACAAAATTAATGTTGATCAAATGTTTTTGGAATGGGAACAATTATGGTCCAAATAAATGCGGGTAAAAGGAAATTACATGAAGAAATTGTAAAAACCAAAATTAAACCCGATCAATGTACAAAATGGCGTTATTTAGTATTATTTTAACTACAAATAAAGTTTCACTTCTGATTTATATACAGTGAGTTGAACTATATTTGCAATTTTTATTCAGACATCCAAATTAAAACAAATGATGTTTTGAGCTTATCAAAAGTGCTATTTATTGAACTTTGTCAAGGAATTGATTGAGAATCGTAAATTTACAGCCTTGAAGATATCCACACATCTTCAGAGTGCCGAAAAGATTTTTATTCTTGCAACAACTGAAGATGATGACTCAGTTATGAAACGTCGTCATGTTACAAATAAAGTGTTCTGGAAAGTTTTTGATTTTTAATATTTTAAACTTAACGAAAGGTGCACAGTAGAGATTATCTATTGTGCGTTGAGATGGGCCAACATATCTTCATTCCTGGAGTTAAGATATCAATAGGCCGCCCAAGTAGGCTACCTATGACATGGAGGAGTTGTTAAACAAAGCGCTTCAAGTAACAAATTGGTTCAGCTGCTAGTCTAGAGGGTCAACTCGGAACAAAATACTTTTTAACTACTCAAAGCCCACTCCCTAAAGATAGCCCGTCAATTTGGCCAGAACAAGAAACACCAGATGCGGTTAAAGATGTTTCAGGTAGTTTTCAACAAGGCATCCAGCGGAGGTAACTTCCGTTAATGACGAAGAAAACTATAGTGTACCGGAAATGTAACGATTGTAGTACAAAGTGGAATAGCAACACAATACATTACAACACTTAGGCTTCTATTGAAACGTGTAATTGGGTAGAAAATACTTTAGGAGTGGCTTTTAGTGATGACAATAGTACAGTACGGACAGAAGGTCAAATAAAGCCGTACAAGATGAGACACGGGATCGTAAATCTCTAAATCCTCAGAAGGCGTTTGTTTGAGGTTTGTGAACAAACACGGGAACGTGGCTATACATAACGTAACCTAACCTAACCTTTGTGACAAATTATACACCTTGACTTAAACATAAATCTTAACTTGAAAGTCAGCCACACTAGCCTACAAGACAAATTGCTTCTTTAGTTATCTTAAACAATAACCGACTTTCTTTCTTCGAACAACTCTATTTGGTATGTGACTTAGCTTTGTATCTACGACTTCAACCAGAAAGGATTTGGTACAATAAATTAGTTTTAGAGGTGTAAAGACGCTGCGACAATAGTAAGAAATTGAAATCGAAGACATTTAGGTAGAATATAAAATTAAACAATTCAGAAATGTAATTTGAGAATTGCTGTATTTTCCAGAAATGAAAAAAAGTAATTAGAAATATTTTTCAAATTTTTAAGTCATGTAGTTTACCAGTAGACTATACAAAAAATCGCGATTTTACTTTGAGTATTTTCAAAAAGTGCCCGATTGACTAAAAATCGAGTTTAATCAAAACCGGTAAACTAAAATAATTTTCTTTTTTAGTTTCTTCTGAATATTTCTTAAGCGGAAAAAGAAAGTATAAAATACATTTCCTACACTTACTTTTACTTTGGGGTGTTTACTCAGTGGTTTGGGTGTAAAGACGATAAATAAGGACATTTTCTAATTTGTTTGTTCATAGACGGAAAAAAAACGTTAAAAATTTTTTTGAACTCCAAAAAAACTGTTTTTACAAAAGAGTGTTTGTTTCTCCGAAATTGTTCCTAGAGCCTAAACTGGTTAATCAATTTTGTTCAAATTTCTAAGAGAATTTTTTTTAAACTATAAACAAAAATATTTATAATTTGACTTGAAAATCTAAAAAAAAAACCCTAATAGAATACTACTACTGCAGACATTCTGCAAGAACTATTTTTCATTTTAAATTTTGTAATTTTAATTTTTTGACTTTCTTTGACATACGTAGGAATATGTGATGGACGAAAAAAATCTATGTTGAGTTTTTCGTAGATATAGACACACGTTTTGAAATCTTGTGAACTCCAAAAAGTAGTGTTTTTGTTGATTGTAGTCGAAAAACTTCTCGCTCATCATCGCCTTATAAAAAATGGAATAAAACAACATTAAGTAGGGGTACAGTCCTCTAACCTAACCTAACTTAACTTAACATAACCTAACCTAACCTAACCTAACTCAACATAACCTATCATAACCTAACTTAACATAACCTAACGTCAGGGTTGGGAAGAAGACGAATTAGCGGCGGAATGAGCTCCTAAGTACTGGAACGATTTTTATAGAATTTTTTTTAAAAATATTTTTTCTAATTAAAAATAATGGGTATAACCAAGAACAGTAGAACATTTTACCCGCCATAAGACAAAATTTCATTTTGTTAAAAATCTATTTTAACTTTATTGTTCAAAATTCGCTCGGTAAAAAAAAACCCGTTGTCAAATGTGAGTTTACGGCAGAAATTAAAGTAGCTTAGGTCTCTTACTAGGGTATATAAATATCTTTTGAATTAAAAATAATTTTTTTACAAAGAGTTGATAGGAAGGAGGGCTTCTATACCAACTTAAAATCTATAAGAAATGCACTGGGATAAACTCTGTAATAAACTAAACGTTTTATTTCTTACGTAGGTTAAACATTTTGGATAATTGGCAAGGAATATTATTTTTAGTTAGCAATTGTTTTCGTGGGTGGGTGTGTATAAAATAGAGAGAAAGTTAGTGCAATGTTTTTTAAATTTGAAATTCAACCTCCATTTTGAAATTTATTAATTGAAAGTTGTAGTTAGCGATAGACATCTTGGAATGACGTTTCCACGAGGCACTCACAATATTTATATTATAATTCGATATAAAAACGTAACTATTGGATCTTATTTCCATCAATTCGATTCTTAACGATCATAAATCTAAGTAAATATCTCCCTGCAAGGATACAGTGCCAGAGCATTAAACGACACTTACTTCCCTTTCCCCCTCCACTCTTGTTAATAGAACAACAGCAGTAAAGCGATACCATTTTTCTTCTTTGTTTCTCTTTTACCACTTGTATATATCTATCCTTGTCGCACTCGTAGTATATTGGTCACGGTGTGGGATGTTAAGAGGGCGTTACACACCCCTTAGAAACATAACTCACACACAAAGACGCCGCACACGCACATTATAGCGGTTTTTGTCAAGAAAAAAACATTAACAACCAGAACATGATTTGCAACCGTTGGAGAAATATCAGACAGATGCCCTTCTTCTAACGCGTGCCCTGACATTTCATTAAGTTCACCTTCCCTTAGATATATGAATTCGTCTGCCGCAAAATTAAATTACGTGTTTGGGGGATGAAAAGAAATTGACTAATCGGAGATTCGAACTGTTCCTCTTTGTCGGGGTGGTTTTTTGTAAAGGTTACTGTAATACTGTATGATAAATGGATGTTTCTATCATAATCCATGAGAGGAAGTTTTCCCTCCCTCAGTAGATTAAGACGCTGTGGATTTTGGATAATTATTTCGGTAATTATTTAAATTAATCTATATTGATATAGTTCTTTAGAATAATTTTAAATACACAATGTTACTGGGTTTAAGTGCCTTAATTCTTCTCATATCAGAATAGAGAACGTTATGGAATGGGCACAAAAATTTTTTTTTTTTTTTTTCAAAAAAATATCTGTTTTGAAACGCCATAATAAAAGAAGTTTTTGTAATGATTTCTGTCTTTGGATTCTTTTTAAGTCTAAACGTGTAGACTGATGAAATTTAAATATTTGAGCGTAGTTAGGTCATATTTTGAGACTTTAAAAAGATATTTTAGCTGTTTCAAAATTTTGGAGAAAGATGCCATATAATCAAAACTCAAAATACAGATTTTCATAAAATTTGTTAATTATGGTAAAATATAACCTCTAAAAACCCAAATATTAGGTATTGCACTCCGTTCTCTGAATAGAAGGTTTTATGAGTTATTGGTAAAAATAATTAAATAACTCAGTCATTGAGCTGTTTAAAAGATTTTGGAGATAGATGCCATATAATCAAAACTCAAAATACAGATTTTCATAAAATTTGTTAATTATGGTAAAATATAACCTCTAAAAACCCAAATATGAGGTGTTGCACTCCGTTCTCTGAATAGAAGGTTTTATGAGTTATCGGTAAAAATAACTAAATAACTCAGTCATTGAGCTGTTTAAAAGATTTTGGAGATAGATGCCATATAATCAAAACTCTAAATACAGATTTTCATAAAATTTGTTAATTATGGTAAAATATAACCTCTAAAAACCCAAATATGAGGTATTGCACTCCGTTCTCTGAATAGAAGGTTTTATGAGTTATCGGTAAAAATAATTAAATAACTCGGTCATTGAGCTGTTTTAAAGATTTTTTCAAGGTCGGGTCAACCGATTTCTTAAATTTTTTTCAGATGAGAAGCAAATGATTTAAAGCCATTTGTGTTTTGTTTTATTATTCTACACTGCTTTGTTACATAACTTGGATTTACAAATCTCCTTTCTCGTTTGAAACCCTATTAGGAATCCGAATGTCCTATGAGTCACGCCTAGATAAAGCAAACTATATAATTTGCTGAAGAATCTTACAAGGGTGTAAGAAGGGTAGTGGCTAATCAGGGGCATTCAACCCTTCGCTGCAGGACACAAGTTGAAGTTATTATCCAATTCATCTTCATTTTTTATTTATATTACGATTTGATCAAATTACTTTATAATTAAGAATATATTAATTTAGAAAAAGTGGTTTAGGCTTAGTTATATAAAATTTCAATCATCACTTTTTTTGACAATAATGGCAAAGTTTCGAATTTCCTATGAGTCACGCCTAGCTAAAGCAAACTATATAATTAGCTAAAGAGTCTTACAAGGGTGTAAAAAGGGTAGTGGCTAACCCGGGGCACTCAACCCTTCGCTGCAGGACACAAGATGAAGTTATTATTCAATTCATCTTCATTTCTTATTATATATTACGATTTGATAAAATTATTTTATAATTAAAAATGTATATACATCTAAAGTGGTTTATGAATGCTCAGTTGTATAAAATTGACAAAATTTCACATCAGTTTTTTCTCTGTTTTAAAAAAACCAAAATTATATGAATTTGGGCAGATTTACATGTATAATTTAACTTTTTAATTATGTAAAATTTTGTAGATGTTACCTTTACAGATGACACTGAAATTTCATTGTAATAGTTTTAAATAGACCCTAAATCATTAGTAAAAATATGAATTATGTATCTGGGAACACTAAACTGCTAAAATTAAATTACAGTTAATTGATATTTTATAAATTCCAATTATTGTATTTTGAAAATGATTCTGGTAATAATTCAATATTTTAAAATTACGTAAAACAAAACGTAATTTTTTACAAAATAAAATTACGTAATATTTTTATTTTTTTTAATTTTTTTTTTATTTATAAAATTACGTTTATGAAATTAAATATTATTCATCCTAACTAAATCTGTTTAACTATCTGCAATAATTGTACCTACATTTATAAAAATCAATACCATTCGAAAGTACTAAACCGTATTTTTCAGAGAAGATATACGTCTACACATATCATATTTCAACCCTTTCAATCCTACTGTACTGTTTTAGGGTTAGGATATATATACAGGCCACAAGACACTAATAACTTTTTGTTCCTTTATTTGATAAGACCCCACTTCCTATTTTGATTCTCAGAAATGAAGTACTTTAAAGACAATCGAAAGAGTTGTGTCAGCAGGGGATCTGTTAATAATTAATTTACGCCAACCCTTTAAGTAGGCTTGGATGCCTATATTGAAGGGGTAAAATTTCAGCCCTAAGAAATATTACGAAAAGAATTGGTGGGATATTTGTTGAAAATCGTGTGTGGAAATGGGCAAATCATGACGAACGTTATCTATTCGTGCATTATATTTATCTTATATTAATTTATATATTTAAAATTTACTTTAACAAATTTAATATAATTTCTGTATTATTCGATAATTATTAAAAAAAAAAAAACGGATCGTTGGATTTGATTTTTACTTTCTCACAAAGGGTTACATAATATAGAGAAAGTTAAGTGATATGTCAAAACTCAATGTCGAGTTTATTTGAGGTTACCTGAGGGTAAAAAAGTGTTTTTTGTAACGATGTCTGTCGTCTGTGCAGTCCAAACACGAGGATCGATTTGAATCAAATTTGGTATGTGAACATATTTTAGTCCTACTCTGGAAGTTTTTCATTTTTTCTATAATTCAAGGTTTGGAGGAAACTGCCATAAAATACTAAATGTAAAATTTGTCAAGGATAACGTCATGATTAGTGTAAAAAGCCAGGAATTATTGGCAAAAACAAAAATGAAGTTCGACTTATGTCGTTAGAAAATCGAATTTAATCAAATAAATCTATCTTATAAGCGAATCAATCTTAGGCCCCTAAGAGAACGTCAGTGGGGTTTTTAACGGTTTTACTGGCAACTAGGGAACTGAGATTTTTGATGAATAGTTTTGGAGATGGGTGAATGAGAAAGTTTGTGCATTGTTTTTTGCACTTGAATTTAATTAATCGTTTATTTTATTGCACTTTAGCTTTTTCTTTTTCTTTCTTTCTTTCTTTCTTTTTTTTCTTTCTTTCTTTCTTTCTTTTTTTTTTTCGGTTTCTCATATAACCCTTGAATTATTTAATTATAATCCTTCTTTTAAACAATAAATATAGTCTTATTTATTTGTTTCTTTTTATATAGTATTTTTGTTTACTTTTATGTATGTGAACATTAATTACATTCTATTGTTATTTGTTATAAACGTCCTAAATTTATACATGAAATAAATCTCAACAAATTTTAGAGCAGTATGTTAATTCATATATATTTATACGTCTGATTTAATTTGTTTTAATTATTGATCCTAAAAAGTTTCGAAAATCATAATCCTGATCCTTATAGAATTATGTCAGGCCTACCAAAACCATCCATGTTTGATGTTGAAATTAAAAAAATGTATATTAATTAAATAAAGTGAGGTTTGCAATCGAGTTTTGAATATAATTTTATAGCGAATTGTAATTAAGAAATGAAGGGAAGAAGTAGGCTAGCTCTGAAGACTTGTTTTTAATCACCGGCAATGTGCATTAAATCGCAAACCCAAAGAGAAAGCGACAAGATGAAGACTGACTGACACAGTGTGGTTTAACGGGAGAGGAAGAAGGGGGGGGGGGTACATCAAAGAATGCAATCATAGTAAAGGAACCGGTGCATCTTGTAGGCGGCTAATACAACACTTCGACTTTCTTGGATCTAAAACAATGGGTTTAATCTGTAAAGTGATTATTTATGTCCTTGAATAGGCCAGACACTGAATCGTGGAAATGAAAATCTAAGGAAAGATTAGTTCTCTAAAGAATATAATAGAGTAGGCTACTCTATTTCGATATTACAAATTCTCTAAATAATGTAAAACAATGGCATTTATCTGTAAAGTAATAATTTATTTCCTTGAATCGGTCCGACAGTGATGATATGGAAATGAAAATCTAAGGAAAGAGAGTTTTTTAAAGAACATTTCTTCGACATTAGAAATTATCTAAATATAAGAGAAGAAACTGCATTTATTTCCTTATGTCTTGGATATCTTCCATCATAATAATCAGCGTCTGTTCTTTAATAATAACAAAAACAAATCTAGAACTACAATGTTTTTGTATACTTCTTATTCTATCTGCAGGGGAAAAAAATCATGAAAAAACATAAACTATCTTACTGACAGATTGAATAAAACTAGAACACAAAATCGTACAAAAAATACGTTTACTTAATCAAACGCATTTCAACGACAAAGTCGCCATCCTCAGTGATACAAAAATAGTTATTGTAGCTCACGTATCACTGAGGATGGCGACTTTGTCGTTGAAACGCGTTTGATTAAATAAACGTAATTTTTGTGAGATCTTGTGTTCGTGTTTTATTCCATCCTAATATTATCTCACAAGTGAAGCTCAACAATAATTTATATTTACTTACAATCAATTTGAACATACAACATTTAATTTTTAATTTCCGGTGATGGTATAAATTTACAAAAAGTTCTTCTAAATAAACTATGTAAAAACATTACACTAACTTAATAAACAAGTTGAACACGACGATAATAATTTTAGATAACGATTAGTCTACATACAAAATCTGGACTCCGTATATTTCTGAATTTATAAATTTGTAGAAACAAATCGACGGATGATAAATGAAGTATTTGCGGACACGTGTTTAATCTCGTATGAACCTTGATTTTACTTAATAAAAGGTATAAAGCCGAGAAATTAGAGATTCTAAAGCTACCGGCTTTAGGCGACTGCAAGGGCAACATGGTGTATTAGATCCTGCAACTACTTCCACACTAGCGCATTCTGAACCTGACCCACAGAACTACAACTGTTCAACCCACATATTGACTCTCACATTACAACAATATACATCATATACACATCACTTTCTACATATAATTACAACGTCTCGTTCTTGAAATATTGTATTTCCCTAAAGAGCCATACTGTATAACACCAACTTATTAGATCTATTGTTGATTCGAACATTCAAAACCTATATAATAGATATTAGATTATTGACATTGTAATATAGTTGTTTTAAACAAACAGAACATTGCAGATCACAAAACGTTATAAGACAATATTGATGAAAGATTTCAGAAATAAAACATCGTCACAAGGTTTTCAAAGCAGAGATAATGTTACAGCTGAATAAAGTTATTTTATATAAAGCTTTTGACAAAGGTTTCATTAAATAATTAAATGCTTAGATTATAAACGGAAGACGGTTTCATGGGCGGGGAGGTGTCTTCTACCTCCCAAACGTAGGATAATAACAAGATTACAAAATTTAATTACTTGTCACAAACTTTCTTACAACTAATTACATCTTATTTAATTATAATCAAAGGCTTGCTTAGTAAAGTCGTATTAAGAAAAGTAAACCTCTTGTGTGGAAACGAAACTGGTTTTTTTGTTAAATTTAATTATTCGTCGTTTCCTATTTTCTTCTGTGAGGAAGTCTTGATAAGAGAAAATAAATATTTGGTTACTTTATCGTGTTTATGAGTCGTAATAAATACGTAACACATCAGCGCGTACATTTCTTTAAATCTTAAACAATCTACAAGAAGGTTCATCAATAGTAACCACTTTAATAGCCTAACTAAACCTAACCTAACCTAACCTAACCTAAGCATTTAAATAGCTACAATATTTGAATAAGTTTATAACATTCGGTAATATATTGGAAGCAGTAAATAAGCTGTCTAAATTAACTAATATATAAAGAATGTTGAATTTCGAGGTTTTAACTTTTCGGGAGTTACATTACATTCTGTTTCAAAAACAGCTGTTTTCAATACATACATTGAGATGCTAAAGTTGTTCTTTTTAGTTTTAGGACCTAAACACATCAGCTGAGGTCGAGATCATCAGCTATTACTTCGTTTATACGAATTAATTAGCGATTGTAAAGAATATAAAAACAACCGATACTCTCGATTGTAAATGACAGATAAAACAGCTGGTAGATTTTATAAATAACTAGCACTAACACAAACTAAACAGCTGTAATAGCTGCAAACTTGTGTAACTTGTCCAAACTTTTGAAGGTAAATAAGTTATAACATTTTAGTTTTTGTGAAATTGTTTTCTTATATTGTTTGCAGTATAACGAAAAATATAGTTCATTACTAGGACCAAAAGAAGCTTTTCGATCCTCACTCATTTTCCGGCTAAGGCTCCGCCTCGGCCGTTAAACTTGAGCTTGTATCGAAAAGTTTTACTTTTGGTCCTAGTGATGAAATATACTATTATCATCAACAAAAGTGTTTTAAATGTTTGCAGCCATCGTTTACATACAATGCTGTTTAGAATACCCTCTCAAATTATATTTATTTCAAAGTTTATACATGACATTAAAAATGTTAAAAAAACACAATTTCGTTAAACAGAATTTCCGGACAATCGATTGTACCGTCATTTGGAATTGTCAGATATACAAATCTCTCTCCATACAAATGTTTCACTCCATCAAAACGGGACTGAACCCATAATGTATTTACTAACATTTGTTCCACACATTTTATACATAAAATCAACCAAAAATCACCCTTAAAATGCCAAGAAAACATTTGGAATGAAACATTTTGGGGACTTTCAACGTCTTCTTTTTTCCGTAAGAAATGTAGATATGAAATATTTTGTTACCCATTGTTTATTAACTGGCTATTTCATGAATATTTATCAACTAATAACTTTTCTGATTCTTTAATTTCCACTAAGAAATATAGCCGGAACAGTAACTCATAAATAACACTTTGGTCTCTTAGTATCCACCCCTTCTCTATCTCTTTCACATACATGTCAATTTATATTCTAAATTTAAGATTGTAAAATATATATGGAATGTCTTATATCTATTACATTTTGCAAATTTCCACAAATAATTCTGCGTTATGTATAACTTGTCTATTCTCTCTTCAACTAATTTACTCTCCAAACTTAGAAATATTATACCTTTAGGTAGAAGTATTAATTAAGGAATCCCTCAAAGTGAATTGTTCTCTACCCAATGTAACAATAAAGTTTAGGGGTAGATAGGTGTTGATAACAATACGACAATAGGACAGAATCTTAAGTAGTGTATTGTGGAAGGCATACATGCTCGGACAATACGATACGACAGTCAGTTCATTAACAGCTAACTTGGGCGAGTCCTAGCTCGAGTGTTTTATTGTCTCTAACAATAGACTTACATGCGAAGACCTCTCCTTAAAATTCAATAGCAATATCTATCCACATTGTCTGTGTGATTACTGAAAAAAACCATGTGAAATGCTTGCCAAGCGATTTAACAACTTATTAAAAACAGAAGAAACCAACGATAAAGTAGTGGGGATGACAATTTTCTAACAGTTTTTCACTGACGGTATTTTGCATTTTAGGTGTAGAGATATTTAATCTAGATATATTTTTTATAACAAATTGGTTTGTGCTTTTAGTAGTTCCGTTCTTGTGTTAGTAATTTTGTCATTATATTTTATATTATTGATGTTTTCAATGTATACTAAAGGTAATGATTAACTCGCTACGAAATTAGAAACAAAAGTAAGCTAATTCAAGACTTAATGATCCAGCTACTTTGTCCAGTAGTAATGAAAAATTTGAGGTAACAATTGCCAAATATTTATTCGGGATGTCAAATGTTCATCGAAAGAGTGATTATGATCAATAATCAATGCACATATGTGTAAACAAGTACACTATGTTGCTAAATTTATTTTGTTATTTAAAAAATAATAATAACGCCTTAGGCAAAAAAAGAAAGAAATAGTAGGCCTATCAATATTACTTTTATTTTTGTATGGCTGAAGATATTTTCCCATCGAAATACCAATTTCAATATAGGTTTCATTATATATTTTTGAATTTATTAAATAGTTTTATTTAACAGGCTATTTTTTAAAATGACTATTTAAAGCCTCTCTGTGAAAATAATTTTATATTTATATAATTTTTTTTATTTATGAATTTTCGCCAAATATTTCTTATGAAAGAAAATTAGGCGTATAGAATAAAATTCTTTACGAAATTCCTGTAGTATTTTTAAAGTCATTTTTTGGAATTCTAAATTCTAAAAAAGTAGTTAGTAGACGATATCTAAAAATCAATTAATGTATTTCTTACGTGAGAAAAGTTGGTGTAGAAGAGTTCCCTTCCAGAATTTTTTAAGGTTTTTAAACATTTTTCGGAATTAAAAACAAATTAAAAAATATTTGTAGAGAAGGAAATTAATCATAATTATTTGTTATGAAAAAAGAGTGGGTGTAGAATGTTCCTCTTACAAAAAGTTTATTGTTTTAAATCATTTATAATTGACTAACCCAACTGTTAGTGTATTTATTAGTGTATTTCATATGAACGAAAATGAGGTGTAGAATAGCCTCTTTAAAATTTATGTCATTTATGAGATTTAAAACACGACTGAGGTATGACAATCGGTTTAGCCGTTAAGGATGAAGAAGCGAACGTCTTGATACCCTTTGATTATTTTTATAGATTTATTCTAGTCAAAAACAAAAATGTATTTTTGTTTAGAAATTTTAAAGGTCATCACAGACTTTATAAAGTTAGAACATGCTTTTCTGTATAAAAAGTGATAAACCAATTTGTCTAAATAATTCATATATAGAAGGCAAATATTTTAAATTATTATAGTAAATATTCCAAAATCATAGAAGGAAAAAAAGGAAAACAATTGTTCACAAAAAAGTTGTTCCAAAAAAGAAAAAAATGAGGGAATTGTTAAAAAATTACCTGTCTTATCCTCAAGGACGTAAGATGCAATAACAACAATAATTATATAATCTATTGAGGAAGGAAAAGGAGATATTATGTCGGATGAAACGTCTTGTCAGATGTCAACAAGTGTCTTACAATTTAGTTCCAAGTGATTTCCTTCCTTAACTTGTCCAAAGCACAGCTCAGGGTGTAATCGAGTCAAAAGATTGCCCAACTCCTTACAAGATTGAGGGAGGAATGCAACAGGTCCTTCGCCCTCCCTAAGCTAAGGAAACAGCTTATTTAAGAAATCTGTTTCTTGTGTGGGGGAGATTTTATCTACCCTAACCAACACTTAATACAAACCGTTCTTCTTTTTTAGTTTATTTTTTCTCTTGCAAGAAGAATGGCGAACCCGTACATGGGACTATATTAATTATGATTTAATGATGTAGGATCCAGCTATAAAGAGTCGTTACTGGAACTGCTATTTCTATAAAGTCTTTTCTTAACCGTCCCACAAAGCTCTATTGGAGATGTTGAATGATGCCTTTATGCATCTAAAAACTCTTCTTAGAGTGCAAATAAAGACGCGTTTACTGAAAAGCTATTAGTTGCAGAATAGTTAAATGAGCAAAACGAATTAAATGAGAGATCTTTTCAAAATGACCTTTATACGCTATTTTTCGAGAGTCATTATTGATAATGAAGGTGACAAAAATAATTGACGCCGAATAGACACTCGGGAAATGCCAATTTTCTTAACGTTCTTAGAAATGAAAACATACTTATCAGTAATTTGATAATTTCAATTTCAAAAAGCATAAAGTGTTCGTATTTTGTATTACAAGCCTACAAATGACGAGAATAAAGCTTTTATTTATTTTTTGAAAAGATTTTAAAACAAATTAAAATAAATGAATACAAATTTATGAAATGACTAGAAATCGTATAATTAAATTTATAAGGAACGACAAAATATTTTCTGGTTTTGATATAACTGGATAATTGTGGATTTTAAGTTATTGGATAGTGATGATTATTATTAACATTTTATATGATAATAACAAAATTTGTTGTCACTGAAAAAAAATAACCTACTTATTTATTATCTGGAGTTTTAGTCAAATTAAAATCTTACTATTTGTTGAATAATTTATACGATTAAAGTTCGACAATTTTCAAAATGACTCCAGTTCAAACCCTTTTATTATCTAAGTTTAATCTAACTTAATTTAAAAAAATTAGAAAAAATGAACACAAAAACCAGTAATGAAGATGAAATTTTTGTCAAATTTAGTAAAATGAGTTGTACTATTCGTCCATAGACCCTATTATATAACAAAATTTTCGAAAAGTTCAAAATGGCGCCAATTTGAAAAGGTTTTTCAGTACCTATTTCTTATCTAAATCTTTTAATAGTTAATTTTGTAAAGCTTGATGATCGGTATATATCAATCTTGAAAATTTAAGAGTGCAATCAAGTTGGTATGTAAAACAGCAAAATTAATTACGTCATATGTCAGCTTGCGATCAACACCTCTTCTGCTATTTTAAACTTTACAAAACCATGTTGGCAATACTTTTACTTTTAACAAATGGGATGAAATTATATAAAAACATAGCCTATCCTTCAAAATTTTTCATATATTTACTTTGACCAAATTGAGATCAATATTTTACTCAATTGTATTGGAAGATCTAAACATAAATAATCATATAATGTTTTATAAATAAGAAGCTTATACTTGCTTGAAAAAGGCGTTATCTGTATTTTAAAACTCCAAATATCAAAGAATTATTTCATACCGTGGCAAACAGTTTCTTACCGATGATAGATAATGCAACAAAGATGCTCAGAGATCGATCAGTTCCGTGTGGTCATCTGTTGGTTAGTCTAACAAACAAAAGCCTTCAGATCTAATCCGTACCATAGCACGCACTCCGAGACCAACAAACACACCTGGACTGTGGGGTGGCCACGATTATTTCAAGATAGATTGGCTACATAATGTCTTGTTTTTATATATTGCTGTTTTTGTCTGACAGAAACAATGTGGGTTAGACATGGGGTAGTTCTTACTTAGGGGGTGAAGACCCTAGCAAACTATACTGGTATTATGATAATAGTTCCACCTTTGTCCTATCCTTGGTCGTCTCCATCCACTCTTAAAAAGAATTATGTCATAATAAAAGAGCGTCCTTCTTAAACAAAGAAGGTGTCAATTATGTCTCATTTAAGGGTTTGGTACTTTGCAGCAAACTGTCGACACTTAAGGATAGTTGTCAAAGACATGCGGTTACTTTCTCACACATATTCGTATATCCGACATTTTGTATTTTGCGTATTTGTTACGCAGTTACGTCAAACCAGTGTACCAACCGTTGTGAACTTATAGAATAATAGTTTCCCAATAAGGTTTTTAAATTTAATTTTAGGTTTTCGAATGGTAACCACTCAAAACCGTTACAAGCTATTGGCCGTGTATAAACGACCGAAGCTAGAGATTAAAATAAAAAATAAAAAAATTTATATAAATAAGAACAGATTTCTACAATTTTCTCACTTATTAATTTTTGTCTAACGAAAAAACAAAAATCTTCTTTATTTAAATGAATTAAAACCTTATTTCAAAATGTCGACCGTTTAAAACAGTTCTTTGGTAGTTTTTTCATAACTGGGGCAAATTGTAGTTTACAATACCATATTTTTGCGCAATTTGGCGGTCTTATGTAGCTTGGAAAATAAACGTATGTTAAAAGAAATTTGCCTCCCGTTTGTTGTCGTATTAGCGAGTTTTTTAAGAAAATCTCTTTGTTAAGAAATTAATAGTTTTTTCTTGTTATTTAAAGGCAAAAAAACCTTTTTTAAAAGAAGAAAAGAGTATAAAATAAAGATTCCTAACCCTCGACTACTCAAATAGCTTTAGGGTCGGTAAAGAACAAGATTTGGTCAAGAGAGAGACCTGAAAGAGAGGGATCTAACCTAAGACTACACGAAGACTACAGTAAATCCAGCTAAGTCCCTCCGGATTACCAACCCCGTACTCATTAAAGTGAGCCCCTAAGGGTTTAATAGACTAAAACGTACGAGACATTGTCCTGAATATGATTATATATATATATATATATATATATATATATATATATATATATATTGTATGCTAATAAAAGTAATATATCAGTTATCTTTCATAAACAATCTAAAAGCGTTTTACTGAGTTAATAATGTGAAATAACCGGCGTTTTCTTAACTAGATAATTCTCATCCCCCATTTGTGACTGACTGCTGACGTTCATCGATCATAAAAGAAACGAGTTGCATAAAATTACGTTTAAACAATGAGGTTATGATTGTGTATCTCATGGTTCTTTTATGCGGCGAGGCTGTGTGTTTGCCGCGAACAATAGAGATGTAACATGGGACTCTCTTTTTTGAAGCGCTTCAAGGGAAAATTTGATTTTCTTGTTCAAACACAGAGTCGAGTCTAGGGACAGTATTATATAGGACAGGTCTCTGTACAAGGGTGAGATAGACTTGAGTGTGTAGTCTACATACATTATAGTGTCTAATACAGAGTTGGAGACGATAAAGTAATTCTCACTACAGTTTTAAACACAGATTTGTCGTATAAATCACTGCGATGCAGCACAGCTGTGTAGCTGAGCGAAAGTGGCAGCTATTTAAATGTGACTCGCGTATTATTCTTATTCAGTACCATTACGAAATGAAATTGAAATAAAATATTTTACATCACTGTAAACATGCTCAGTTTAACCTACAACTTAAAATACACCAGACGTTTAGTTCTAACTTAGTAGACAAAGGAATTAGTTGTAGAACAACTGTTTAAATAAGTTAAATTTTGTTTAACAGTTTGCAGTTTGATAATAAGTTATGAAAAGAACGGTTTTAAATATATTTGATTGTAACAGTTTTAATGATGGTTTACAACACGCGTTATTATAACTGATGTTATGTCTAGGTTAGGGGTAACATGTATAGAGTTAAATCTTGAATTGGAGTAGGAGTGGGGTTAGTAGCCGACTTAGAAATAACTGAAAATATTTTGTTCAGTTATGAATTCTGAATGTTTTAGTTAAATTAGGTCTGGTTTATTACAACTACTCACTAACCTTAAATGATTTTTAAGCTTTATTTTTGACACGGATGGATATTTACGGCTGTTATGTTGATACAAAATGATCGTTTGGTTAAGATTCTTTTTCTATCGTAGAAAAAATTTGAGCGTATAACTGGGAGGAGCTTTTAATTCCACATGTAATAAGCTATTTTTTGGAAATTTATTTCCTAAATTCTAAAATGAGCAACTACTTTGAAATTTAATAATAGTTTTTTAATGAATTTGATCACCGAATTGTAAAACCAAGTTTAAATAACAAATTGAGACATAAATTGAGGCTTTTTTCATCTTTTTTATTTGGTCTAACTAGCATATATATTAGGGTTTTATTTTTTGAAAATTAAGTAGGCTTAAGTTTTTTTATGATTTGGCGTAGGCTATAGGAGATCGTCGTTAAACTACAAAAACTGGAATAGAGGAGAGTTTCTTACTTGGATAATATAAATTGATTCGAAATTAACCAAAATTAAGCAACAAAACGTAGATTAAGATCCAAGTAGCTGGAGTAATCTATCATCTTCTTGTCTTATGTCATTTCCTTGTGAGTCGTGTTAGGATTTGTGTGTGGGATACTTTAAAAAGGAAAATGTTTATGTGACACAACACACATAATATGGGTAAAAACATACAAAATGTGCCGAGTCGATTAGCCCAAATCGATTAGGCTTAATGATATAGCTTTAATATTATAATGAAAGCCTTTGGTTGATCTGATTGGAATAACTAACTACAAATAAAATAGTCTATTGGTTATTTTAATTAATAAGCTGTTATTTAATTTGTGAACATGGTTGCTATGGTAACGAATTTCGAAATATATAAACTTTCAAGAAACAGACAGATGCTCTTTTTTGTTAATTTCGGGCAATCAGAACTTTTGACTTGTGTCATAAATTAAAAATCCACTCTCGTGAAGTGAATCCACATACGTCGACGATTTCTAACTAGGTACAAAAATCCTGTTGATGGTTCAAATCGTTTTTGAGGAATAATGTTAGTTATATTACTATTTCAACTTTTTGTCAACTGATTCAATGAACCCAAATTCAGTTAAAACAAAGGAATGAAACAAATAAATGTTAAGAATTTATATTATTAATATATAAAAGAAGATATATTTGTATTTATACATACGTTATAAAACCATATTACGTATATAGGAACGCGTCCGACACCCATTTTTTCGTATAAATATATAATGTATCTAAAGGTTTGTAATTATTTTGGACTAAAAGTACTTCTTAACAGAAAGATAAAATTGAGTGATAACAGAGCAACTATAAACGACAAGATGCCGAAGAGATTTCAGGAAGCAGGATATTATGCAAATAATTGACAAAAGTTAACCTCAAAGGAATAAATTGGAATGGCTTCGTAGTTGTTAAGGTCTGTACATTGTGTCGTATCCCCTAAGCTAACATGGATTAAACTTATCCATCTAGTCTTATCCTTGAGTTTGAAAAGATGCTCGAGTAAATATTTGTGTTGTGATGGTTGTCTAATAAATAGCAAGTCCTTGAAGAAAGGAAGAGTGGAGGATAAGGTAAGGACTCTTAAAGATTGTAGAGATAAGTTAGGCTCTCTTCAGAGTGAAAGACCTCCATCTCATACATCTCTGTAAGACATCAGTAACGGCCTAAAGATAGCATGGGTCAATATCCACCCCCACCACAACACAGTGATTTCAGATCTCTTTCATAATTTCAATTTCAAAAAATGTTATTTTTAGTTTACGAGGTAAAAATCATGAACAAATTTGGGATTAAAACTAGTTTGGTAAAGTGTAAAAGTGGTTGAACTTATAGTTTCTTAAATTTTATAAAAAGTGTTGTAATGTGATAAAATTAATGCTGCAGAAAGATTGCACAAACTTACTCACATAGTCATCTACAAAACCAAACATTTACTAAAAGTAATAATCGTGGAATTGTTAATATTTATTAAAAATATTTCTATAATACTGTCTAAAATATTTTTGAAAAAATTAGAAATAGTTTCTTTACTTATTGACTTTCCCTCTCTACAGGGTGTTTTTGAATTTTTCCTTACAAACTTCGGGGTATTGTCCCTTGAGTAAAAGAAACTTAAAACAACAAGGGGTCTATCTCGTTTCGTTTTTGTTTCTCCATCCATGTGTTTTTTTACAAAATATTTATTTTTAAAAGGCTCTACAGAATTGAACCAAATTTGGGTGTACTGTTGCTATTGTTAATTTCATAATAACTCTAAAATCAGCCATTTTACAAACAACTTTAAAAGAACAATCTTTTTGGTAAATTTTATAACAAGTCTTTTGTTTTTAAAATTGAGTAAAAAATAAACGATATTTTGAATTTTTTTCCGCCCATACATGGCCATGTTCCTGTCCTCCAAAATGTTTATCTTAAACTGTTGATTGCTGAAGTGCAAAAAACAGTGGTTTAATTGTTGAATCATTAACAGTAAACTGATCAGCTGTTCTATTGTTTGTTAACAACAGCTGATTTGTTGAATTTCCACCATCAATAAGTAACTACATTAATTGTCATATTAATTAAAGTTCATAAAAGACATTTTTGTACAACTAAAATTTCAGTTAATAAACAGTTAATTTTATTAGACAAATGTGAATAAAACTCCAATTAAAATTTATACTTAAAAAATCTTCATTTATTCATTAGCCTATCCTGAAGAGTACAAGAAATTCCCAATCTCGTCTATTTTTTACCCTTTTTAAAAACAAAAGCAACTATGGATTTGTCATATAAATAACTAAAAGCAGTTGTTCTTGTAATGTTTTTGTAAAAGGTTAGTTTTAAAGTTATTTCAATTTCGGAAGGCCGTCATTTTGAAACGAGTTAGGTTACAACGGAAGTTATCACACTAACTGAAACTAACAATAGCACCAAAATCTGGTTCAATTCTATAGGGCCGTTTTTTAAAAAACGATTTAAAAACAAAACATATAGATGGACAGACGTCCAACGATGCGAGACAGAGCCTCCTGGTTGTATTAGGTTTTTGGCTTCTTTTTACCCAAGGAATAAGTTTGTAGAGTACGGAAACACCCTGTATAATTTTCAAGGAATATATGTTGGTTCAACCTCTTGATCTTTTTCTTTTAAATATTTTGAAATAATGCAATTTACGTCGCTTGTGTCATAAACGTAAATTATATTTGATTGAAATCGAGTTTTTCATTATAAATGATTTTATCATTTGTTCTCATTTCACCATAGTTTGAACAAAATCGTTAGAACTGAGCTTAGAAATTTCCTAAGTTGGAAATGGTTATATGGTGACCAATTAGTTTGTATGGATTATTAGGGGTTATATTTTAGTAATAAAATGGTTACAGATTTTTGAAAAATAAGAATTTTGAGTTTCGGTCTTATTCAAAAAAATGTACTAATAGAAAAAATGAAAATTCAAGAAATATGGCCTACCTGTATCAAAAATTACATCAAAATCGGTCCATCCGTTCGGACTGTAGAACACTGAGCAGGCGACAGAGAGGCAGATATTCAGAAATAAATTGGCTTTGCTTCTGAAAATCTCAAAACGGATGTATCCAACCGATCGTAGTAAAGATTTTCTGGTTTCAATGACTTCTAAATTAAAGTTTTCTTGATAATTGCCTTCCCAAACTCTTTTTAAGTATTATGATTTTAGAAGTAAGATAGTCAGTGTTTCATAACGATTTTAGACACTGTACCATCCTTTAATTGAATATTAAGGAATAAGTAAAAAACATTTTGGACTTTACTCATTTATAAATTTCTTTTCATTCATTATTTATGCCAATGGTTAAATAATTTAAATGTGTTAATGTGCTGTCACAGTTTGAACGAACGATTAGGATGAAAGAATCGGTTACTTCATCGTGCAAAAAATTTAAATGATTTTAAACGAAATTTTCACTTTTTACACATTAGGCTTAGTTATGTAGATAAATACCCATTCGGTCATTAATACAGTAAGTTCATTCTTTTTCTATAAATCGAATACAAACATTTGACTTTGCAAAATTTTAAATTTACAATCAATTTTTAAAGAAACGGTTCTACATCAGATACGCAAAAATCTGGCGCATATGGTTGTGTTCGATATGGGTCACCACAAACACATTGCAAAGAAATCAATCAAGAACATATGTTTGGATAATGCGCGTACATACACACGCGCGCACTCTCAACACTAGTGCACTATCGAGTTACTAAACCGTCTTTGTATGGTGGGCTTTCTCAATTATCCACCAACAGATGCGGTAAACGTATCCATGTAAACAAACCCTACCATCATTTCAGTAAAAGCAGTTTTTAGAGAACTTTTTGAAAAGCAGCTTGTGTTCAAAAGGCATCTGTGAATTATAAAGAAAAGGTTGGAGTTTTTCACTGCACGGTGTGGTCGCTATGTTTTATGTTGACTATTTCGATAACTAAGTATTTATAAAGGAATACACTAAATACTAATTCGGTAGGCAGATGAAATGCTGATAGAAAGGGAATTTATTTTTGTGTATATCACTGACGAACTCAGTCTTATCATCGACATGTATTAATTCTCAAACTGGACCAAAATAAGATATTATAAACTATTTCCCTCGTTATTTAATGGCGAAAAACCTTTCAGTTTGCTTAAGGTAGAAAAGAAAAAAAGTATTTCATAAAGACTCCTAGCTCTAAAATACTCTAATAGCGTCAGAGTCGAAAGAGAACAAGAGTTGGTCAAGAGAGACCTGATACGAAAGATGATATACAGAGACCTAACAAAGACTTCATGAAAAAATAAGTCTAGATCCAGCTAGAGGTCTTCAGATTGATACGCCTGACTCACCACTATAAGTGCGCCCCTAAGGGCGTCAAGGTGCACAAAATAAGTTATAGACTTATTTGTTGTTTAATAGTCTTTTGTTGTTTAATGGCTAAAAACCTCTCAGTCACCATCGTCTTAAAATATAAGGACGTCTAGTCTTTGAATACTCTAATAACGCCAGAGTCGGAAGAGAACAAGAGCTGGTCAAAAGAGACCTGATAGGAACGATGAAGAAGAGGGATATAACCCAATACTTCATGAAAAAATGTCTGGATCCAGTAGAGTAGTGGAATTAATCCTGAGGGCGCCAAGCTGCAAAAAAGTAAAGTAGGCCTATAATAGGTTATTTTCTTTGTTGTTTAATGGCTAAAAACCTCTGTCACCATCGCCTTAAGGCAGAAAAGAACACAAAATATAGACTTCTAGCCTTCGAATACTCTAATATCACCAGAGTTGGAAGAGAACAAGAGTTGGTCAAGGGAGACCTTATTGGAACGATGAAATAAAGGGATATAACCCAATATTTCATGAAAAAATCTCTAGATCCAGTTAGAGTACTGGAGTTGATACGACTATACTCCACTATAAGTGTGGGCGCCAAGTTGTAAACAATAAAGTATTATAGACTATTTCCTAGTTGTTTAACGGCGAAAAACCTCTGTCACCATCGCCTTAAAGTATATAGACTTCTATCCTTCGAATACTCTAATAGCGTCAGTGTTGAAAGAAAACAAGAATTGGTCAAGAGAGATACGAAAAATGAAAGACAGAGATATAACTCAAAACTTCATGAAAAATAAAGCTAGGGCTCTTCAGGATTAACACGGCCGCACTCAGTATAAGCATAGAAGAAGGAATTAGAATAAGAAAGCCACAGACCATGTTAAACGTGATAAAAATATCCTTACTTTGGTTACTGGACAACAGAAAGCGCTACTTGTGATATAGTAGCCAAGCCTTTTTGTTCCGATGCTACTAGCGCTTTCTGTTGTCCCGTAACCAAACTAAGGATATTTTGTATCACGCTAGAGCTTATACCTATGACTTTCTTATTCTAATTCCTTCTTCTATGGAATAAGTGAGGCCCTGAGTAGGCAGGGCTGCACAAAATAAGGTTTTAAAATCTACCATAGGATCTATAAATACGAATATTTCAAATAAACAGTACAAAAACATGTATAAACTTACACGTCCATTCACAATTAAACAAAAATATTCTTCGTAAGAAATGTCACATCCGTAGTTAGTTGTCAGTAAGTTAAAATCAATCAATTTAGGATTTTGTAGATAATTTTAAGCTTTCATAAATATTGAGCTTGACTTGTAAGATGACATACTTGATAGAATAAAACTTGTTACAGTTTAGATATTGTAGATCGTGCCTCACTGAAGATGACTACTTTGTAATAAAACGCGTTTGAATATCAGTTTAAACTTGCTTAATTATACACTCATATTGAGAGTAATTATTATAAGATTAGAAATAGTGTTTAAATGAAGGCTGTCAATATTAGTTTTCTTTTTATTATCAATTATTCTTTAATTTCATCAAAAGTAAATTACATCGATTTTTAGAAATTATGTTTTTAAGTCCAATATTTAAGTTCCAAGTCCGAGGTTTTTTGTTTTTATCTATAACTCACGAACTTTTTTGAGAGATGGCGACCAATAAGTTTTTGGGTACTTACGATTTAATTTTAAACAAAATTTGATCAAAATCGTTGCTGTCCTTTTGAAAAAAATCTAAATTTATTGCTTGGTATTGCGATCCTGTAAATTTTGAATTACCGAAAAAAAAAGGAAAAAAAATTAAAAGTTGGGAGGTAAATATAACGCTTATAGAACTAAGGAATTTTAATGTTTAAAATTCGAATGTCAATCGAAGCCATTGTTACCTATCGATTTCACCGTCGTCAACTCCTAAAAGAAAAGCACCGCTTGTTTTTTAGCAGGTTGAGAAGTTATCCTACTTATAAATGTAAATTAATTCCTTGAACTAGGGGGGAATGGGGGAATCCCGGTAGTCAGGTAGCCCCGGTAGGTTGTGTATTGCCATTCTGACAATATTCTTTCAATGTCTGATGGGTGCTGCGATATAGTGGCGTTCTGGTGAACTAAAATTGCAAACGCCGCCATTACCGAGTCAGTAGTTTTGGTTTGACGACGCTCTGAATTTTCAGGATGTGTTTATTCTAATTTTTGCCTGTTTTCAACTCATTGTAAGTACCATTTGCTTTTAAATTCAATTATTGTTACAAATACCATATGTGGTATATTTTGTTAGCTTCAATTTAATGTAGTATTCGTATAGTTTTAACATTTCTGTTAGGGCCTTTAGGTTAGTTTTCGTTAACCAGACCTTTTGGGTAATCCCGGTAGATCACGATGGGGTAATGGCAGTAGCTTACCGGCGCTCCCCCAAACAGACGGTAAAACTATAATAAGCCAAATAATATATTTTTTTTACGTTAGGCCTAATACATTTTATGGATCTGTTGCAGATGCCAAGAAACTATAAACGTAAGACTACCAGGGGGAGCTGGGGGGAAGAAACCCTAAAAGAAGCTTTGAAAGCAATAGAAAATGGATCATCAATAAATGCAGCTAGCAAACTATTTAAAATTCCATTCAGCACTCTTCAAGAGCGTAAACAAAAGTCTAAACAGACAAAACCTATGTTAGGGCGCAACAGCACCTTTTCCTTGGAACAAGAAGAGGCTCTAGCTACCAGAATCAAATATTTGTCTAATATTTTCTATGGATTGTCAACTCATGAAGTAAGGCGAGTGGCTTACGAGTTCGCGGAGAAAAATAATATACCTCACAGATTCCCACAAAATGAGCGTTTGGCAGGCCGAGACTGGCTATATAATTTCTTGAAACGGAATCCCTCTGTGGCTACCAGAAAACCCGAAGCCACGAGTATCAACAGAGCTACTGCTTTTAGCCGTGAAAATGTAAAAATATTTTTTGATAATTTAGAACAGGTTTATGGGAAAACTATATATTCAGCAGATCGCATATACAATGCAGACGAGACCGGAATCACTACCGTTCAAGAACCTGGTACCATTTTGGCTACAAAAGGTAAAAAAAGAGTAGGATCCGTTACGAGTTGGGAGCGGGGTAAACTTGTTACGGTAATGTGTGCGATGAGTGCGGAGGGAAATTTTGTACCCCCGATGTTTATTTATCCGCGCAAAAGGATGAGTCCCTTGCTGAAAAAGGATGGTCCACCATGTGCCATATATGAATGTTCCCCTAAGGGCTGGACAAACGAAGGCCTATTTGCAACCTGGCTTAAACATTTTGTACATAATACAAAATCGACTGTGGATAATCCAACACTATTAATATTAGACAATCACAACAGCCGTACAACTCTAGAGGCTTATGATATATGTAAGGCCAATGGAGTCACCATAGTGTCATTACCTCCGCACTGCTCCCACCGACTTCAGCCTCTCGACGTTACGTTTTATTCACCCCTTAAAGGGGCATTTAAAGCAGAGTGTGACCGGTACATGAAATCCGAGAGGCTGGTAAGAATTACCCCGTATGAATTAGCAGGTCTTTTTAACCATGCATATTCAAGAGTGGCAACCGTTGGAGTTGCTGTGTCGGGTTTTAAAGTAACTGGTATTCACCCTTTAAACCCAAATATTTTTTCTGATGTTGACTATTGCGCTGCAGATGCACTTTTAGATGGACCAAACCTGACTCTTCCAGTTGTTGAAAATGACGAGGTGGAAATAGAGACCAGGGGAGCAGCTTCAGTGGCACTGAGCAGTGCTGAGCACCAATCCTCACAGCCAGAGATCAGTGACCAAGTTTTGAATGTCACATTTGAGGACCTAATCCCCCTTCCATCAACGTCTTCTGCTCCTGCAAAATTCAAACCAAGGGAAAAGCAAAAATCGTCGATTTTGACGTCAACACCTAAAAAGAAAGAGTTAGAAATTGCAGCAGAAAAAAGGAAGAACAAGGAATTAAAAAAAGAAAATGCAGAACTAAAGAAACGAACAAAAGATCTTTTTCGTCAGTTAGATTTACCAATGCCTACAAAGTCTATTAAAAAAGAGAAGGCGGTTCAAAAAAAGAACTTAAAGCCTAAGAAAAATAAAAACAAGAAGATTAAGAAAGACTTCTCAGACTCCGACGATGAAGATGCAAATGGGCCTATTGACGAAAGAATTCTTTGTGACGATGATGAAATGGATGATTTACCAGGAACTGAAAATGAAAATACATGCTTTGTATGTGGTGAGTTTGGTCAAGATGGAGAAATATGGTACCGATGTACAGGCTGTGGCATTTGGGTGCATTCGTTGTGTAGTGCAGCGGATTCACCAGAGGCATTCCTATGTGACAAGTGCATTAAGGGCTAATATGACTGTCCCACATAGTAGATTAAGATTTTTTATCATGTAATATCATAAAATAATATCATTTAATATCTTAGATTCTAAAATATATTTTTCCATTACTCTTCAAATGCAATTAATACACGCAAAGTCTGATTGTTAAGACTGACATTTATTCAACTTATGTTCCTAATATTGTTATAGTATTTCTTATAAATAAAGAGAATTGAGTGTTTTATAACAAAACTGTTTATTATTTATTACATCCTCTAAAATAGGGAGTCAAATAGCTATTCAATATAACATTTTGATATAAAACATTTTATCCATATAAAATACATGGCCAAATACTCTACTGTCATTACCCCAAGGGTCGGGCAATACCGGTAGATGTAATAGACATAGTTGTTATTTTTTTATATTTTGTATTTAAGTGTTAGACATGTAAAATATTTATGGTGTAAACTAGACATTCGAATCTATAAAGGAAGATATAAATAATATGTTTGCATTCGTTGAATGGCATTTTGTGAGGGGAATTGCTTAACTTACCGGCATTCCCCCATTCTCCCCTATGTCATATCCTTTAATGCCCACACCCAAGTGCGAGTGGTTGTGGGTGTGCTTCTATGTGATCAGCTGTCGCAGATGTTATAGTCACACCTGTGTCTCCACAGGTCACTTATTACTGTCTTACCGTCTTGCTAATTTTATAAGTCATTTTAAGGTTTTTTGTTTAATAGTTTACATGTGGAGATAAGGTTAGCGTATTTTAAAATTTTCATGAATTAATTTTTACCATATTTTATCCTAAAGTAAATAATTTTGGTTTTTCTATTTTATGAAAATTTGGGTGTGTCTGTCGTAAGGCCTAACTTCAAAACTTCAATTTTTTTCAAAATCAGGTAAACTAAATTTGTATTAATTTTGGCTAAAGTGTAGCTCTAAGGACTAAATTGGACTTCAACTCCCCAAAAATGCCCGTTCGGACGTTACTAGTCTGAAAGCGATCATACGATAAATAGGCTACGATTAGAGTGAATTCGTCCTTTAAGGTGGAATATTTCAAGTGAGGTCCAATTGTTTTTGATTAAATTATGTTAAAATGTCCTAAACCAATGTGCCGTGGTACGAGAAAGAACATTAAGATTCACGATTAGCAGTTTCTTTCGATATAGCTGAAACTGCGCAGAAGTTCTGCGCATTCGTCTTAAGCAATCGTATAAACCTAACCTCAAAAAAGCTGATTTATAACAGCTGATCAGTTAAAACATCTGAATCGTTATAGGTAAACAGTGGTAAAACACATCTGTTTGAATCGCTGTCAAATTGCAAGTTGCTACGGAATAATAACATTGTACTTTTATATTTATTCAGTATTTTAAATTCAAAATTAAATATTTTTTATAGTGTAAGATATACCAAAGCATAGGGTTTATATGTCTATGAATATAGGATTGGCTTAATTAGACCATTAATCGTTTCTAATGTACAGTTATCACTTTAATTAGATATACATAAAATTATTTCAGTAGGATAATATTTGTATTAAACATACTGGAATATATATATAAACGATTTTCTAGATTCATCCTCGCTCAATCGAATTTATAACCCGTTTAAATATAGCATATGTAATTATTATAGGAAGATTTTTGCTTTGATATAAGACCAGAGCGTTTTCTCTCTTGTCTTTATAATCTTGATGACTTGGAAAATATCCGCCTCTTGTGAAACATACGCGGGAACATGGCGTTGATGAGACGCGAAGATGAGGCGGGGGAGGGGGTACTTCAAAGTAAATTTGTTGTACGTACAGTGTTTTATTACATTGATTTGTTTTGACGCTCTATCAAGCTCTGTCGTCTTAATTCAAATACGCAACCTATCGAAAAGAGCAAAACACAAATGTCGTTATACGCGTGCGCAGGAGGGTTAGTTTAGATAGAAGTGAGACAAGTTATGATTACACAAATTGCATTAAACAATCAAGATAGATTAAGTTGTCTTTGAAGGGAATACAACACAAAATATTGAATATCAAGAGATTATTTTAAATCAGAGATTTAGTTCTTATGCAACTGGCAAATACAGTAGGGTATATTTATTTCAGATTATTGATATGTTTTTATTTATTTATTTTTAAAGAGCCTAACGAAAATTAGTTAGGCTTGACATTAAACTTTTTATAAAATATCATTTATTAATAGGCTACATAAATAAATATATATAATGTTATAATTTCAATACATTTGACGTCTATCTTTTTTATAAATGTATAATTTCTAACCAATGTAAACACCAAACTATATGTAAAGTCCAAATTTGTAACACATATTTAAATAATTAATGGTGGTTACTCAACAAAAAATCATAAATATACGAAACTGTATTTCAAAATGGTGCCTATTAAAAATATTTAATGCCTAATATTTTGAAAACTGTCTAGTTTAAAAAACCTTGAAAAAGAAAATGTATCAACTTTTTAAAACAACTGAAAACATGTTGTAAGTACAAAATAATCAAGATATCAATAAAGAACTAAATCTTGTTAATTGACTAGATCATACAATAACTTTCTCAGAGTCACAATGTTTTAATATTTTAAAAGAAACTAATAAATAAACAATCTAACATCTAATTATCAATCCTAACAAGAATACAATTATGATGGTTTAGGTTCAAGATACAATAAACAAGATTGTTGTTTTACTACCGATTGAGAAATCTTGTATGTTAAAAACTAAAAGTTTTTTTTTAGATTTTCAGGATTTGGCGAAACCATTGCAAGTCCTAGACAATTACCAAGAATTAGTTTTTTCATGTCTCAATTATTTGTTTGAAAGAACGAAAACTTCACTAGACAGATGGTTGAAATTCTAATGATCAATTGCTGAACTAGATAATGACCGGTTGTGACATGCGGATTTTATTTTTAAACGGAATTCTGTAAAAACAAATCTTGATTTACCAGAAATTTTAAAAGGAACTAACAAATCAGCAGTTTAATAGCAACCGAAAACGTATTATCACGACTGAATCTTGACATTGGAAAGGTTTAGCTTTAGAAAGGTAGACGTCCAAAATGAAAACGCTATGCTTCATTAAAAGTCGTTAGTTATAACTACACTTATCACCATAATTAAGCTATAGGAAGAAATTATGGAAACTATTTTGAAATCATAAAACGTAGGCTATTAGTAGTTCCTAAAATTTTTAGCTCACTACTTTTTAAGATGTTAGTTAATTAGTCCTACGAATTAGAGTTAATTGTTTAAAGTTTGTGAAGATTCTTGGTCAAACTTCAAGAGGAAGGGGGGGATTGGTGTTCTCGCGTGGTTGCCTGTTCGAGAACCGATACTCCCGCTACATTAGCTCCTACCTTCATTACAACTTGGCCTCTCTTTGTCCGATTCGATTAATTTAGATTAGAGTCTTATCCAATCGTGCACGACATACGTGTAGAGTAACTTTACTTTGCCCAAGTTATGTTAATTGTGTGTTTTAACACAAAACATATCCACATTGATAACTAGCAATGAAACTTTGTTGTTCTTGTTATTATGTTCTATACACAAGAGAAGGACTAAAATATCTTCAGATGGTGTAAATAAGAATAAAAAGTGTAAAAACAATGCACAAACTTTATTATTCACCCAAACAAAAACTATCATCACCAAACAGTCAGCCAAAAGTGAAATGAACCAAAGATGCTGTCTTTGAAAAAGCTATTTATAAATAGGGCCTAAATTCGAGTAATTTCGATCTCTTTATACGGCGATAAAAGTTCATTTTTGTTTCTTGCCAATTATTTCTAAATCTTAATATTTATTTTGACTTGCAATTTTTCACACAGGATTGGGTCATTAATCTTCACATTTGACTAAAAATTTGAACGAAATTGGTAGGAGCAGATTTTGTGGATTACGCCTTTTAACAACCCCCTAGGCCGAATTAATGGAATTTTACCGATTTTTGGCAGAAATTGTTGAAGCTACAGGATAGCTGAAAGACATTTTCACTATTTTTTGTTATTAATTAAGATAGATTAACACTGTTAAGTTGAATATTCTTTGTAGTATCCTGTTTCTATGAGACCAAGTTTTTCAATTTTTGACTTAGATGGATGAGAGAGGAGGCCAGGTGGAGGGGGGGGGAGGGTAAGTAAAAACTTTTAAATGGGACATATGGTCATGTGATAGGTCCTCGACGAGATAAGACAAATTTAGTTACATTTAGACAAACTGTCTGTCAAGAGAGCTCCGCTTTATGAAACTGGTTTAAACATTTAATAAAAATGGTTTTCTTGTTCCTTGTTTGCCTATTGTTAATGTTTTAGAGCAAGTGTGTCATTTAAGGGCTATTTCTGTAGGATACTTATACATTACTTATACTTTCTGTAGTGAATTATAGATCTTGGATTATTTTAGGCATAGACAATGTCATAATAATTTAAAGAATCTTTGAAACAATTTCGATACAATTCTGTAAATAGTACTGAGCAAAATTTCAATTTAATGTTTTACTTTTTTTTCGTTTTAAATATGCCTATACTGTTGGCAAGAAAATTTAATACGAAGCAATTTGATAATTATTGGAATTTAGTGGTAAATTTAAAACTATTATATCTCTGTAATGAAAAGGAAAAAAATATATTTTTTGTGTCTGTCTCACCGGATGTAGTATCAGGCTGTATGAAAGGAGGCTTCAGTTGATACAGCTGTCCAAGAGTCTTCTGTTGACTTTACTATGTACACATCATAACAGACTCTATTAATTAAATAACGGAGCCTATCTTTCTTCAGAACACGCCATTGTAATGCAAAGATAGATTGTGAGCTTATTTTCGGCTAACGGTATTTTTTTTTTTTTAAAGAAACTGGCAAATCCATTGTTAATATGAAGATTACTTACGTAGATCAATAAGAATAATTATAATCTTTAAGTAAGTTGGACATCATGATGTAATATTCATAATTATTATTTACTTCTTTTTCCATTATTAGGCTACGTTTTGTGATAAGTCAAAAAGGGATGTTGTGTTTTTCATGGATATCAGTTTTGAAGTACAAAAAATAGCCTTTGAAAATATCTGTTGTCTGTGAAGTGTTAAACTTTTTTTATTATTATACATTTTTCGGACATTTGCCATCATTTGTGTGTTAAAAATTCAAAACACGACGTTTAGGGAATAAGAATCAATTCCCGTTATCAATTGACTAAAAACTAAAGAAACATGGAACTAGAAACTAAGCCTATGTGAGAAGTAAAATTAAATAAGAATTCCACCAACCTTAATATCTAACGGGAACCTATAGGCACTTGATAACGGGAATTGATTCTTTTTCCCGAAACGTCGTGTTTTGAATTTTTAACACACAAATGATGGCAATTGTCCGAAAAATGTATAATAATAAAATTGAATTTCCATCATTAACAAATAACTTCAAACAGAGAGAAGTGTTAAACGATACAATTTTATTTATGAGTAGATTTTGTTCATATCTCTTTGAATTATATGATTAAATTTAGTGGGTAGCTGCTTTAAAACGTAAAGAATAAAATAAAAGTTATCGATCAACCACCTCCAAAACAGATGATTAGGATGTAGATTTATAAACAAATAGCCCATGAAGTTATTATTAAAGAAGAAATCAGTTTTAAAGATTTCTCTAAAATTTATTTGAAATGTGAAACTTAATGACCCAAACCACTGTGAAAATCTCAAGTAAAAGAACCACACAACCTTAGAGAGAGTTTATATTTATTTTGTATTGTTGTGAACAAATACATTATTTGTAACCTATAAAAAGAGTCATTAAACATTAAATAAACAAACACTGTACAAACATTATACTACAACTAAGTATTCAACATTACATAATGTAACTTATATATAAAATTTGACCAATAGTTATCAAATTAAATACAAATTTCACAGAAAGTTGATTGGTGGGTTGGCCCATCTATAATACCATTTTTTGGAGTCTTATCTCCCAAAGAAAATTTAGTTCTTCCATATGTAGCCTATAAGTAGCAAATATACTTTTTGTAGAGATGGTTATGAATATTATTTTTGGTTAGGATTGGTTTTGCACATGGGCGTGTGAGAAAGTCAGTGCATGTTTTTACTGAGTTTATTTAATAACACCACCAACATGTTGACAGTAGAGGAGGTAGATTTATTTTGTTTTTTTTTTCACGTAAACTCCGTCCTTGGTATTAATATATGTTGATCAATAGGCTGCACAAAATGATATGCCGCCATTTTGAAATTTTCCAACCATATTTTCAAATAATATTCTAGGTATAACAAAAACCCTAACCTATTTGGTAAATTTAACTGATATTCTACTAAAATTCCATATCATGTATCTATTATTGGTAATTTTAAAAATAAATTTGAGGTTATCTTTTCAATAGATTTGATTTTTTTTTAAGAGAAAAGCTTTAAATTAAATATTTCTTTATTTTCAAAGTAAGAAAATTAAATAGAAAGTGGTATCTTAGTACAAATGTTGAAGTGAGTACTTCAGTACTTCCTTCTCACAAAACAACATGGTATCGAAGAATTTAAATAGCTCAAGAATACGTTAATTGAAGAGAATTTCTAAAAAAATACATTAAAAGAAGTTCTTGAAATCAATACTTCCTGACAACGAAGGGATTGTATCAAATCCATTTCCTTACGATAACCAACTAGGCCACGAATGAATGGGGTCCATCTGACGTGGCTAAAACTTTAATCATGCAAAGTTGACGTCCTTGAAGCGAACAGTATTGTTTCTTGTCCGCAGAAACAGGATGTTCTGATTGAGATGGAAACCATGGTCCGTAGATCCTCAGGAATGTATTGTTTTACTTCCGGTTGCAACATCCTGGCCAAGTTAAGCCCTCTGTCCCTCCACTCTCTAGGACTCCTCCCATCTCCTACTTCCACTTCCATTCCATCGGGTTCAGTCGACAATGCCTAATCACAGTATCTAGCTCATTGACCGGACCAATCCAAGTTTGTCGATTTTCCTCTACTTTTGCAGAAAAACACCTTTCGTTACGCCCAAGATAATTATATTATAAAATTACTTTACCGATGTTTTAATATGACAAGGTGTTATTTAGTTTTCATCTTAATAATTTGAAGAACGTCATGAAGTTACTTCAGTGCATTTAAACAAAAATATATCTCACTTCCGAAAACATAATTTGAATTGTAATCCTTAGTTAGTCATCCATCTGTGATCTAATAAATAAATAACCCACGACTAAAAAAATAAAGTTGTAAGACAAATTTAAAGGAATGGCAGAAAATTATCATACTAGGCTACTGCTTAGGCTACTTAGTTTACAATTATGTACAAAAGTAGGCTTTCGAAGGTAAGGTAGCTTTCGATACAAATAACTGTAATCACTGGTTAAATATTTAAAAATAAAAATAGTTTCAGTTGAATATTGAATTGTGTAAAAGCACTTAATTATTTAATGAAGAAAACTAGAATAAATATTTTGGAGTTTAAGCTTGCAGTTTTTGGCTATTAGCCAAAATTTCCACTGGAAAAAAAGATATATAACTGGAACTTCTATGGTAAGACTTGGACTAGGGAGTGCGAAATGTGAGCTGTGCTAATACGTTTTGGTTGGTTTTGAAAGAAACATGTATTTGTTGATTCTCTAGCTGTTATATTTGTTAAATTTAGTATACACGTTGTTTTCCTTTTTCACAAATAGGCCCTACGTAGAACAGAAAAAGTTATTTGGTGAGGAAAATCAACGATGTATTTTTACGGGTAGGTCTATATCCCGTTTTGATGTTGCCTAAGGCTAAAATAGTGCTTATTGTAATTATGTACATCTGTTGTCTATACAGTTCAAACTCGGACCTGTTTATATCAAATTTCGTATTTGGGGATATTTTGGCCATATTCTTGGGAAGGTTTTTTTTTCATTTTTTGTGACATCAAAATTGGAGACTGCTGCCAAAAGAAAAAAAAACACAAAATTACGATTTTTGTCAAATTTTACTCAAGTGTAGCCCATAAGTAAAACCACCCCCCAATATTAGTCATCATAACCAAACCTACAGATTTGTGAGTTATCCGTGAAATACACAAAATCAACTGTACGGCTGTTATAAAAGACGTAATTTCTCAAAATTGGTTTTTATGATTTCTTTCAAATTATTCAAAATCGCAAGTAAATATATTATCGGTCAAGTACAATTGATTAAAACGAAATGAACTTTGACTGTTGTCATTAAGGCTCGATTTTATTCAAACACAATTTACGCTGAGGAGTCTTGTACCTATGGCAAAAGCGAAACAATTTTGGTTAGATATTATTTAGCTTTGGAGATGGGTAAGTGAGAAAATTATTGCAATGATTTTTCCACAGTTTATTTAAGAGTAGTTTTGTAAACAATGATTTGCATTAAACTATAGATTATTTAAATTACACCAAAATGTGCAGGTCATGATTTTGTATCTAATAATATCAATAGCAAATTTCTTCAATAAAACATAACTATGTTGTATCTAACAATTAATTTTCAAACTTGTAGCCGTAAAGAGCTAAAATAGTAAACGATAAATATGGTAAAACACAAAAAATACAGTTACATCTTGCCAATTTGATTACTTTTCAGTCTATAGGTTATGTAAATACCACAGGATTCATTTTTGTCCAATATTAGCTTAATTCACGTCACGTGACTTCAACTTGAGATTATTTTTATCTAAGTTTATAATTTCTTCACAAAAAATACAACACTCTAATAAAGCAATGCTTTCAACAATCAACAACAAAGCATTTTGTTTGTGCCTTTGCATCCTTAGCAGATTCCGCTCGGCCTGCTAACCTTTGAATTACTCACACACACTAACTACCCTTTGTCAATCTTTTACTGCACAACTACCTTATAATTCAGAAGCAATTGTAAGTAAAGAGCATATTGCATCAGGACTTTAATACCGCAATGGTTTGATTTGATGAATTATAGAATGCACCTGCAGTCAAGGGGCTCTGCATTATATCGATTCTAGGGGTAATTTTTTTTTCTAGAAAACTTTTCAGCTGGTAAGTCGCAAGATGCCGTGTGGCACGCCACGCAACCCTGCGCCTCTTCAGTCTTTTTTAATTACACTTGAGTCGCCAACTTTCTTCTTTTTATTGACTTTAATTTCCAGGCTAGTAATTAAATACTTTTATTTGTGTTGTAACCGATAATTGAATAATACTTGCAGTCCAGTACATGTAAAAGTTTAGTCTCTTGATGAAATATTAAAGAAAAATAAATATTGGTAAGTATTAATTGAAAGAGTAAAATCGAGACACTAGAAGCTGAGGGCGGGGGGGGGGGGACCTGAAAGTTTTTTATGTGCGGGTGCTCTGGGTAGTCTGGGAATGAGAGTGTTTGACAAATTTAACCCTAAAAAACAACATTTTAAAGTCATATTTGAAGTCAAGAAATAAGAAAGGAACAAAATCCTATTTAAGATTAATAGGATAAAACAATTAAAAAAGTATTAACAAGCAAACATCTATTATTTTTTATTTCAAATGAGCAAAGCTTGTGGAAAGTTCAATTACCAAAACAAACAAGTCTGGCAACAAGATTACGTACAAAGTCCAAGTCATTGATCTTCAGTTGCTATAGCCTACACACCTTTTATGAATTGAAATGCCACAGACGAGGTTGAAAGAGGAGTGTCTCTTGTAGGCCAGTGCCGAAAAAGAAGAAGTCACGTAAAAAAAGAGAAAAAATGCACTTAAGAAAATACAAGTTTATTATTTTTCTCATGAATTAACTTTTTATAATTTTGATACCCACAAATTGGAACAAAACTGGATAAAACAGAGCACTATGATTAAAAGGCTAAAAACTGGAAAACTAATTATTCCAATTTTTCCGGGATGACTCGTGACACTAAGTATAGCATATGGGTCAGAAGAATTTACAAAGAATAAATTAAGAGGAGGTTAAATTATAAACCTTGATCGTGTCATTAAGAACTCAGTGTCGTTTTTTTTGAATGAATATTTTACTTTGTAACATCTTATACAAGGAAGTTTTGTCATCAGATAAACACAGACCTGTATGTGACAGCACAAATAATATATAGTTAGATAATCTTTCATGAATTTTGTCGGTTAACCTAACCTCAAATTATTTTAATGAATCTCAGTTATAAACTTTGTAAATTTAGTTACTATAGTAATTTATTTTATCCTCAGGGGCCCACACAGTGACTACGAGTATGGCAACTCCAAGTTACCATAGCTGGATCTGCACTGTTCTTCATGAAGTCGTGGGTTAGATCTATTCTTTTCAGATCCTGACGCTATTAGAGCATTCCAAGGTGGGGGGGGGGTCTCTACTTCATGATTTTTTTTGTTACAACGATGATGACGAGAGTTTTCGACTTTAAACAACGTAACGAATTTTGAAATGTTTTAAAACTTCAAAAAAACAGACAGTTGATTGATTCGTTTCAATATGCTTAGTGTAAATGAAAGTATTAATCAATTAGAACTTTTTACTTGGGTGAAAATTAAAACAGATTGTTGAGCTTTTTGTGTAAAATATCGTAATGATTGATAAAATAGGTTCTGCTGCTAAGAGGGCTTCGCTCTAATAAATGGTTAGTTTCATAAAGTGTAACAGTCTAAGTGTAGAACAATCGCAAATATGAATTTACCAGGGGTTTTTGACTCAAGGTTGAAATTCTCATTAAAACAATGGAATTTATTGAACTATGAAAGTTATATTATTCTATTCTGTTCAACTGTACAGGCTACCTTCAATGGCATTTCCTTAATTACAACTATGGGTTTAACGTTTACATTTTTCAATGGCACTCTACTCGACCAAGAAATCAATTCACAGATCTGGAAGTCGCGGCGGAATCACGGTATAGATTCCTCGCAGGCGTGAGTTGGAACAACGGAAGTTCTACTCACCTGTGATTGGCTACCTCCACTACCTTCATCTCTTATTGGTCAGCACATTGTTTTCTCCTTCTTTTTGTACTTCCGTCGTGATCCACGAATTATATATTCTAAGTTGTACATCCGCCATTTTAAACAATACATGAGATGGTTTGATCGATTAGTAAGTTTTAACAATAGGAAATGACTTGATAATGAATGCATACCTGTTGAATCTACCTGCCACGTCGATTGAATGAATAACCTAGTTATCACGCAAATATCATTCACTTTCATTCAATTGAGTTTCATTGGAATGAATGTGTTACAGGAATTAAGATTCTCAATGGAAATTACATTTATAGGGGGGTAATTATTTTTATTTGCACACATATACGTAATGTCAAAATATATGTTTCGCATAAATTCGGTTTGAGGTAATCTGAGCTCCAAAAAGTGATTTTTGGAATGACTTGTCTATCGCCTGTTTGTCTGTCGTATCTTCAATGTAGCCTAATACAACCCAAACTAGTGTAGACTACTAATTATAATTAAATTAGTTTGTGGGCATTTTGGGAAATACTTTTTTCATTTGTTCGATAACTCAAAATTTGGAGTTAGCTATCATAGGCCTATGATAAAAATTCAAAATATCGAATTTCTCAATATCATTTATAACGATTTTGATAAAATTTAGCTGCAAAAAATTCAAACGTATTGTTTGCAACTTCCCACAAGAAGATTAATGACCCAGACCACTTTATCAAACTACAGTTGAAAGACATTTATGGGTCAGAAATTATTGACAAAATCGGAAACAACGCCTATAAAAAAAATCGATTTCAATCTTGAAGAGTTTGTGGTACAAGCAAAGCAAGTTCAGATTCTATTTAAAACATCATTCAAAATAGGAAAAAAAAGAAAGAAAATACCTGTCCCTAGGTATTACAACTTATCTCGAATTACTCGATAAAAACTTAGTAATATATAAATTAACGTATTTTCTCGTATAAAATCTAGTAGCCTAATAGAAACATTTTATGGGAGGAGGGAGGGGGACGATAAATGTGTAAAAAAAGTTATTGCATTTTTCTTTATAGTCTACTCTACGCGAAAAATAATTGATAGATTATCTGACACTGCGAGTATTCTGTGTAGTCTATTTTTTTCGTGCAATGATGTAAACATAACCTCTAAATGTGCTAATAAATTTAAAACACCTAACAAGCTAAACATCTGTTAGAATCGTCGTAAATGTGTAATTGTAAAAAACATTGGTTTAAATTGTTATGAAACTAGAAAATTGTTTATGGTTGATGGCTTATGCAGGTTTACTTTAAAATTAAGTTTTCTTTCAGTGTAAAATATGAAGTTTTTACGAAATCTAAAGACACCGGACTATCGATTACAACATTTGATTGTATTCCTCGTGATATAGATTTGTTAATTTAGTCGTATAACTTATAATCGATAATCATAACTGTAAGTCTAACACGAACTCTACATTGTTTAGTTAACGGCGTACATTCTCATTCTAATTTAACATTTCCACTTTTTTTTTATCTCCTAACGTAAAACGAAACACGACCCAACTAGAAGAATAAAAATAAGAAGAAGAAGAAGAAGAAGAAGAAGAAGAAGAAGAAGAAGAAGAAGAAGAAGAAGAAGAAGAAGAAGAAGAAAGAAAGAAAAGAAACTTGTCATTAAGTACAAACTATAAGTTAATTTTGTACAAATAAAAGAAAGAAGCACAAAAAAGAGTTAAGTAAGAACAAACTACATTACGTTGTGCAAGGACTTGTTTTCATTTCCGCGTGTTTTCGCAAAGGCCTTGTTATCAGTCTCGTGCCAATTACTCACTTATCAGTGTTATCTTACATCCGATGCGCTCCAACTGGACATCCCGATAAAGACAATTTCTCGAGTGTCCTGTCGCTCGACTCGTCTTCTTCCTCTTCTATCTTTGGTTGCTCTCCCACGATTTCCGTTTCCTGTGCATCTCTCAAGATAAATATTGAAAACAATTCTAAACGCGTTTTTATCGAAGATTTTTGAAGACACTAAACTTCTTATTAGACGTTAAAAGTTATTAGCAATGAAAAGCACAGATTAACCCAATTTTCTTATTAAAGAATCCTGAACACTATTTCGCTTTGAAAATTTATTTTAATTATGTTTTTTGCAATACTATATTTGCATGATGAAATCACAATTTAAACATTGATAGGTTGAAAAAGTTTAACTCTGAAGTAGGCCTATTGTTAAATCTTAATTTTCTTTTAAGCTAAGTCACAAATATTGAAAAGAATTGGTGTTTAGTTTACTGTACAAACAAGAAATGATCAAAATGAATTTCATTATATTTATGATTATGATGCGAACTTAAAAACGACAATGACGGATTGTTCATAATATTGTTAAATCGGATATTTGCCATCATTTGAGTTTATAAAAACTAAGACACCACTTTCTAAAAGTATGAATCAAGTGATAAATCTATAACTCAAAAAAGTGAATAACCCTAACATAGTTTAGTATAATTTCCCAAGGGCGATGTTAGAAAACTAAAAACGAAGAAAAGAATCCTGGGATAAAGTTATTTTTTAGAATCCATTCTTAGTATAGGCCTATAGTTTTAATTTTACAACATGGCCCTGTGGTATTTCACTTTTCTTGTGTTCTAGATTTATCATTCGATAACTGAGATGGGATCATACTTTCAAAACGTGTTTATTAGTTTCTATTTATACAAATGAAGGCAAACGTCCGATTAAACTATATCATTAATTAAAAAGGATGTTTTAAATGCTTGATATCTTTTAAATGATTTTCTTAGATTATTTATTTTATTCTTAGGATATTTTAACAATTGTTTCATAAAAATGTTGTACCTAATTCATTATAACACACGAAACAACAATAAAGAACAATTTAAACTATATTTATTTCATTTGGTAGTGAGGGGGGGATATTGTGATCTAGTCATTGGAATCTAGAATAGTATTTTTACATATTTCGACTTGTAAATTCCAAAATTAGCGGCCGATTTTCAAAGTTAAAAACATTCAAAAATAAATTTTGAGTTGTAAGCCTTACAAGACCCAGTATATGATATTTGTGTTTACTTAAAATTTCCAACTAAAGATGCCCAAATAAAAATAAGAGATTTATTACTAAAAAAATCTAATTTGATAACCTCAAAAGGGTACCAATAACCTCAAAATCATAAACATATAATTACATTATTAATTAATAATTAATAATAGCTCTATCGGCCGGAATTGAAAAATTTAGCATGTGAACTATAGCCTATTTTCTATTAGTTATACAAATGTTACTATCAATTTTGTAGGAAAACTGTATTGGCGGTTTAAATTAGCTCCTTCTTATCTAAGTACTACATTTCGTTCAGATTCACGAACTGCTTATTAAAAGCAATATCGCCCCCCCTGGTGATCATTATAGTGAGTCCCGAAGGTAATTAGCTGGATCTACACCATTTTAACGTAGTCCTGGGTTAGATCCCTCTCTATCGTCTATCCTATCAAGTCTCTTTTGACCAACTCTTGTTATTTTCCGATCCTGACACTATTAGAGTATTCAAGGGTTAGGGGGCCTTTATTTTATAGTCATATCTTCTTCTTTGTAAGGCGTCGACGGCCGAGTGGTTTTCGGCCATTAAACAACAAAGAAAATAAAATGCGCGTCTTATGTTAGAAAAGTTATTTAGTAATTACATATTGAAACTTCTTTGGATTTCGATCCTTGAAACTTTACTATTTTCTCCATTTTTGTATAGCCTACTTGTTAAAACTCACATGTAGCTATAGGATAATGACTCAGGTGTATTGGGATGTATGCTTACATGTTCATTAAAAACATAAGCCACATTCTGTTGTAACTCTAATAGTTTTCACTCTATATTTTAGAAAGAAGAATTGTCCGCATCGTATCAACACACATGTATTTATAATACACTTTACTATTAACAAAGGCAAGACATCATTTAAAACTAAGAACTTCTCCTAATGACATCTTTAATCACGTGGCATCCTTGAGAAACATTGCGTCAACGCATCTATCTCTTCTTTGAGTCAAACCATCAACGCAGAAATCATTTGGACCCGAAGTCGACAATGAATCTCCTTCTTTACACTCGGTCATTAAGGAGACCATAAGTACGTTACAATCATAGGACAAGTAAGAGTCCTTAGCTTTGAGGAAAGATTTCCTTAGTTTAAGGATCAAATATCGGAGGTAATAATACTTGATTTTTAATTAATATTTCTTTTCATGTCTAACCAAAGTTTGAAATATTTTCACTAAGACAAATCTGATAAATCTAAATTTTCAAAAATCAGTAAATAACTGTTTTATTTAATAAATTGTTTATTATCCTCCGAAAAAAACATACAAATTTAGTGGAGTATAAAAAAAGAGAAAAAAATCGATTGAAAGATTTCGGTCAGTTTTTATGCTACTATAAAGATATAAAACAATCAACATGTCTGATAGGAATTACAGATAAGAATTTTAAACGTAATGAACACTACTTTGTAATATCAATTTTGAACTTAAAAATTTATGTTTATTACAAACTAGTAAAATTATTTGATATTTGTTTTATATGAATCATTGAAGTGTACAATTAGCTTATTTATGCTAACTTGCATGCATCATTTACTTTTACTAGATATAATTAATTTACTATCTTATATTTTATGAGAAAGCATAGAAACAACATCTTGTGCAATTAAAAACAAAAAAATATTTCCAAGTACTGTACCTAATTAATTATTCAGTCTTGCGCAGTATTAACAATATGAACAGCTGTTTCTGATCAACTGACGCAAGTAAATGATCCGGATTTCAAGTTGTTTATTTACAAGTGTTCTAACCTCAATTATTTTTATTGTTTTGAGTTTTGTTTTTTAACTTACTTCTTTAGTTTGAATATTGTTAGTAAAAATATGATAATAGTGTACGTACAATCATAATTATTATAAGCAGTAATGCATTTTCTATTTAAAATTAAATAGATTGTCTTTCTTTTTATTCATCGAACACTCTTTTTATCTTTCTTTGTCAGAAAGCTAGCAGTATTTCAAAACATTGAAGGTAATTGAAATTTACCTTTTATTCGAGTGAAGTTCATTTCAAAATTTCAATAACATTTAATTAAAATATTTTCCAATTTAAAAAGTTTCCAAGCATTGCACTAACATTCTCACATATATAGATAAAAAAACTAACCCCTAAGCAAATAAAAAGCATTTCTAAAAATGATAGTTTGAGAGTAATCTGTCGAAAAGTGAAAATGAAAAATAAAAACATATTAAATGGTCGAATATCTGAAAATTAACAAAAGGGATAAAAGTTATATGAGGAATGTGACCTGTACTGCTTGTTAAAAAGATAAACAAAAAACAGACAGGTATTAAGATAAACCAACGTTGGTTAACGTACATTTAAGTTTGCTTACGATATGCAGTTTATTAAATTTTTATATGGGGGTTTTCACTATGGTTTAGAATTATACCTTGTGTTTGAGTCAAATAGTAAATTTGAGCAAAATGGTATCAAATTTGCGAGTTTCGATTCTGGAAAAAACAACAAGGTAGTCCCATAATATGTATAAAAGTAAAAAAAGCGGTGTTTTATGTTAACTCGTTTGTCAGGTAATTAACTCAACTAAGGTAGACATTGTTAAAAAATAACGACAATTTTTTATTCGGGGACTTAAAATCGCATCCGTTGAGTTTTTGACACGTAACAAAACTTTTTTACACTAAGTAAGTAAAAGCATAAGAATACATAACAATAGAAAACAAAGTCAGACATATTATGTTTATTATATAACATAAATGTGACTTCTTTTTGAATAATAATAAAAAAGAAAAATTATCACCAACAAATTACACTTTTAAATTCTCGTTTATCCAACAACAAAACTGTTTTAAATTTTAATTGAAAATTAAATGAATTAAAAGTAACACTTGTACTCTCCATTGCTAATTATTATTTGTAATCGATGCAATTTGCTCATCCATGGCGCTTGGTCTAACATGCATCTGTTAAGTTTCTCATTACACGGCCATTGTGTAATTAGAGAAATACAGTTTTGCATCATAATTAAATGCATTTTAATTGTGAATTGGTGGCAATTAAAACCATCCCTCTACAATGTAATACATTAACCCCAATTTATTTGTTATTTGATTCTTTATTTGATTGATGTTTTTGTGGGTTATACTTATTGTAATATGTTTATAAAATATTTATGGTGATAGAATATTTGTGGATGTAATATATCGTTTTAATCTGCGTTTACCAATTAAAATATATTCAAAATCTAATTGGCGTTAATATTAATTCAGTAATGTAAAATTACAATTTCTATAACAACATTACGAGTATCCTGTCATGAACGTTAGTTTTTCATGAATTATTGATAACAAATTTCAACAAGTGTTATTAACATTTGAACGGTAAGGAAAATATTGTTTTCTTTTCATTTAACAGAATACCAGTTATGGTTTAGTTATTGTAGCTCATGTATCACTGAGGATGGCGACATTGTCGTTGAAACGCGTTTGATTAAGTAAACGTAATTTTTGTGAGATCTTGTGTTCGAGTTTTTTTTTATCTAATATTATCTCACAATATAAGCTCAATATTTATTTATAAACTAACTATAATTATCATTAAACCTAAATTGACTTAGAAAAGTGTGGAAATATATTATATATAAATACATTAATTTATAAAAGTAAGAGCATTAAATAGCTTTATATATCTGCGAGTATTAAAATATGTTAATTAATCTCTACTAATATAGGTATGGTTGTTCATTGCAATTGTAAACGATGAAAGTCAATACACCTCAGCTTTGCGCTGAGCGCCTTCAGGTTTTTGTATCTGCAACTCACGCTGTTTCCCAACGTATATGAAGGCGTTATACATGTCACTGACTGGAAATGGCAGTAGCGAGTCCTGTGTTGTTTTTTAAAAAAAAATGTTCATTGTGTGAATGCTGTATAATTTGTCTTTTTTAATTAGTCTTTAAGTAATTAAAATTTCTCATTACATCGTTATCATTTGTTAAATTTTCTCTTCAAGTTAGGGGTGTAGTGATGAAGTGGTTTACAAAACATAAGCCTACTCTGCCAGGCAATTACCGGCAGCTATGTGTGTAGACTGATCATATCGCACTTTGACACCCTGCTCGTGCCTTCTTCACACCATTTTACTTTATTAACACACGCACTTCTTTGAATTTAAATTAACACATCTCGAGATAGACAATGCTCCCCTTCCGTCCTCCGAAATAAAAGCCTAATGAGAGTTAGAGTGTTATTTTAAATTATTTATTTTTCTCATTTAATGTTGGTTATTCATGAAAACGATCGTCAAGTACGATTTGATACCTCGTTAATTTTAAGCGCCGTTTTAAAAAACAAAAAAACAAATCTAGATTTGTAAGTTTCAGTGAGTCGAAGGGAAAGACAAGTGAATGTGATGGAAACTCAAGAAACAGAACCAATTAAATAACAGAGAGAGGTAAAGAAGTAAAACAGAGCGTTGTAAATAATAGAGAGAGAAAAGTACTTAATAGTAGCGTGCGAAAGAAAGAAAAAGAAAGAGAGAAAAAAGGACGAAGACAGATAGAGAGAGGAGAGATATGGCAGTTAAGGATATCTTTGATGTTTTTCACAGATTTTGTTTTGTTAACCAGCGTCGATTTACTTCATGTAATTATTTTAAGTACTATACCTATAAAATGAGGGGGAGTAACTCGAATATTCCATCATATTTCTGTTCAAGAGTCTTTCTTCAGAGTGATGTGTCTTGAATGCGGACTCTTAAACAAAAAACACCCTTCCTAACGTCTCCAAAGAATTATTACAAAAGACATACAAGCCCAGAGCGAAAACGAATTGCAAATTTTTTGCCACATGAAATCGTCGTTTCTTCTTCCTTTTTCTTGTCGCGCTCTTCATATTGTGAGTGCGACGAATGGGGCTGAGAGGGGAATAGCCTTTTGTCTTTAGATCGGTCCTCGTAATTGGAAAGAGCCGGTAGCTGGAGACAGTAGCCTCTGTCGTCAACGGGCATTTGATTCCAGGCCATTTAATTATTCCAACAATTGACAAAGATGGGGAAATTTAATTGTTGAAAAGACAGTCACCTTAGAAAGAAAAGATGAACAATATTCAATTCAAAAGGAAGTTTATATTTTAGACTTATTAGTACATTTGTATAGGTTAGGTTTCCTTTATAAAGAATACGCTAAGTAAAACAAAAATATTTTTGTAAATAGAAAAAGCCGGTAATTTAATGAGCAGCATTTGACAATTCTTTTGAAATATCTGTTTTTATGAAACGTTCTTAGTAATAAATATTATTTTGAAACAAATTTAACCCCATTTCTAAACAATTGTGTAGACCTACGTACGGATAAAGGTAGAAAGCAGAAATACATTATTTACGGGGTTGTATTCAAAGATAACTTTCAACCATTTTCATGTATTTAAACAACATTTAAATATGATAAATACGGTTGGTTTTGTTACGTAGAACATGAAAATTTATAGCAAAGTGTGGTGACAAAACTTGGGGTTTACAGTAAATAATACAGGGTTAAAAAAATATTTAAATGTTGTCTTAAATTTGTAATCCAGTCACTTGTAAAGTAGAGGAACACTAACAGAAATCTTTTTATTTCAATGATGTGTTAAATTACAAATACAAATTTTTAAAATTTTAATTAAATAGATTTGGCTTCTTATAATTACAAAAGGTTTAACAGCGTAGTATTTTGAACCAATTAAAATAAGAAAATAAGAAGTTACTACAAAAAATGTAAAAGATTAAACAAGATTTCTAGTTAAAACTCTCTTTCATTTCGGCTTATCTATTAAACATTATTGAAAGTTAATTAACAAACCAATTTTGTATAATATAAATTATTATTTAAAGTAAATAAAGACTCTATTTTCACGAAATAGAAATAGTTTGTTTTAAAATTTACATTTTTTTAATATATATAAATTGTTATTTAACAAATAATTTAGGTTTATGCTTTAAAATAATTTTAAAAAGAAGTAATATTTTGATTAAATAAAAGGTTAAATAAAGACCAACTAAAACAAATGTTATACTTTAGATTCAAAACTTTATATCGGTTCGACTTATCGATTATTATGTAAAGATTAAAACAAGTTAATTTTTAAACAATTTTCATAGTTACATTTCAAAGTAATCAAAGACTATATTTTCAAGTAACAGAAATATTGTAGCTCGTAAAAGGATTTAAGGATCTCAACAGAAAGATTGAGTAAATTTAGGTAAAATATTTCAAATAAATAAAAAGTTTAATAATTTATCTAATTAAATAATTAACCAAAGTAAAATTAGAATAAAAAGGACGAGGAAGTGACCAAGAAACAGTAATCACGTCAAATAAATGAAAAGATTTTTTATTACTGAATAATCTTCCATCTTCTATCGTATAAAATTTAACCATTATTTAAAATTAATTTTCATACAATCTTCTTTACCCCATTACATACTTAGATTTTAGTCTAAACAAAGGAGATATTTTCATCATATAGATATAGTTTTGATTAGAGATTTATATTGCAGATTAGTCAGACATAAAGAAACAAAACGTCTTGTAGGCCCTACTGACTAAGATCGAAACTTTTACCCCCAACCCTTGAGACAACTCTTGAGGCAACCCCGCGTCTTTCTTTCATAGGGAAATACATATACAACCCCTTATAACCCTTTCCTTGCCTTGCTGCTTGACAAGTGATCCATACTGAGCACAACTGAAAAAAATTGCCCTCATCCCCCCTATCTTCGTTATATATATATCTGTAGCAAGTACAAATTAATATGAAGCCCGACATGATGTAGAAGTATTTTCAGTTTATAAAAGTGAACAGTCATAATAATATTCTCAAGTGTAGGAGGCAGTTGGAAAAGTACATGACAAGAAAACTTTGCTCTGAAAAGAGAGATGCATTTAATATGTTGAAGTTTCTTTCGCCTTTTTCACTGTAAATAAAATTATATTATATAAGGTTACTTTAAGGCATACATTTTTTAATGTAATTTAAGGAAAAGTAATAGGGTTTATAATATAATTAATTATTACAAATACATGAAAAAACAAAACTTGTTAAAATTGCTATTTTAAATTCTTTTTAGAGCTAATTATTACTTTTTTTTCCCCCAGAAGCTTACTTTATGAAATGTTCTTCATTTTATTAGCATATGAAAAAGGTAAATCAGACAATCTTTAAAAAAAATAAGACTCATCAAATATATCTTAGAAAATTAAAAAAAACCAACAATAATTCATTAAGAACCACAATCAAGCTTAACAAAATCGGTGCGTTAAAGTAACCAAATACAAATTGGCAAAAGAAATTGTATCCTAAAGCTTAATTAATATACAATATAATACAAAATAAATATACAATAATATGATATACTCTGCAATTCTGCGACTCTCGGCTGAAAGGTTTTGTTGCACTGTTGAAGAAACATTAGTGTCATTAAAGCTAAATCTATAATATAGTTATAATTGAACATTATATTAAGATGGCACATTTAACTAAGCTTTATCAATACAACAATATTGTTTTCTTATCATTGATAATCAATCTCTCACTATAATCAACTCAATCCTGTTCCAAGACAAATAAAACAAGAAGTTAATAAATGCAATTTTTAGAAGTAGATTTTTTCATAGTGAATATTTATGAATAAAATAAATGAATGGAATTCATTAAAAAAAACCAGTGTGTTCATAGTTTTGAGAAAAAGCAGTTTCAATTTAGTGTCAATCGTTATTAATTTGAAATTTATTTTTAAAACATAGGCCTACATAAGCAAATACTTACAAAATAATCAAATTTTTCAAAACTATGTTTAAAGAAATTTAAGAAAATATATATAATTAAACTTGAAATTAGAAAATAAATTAACCCACTGGTTTTGAAAAAGGTTTGTTTTCACATTGTGCATTTTGTAAAGGAGTTTAAATATATATTTTTTAAATTACTATTAGTATTGAATCAAATAAACTAATAACATTTTAAAGAAATAAATTCTTACCCTGAACTCGTCGATGGTGAAGCAGTGCACAGAATCTTGGCTATTTTGAAACTGTTGAGGGAAAATTGTGATTAGCTGAAACAAAGAGATACAAAACACAATTACTTGGATTGTAAAACCTTTGGTAAAATTAAAAAATTAAAGAAGAATATGTTTCCTGAGTATTAAAAAAACGTTTTTATTGAGTAGCCCATGTAATATAATATATATACATTGTAGTATATATGTTTGTGTAAATATAGTAATTCATGCATTTTACAAATTTAATAGATTCATGAACTCTCTAAGAATTTAAAAAATAAACATGTTCAGTTATTTAATTAAAGAAATATACTTATTACAAATAAAAATACTTTTATTTAAACAAAACATTTAGGCTTAATTTTTTTTATAGAGTTAAAACAAAAAATAAATTTCGTCCAAGAAGTGTGATAACATTACAAACCAGATATACGACATACTAAGAAGTATTTTGTGATATTTAATAGATATTTTTGTAGTTATGACGTGTCCGTCTACCATCTAGCTGTCTCATATTTTTTGTGCCCATAAAGTGATATCTAGCCAACATACGAGTATCTCTCTCTCTCTCTCTCTCTCTCTCTCTCTCTCTCTCTCTCTCTCTCTCTCTCTCTCTCTCTCTCTCTCTGATTTATTTCTCTATGTATGCCCCCCTCTTCCTCTTTAACGATGAAATATACTCCTTTTTTCGAAATAAATATGTTTTAATTATAATTTTTTTCTGCTTTTTCTTTTCTGGAATGAAATATAGCCTACTCCCTTTTTGAAATAAATATGTTAAAATGTTTTTTCTCACTTTCTCTTTAGGAACGAAATAAACTCCATTTTTCGAAATAAATATTTTAAAATTATAAATTTGTCTTTCTCTTTGGAGTGAAATATACTCATTTTCTTGAAATAATTATGTTTAAATTATAATTGTTTTTATCTTGAACAAAATTCACATTATCTTAAAATACACTTTACCGATTTTGATTAATTAGTTCAATTATAGCCTCTATGTATCAAAAATCAAAAATATCTAATCGAGAATAATCGGTCAAAAATTTTTTTTAAATCTTTGTTTTAGAGGGTCATATGCTTCAAAATCGGTTGAAATGTTTTCGAAATGAATTCAGGTGAAGTGAAAAATACGGATTAAAAATATTTACATATAAAATAGTTTCTAGAGTGCATTTTCACTTATGTTTCAGTGTTCTTAAATAGCTCTCCCAAAAAAGAGTCAAGAACATTGATTTAATAATTTCAAATTATTTTTTGAAAAAGAGTCTTCTTCAAGGGAAAAATCACTTTATAAAAAAGAAATAACAATCCTGACGTGGTTTCTAACGTTTAAATGACGTACTTAAACTTGTTACAGCTTATTTTTCTTATATACAATTTCTTATTCTAATATATGAAATAAACTGTTGTATAGTTCGGTTGATTTGTAATGTTCTTGATCATTATTGTGTTTTGACGCTCAGGCCTAGTTTTAGCCCAGGGTTTAAAATTCTTATGATAGTTATTTTAGTTTCTAACAAAACCTGGAAACAAGGTTATGTTGCGAACGTATATGATATTCTATGTTCACTTGATAATAATAGTTGATCGGTACTCTCGAAACCTGATCTATTAATTAATCAAATGCCCAATAATATGAACATTCCATCATTATCCTATAACTTTAAAACCTGAATAAAATAGAGGTTTTGTATACAAGTTTGTAACAATTTGCAAGGTTGACTACAGGAGAAACTATGCCTTGATTTAATGTGGCTATCAAGTGGCTAACTGAAGGCCCTATAGCTAGCATGTTATTGCATGTTCACAATAGCTATAAATTGACTACCCTGGTTTACATCTATTGGATACCACTATCTTGACAACTGTTATCCATAACGACAAGATAAATGCTCTTGGTGCAACTATCAATGAAGTCTTCATTAGTCCAATCTTTAGATGTTTATTTTAATCAAGGTTTGTATTTTTTGTATTTACTAAACTGCAAGAATCATAGGCCTAATATATATAACAAGTACATAGAAGATTCATGATGTAATATTACTAGAATAGATTCTGGGTATCAATATATATAAAGTATAATATAACTTTAGAAATGGATGATATATTTGAGTCTAAATTTGGTGTACATAACTTTTTAGATATGCGAAAAGCCAAGATTTTATTAAAATGTACAATGTTGTCCATTTAGAAAACTATTTCGATTACAAAAAAAAAAATATAATATACACATATTTTGCCTTCAAAACAAAACAAAAATACGTTTTTTTATTTTTTTTATTGAAGGTTAAGGGATAATAAAGCTATTGATAATTAGATTAAGAAATAATTTCTTGGTAATTGACTACCACTTCCTTTATACTAACCCTACTTTTATTCAAAAGGCTATTCAAAAGGAGGATGTATTCACACAATATTAATAAGGATAACTAGGCCTAGTATAATAAATATAGTTCTTTTTCTTGGTGATCATCGCCTCATAAAAAAAGGAAGAAAAGAACATAAAATAAAGACGCCTAGTCTTCAAATACTCTAATAGCCTCAGGGTCAGACTTAAAGAAAAATTGATCAAGAGAGACATGATTGGAAACATGAAAAAGAGGGTTTTAACCAAAGAATAAATGAAAAAAGGTGTAAATCCAGTTAGGATTCTCGGGTTTGTCCCATATTTAGAGTATCATAAACTTCTGAGTGTTGTTTCAAACAAGAAATTAGGCCTACTTTAGTTTTAGAGTTTTTTAGATACGTTTTTTGATATTTTTTATAAACCTACTAAAAAGTTTTAATTAAAATAAATGCAAACATCAGTTAAAAACTTGTTTTGGGAAGGTTTTAAGTAAAACATTTGAATTTTTTTGTGAGTCTGCTAGTTGTCTTGTCTACACTAGGCCTATTATTTTTAATACTTAGAAGCGCCCGCCGTATTCCAGTCAAAATAACACGGTCAATGCTGAAACCTTCCAGTAATTGTTTTAGGTGGTCCCTATTTAAAAACTAAAAATCAAATTAAAAATCGTTCAGTTTAGTTCTAAAGAACTTTATTTCTAAATTGCACACCGATTGCTAAACGTGTTTGGTCGTAACTGCGTAAGAAACGCACAAATATACAGACAAATATCTAAATAGTTGAAATAGTCGTTTCGCTCGGTCAATGAACAACCATAGCTATGTAATTTGTGTTGTTTTAATTGCTAGGTGTAATTTGTCATTAGTTTTGATCACTCCTTTAGAGGTTACAATTTTGAAATAGGTTTATTAATTTGGTAACCAGAAAAAAAAATTAATTTTAACATGGCGGACTATTTTCAAATTTAAAATAACGACTTCCTTTATAATTTTTCACCTTAACGTCCATCCAATGTCTCACAATAGCTTATTTTGAAAAACCGGGTCTAATAATATACAAATGTTTTTCTACGATTTCACTAAACAAACAAAATTGTTAAACACATAACCTCAAAAGAAAAAAACAGCAATTGTGTTGTAGTTGTAATTTTAGTCGTATTAGTTGATGAAACGAAATATTTATCAGAAAATTTAAAAAGGCGGGTGTTTGAAAACTTTTTTTCTTTAATACTTCCTAACTTGTTTTGTGTATTTTGGTGTAGCCTACTACATTTATTAATACCAAAATAAGATCAGCAACCGAGCAAATGCGCAATAAAACAAGAAATTATGGTCGTATTAGCTTCATCCTTTGTTTTAATTAACTTTGTACATTTAGTATTTACTGATTTGTAAAACAGAAAATGTGTGTACAGTTTTCAACAAGCTCGCCTATTAAACTTACTTGCAAGTTAGAAATATAACTAGTAGGTATAGTTCCTACAGATTACAATTTGAAATATCCTATTATAATATTATGTTTGCAAACTGCGCCTTCGTTGCAGTTAGTATACGTCATAACACATTTGTTTAATATTTCCTTATTTGTCGCTTTTAAAGATAAAGCCGGGGAAATACCAACTAGTTTTCTCTATAAATTTAAAAATTGCTTCCAATGTAATTTACATTTTTCTTCAAACATTTTCATTGAGCCTTCACATTGTATAGCCTATACTACCGGTACTTTCACTTGAAATAGTTTTATTTTTCACGTTTTACAAATGGAATTTCTCTGACTCCTTTTGCGGCCAATAACCTTCAAAACTATAAATTTCAAACAAATCTAAAGTCTAATTACAAAATTTAAAATAGTAAAATCGCCTTAAAACCATTAACCAAATTGAACGGGCAAATATGATATTTATTGAAATTATTTGTTTGAGATTTCAGGATCTGATTTTACAAACATAGGCCTAATTATCAATAAACAAATTCAAACCAGAAAGCCTGGATCTAAGTAATGATTTTAGTGCTATATTTCAAGATTAAAATCATAGTTTTCATTTTAGGGCTGAAATATACAACATTTGAGAAACAGTATCTCCTAAACAGTAACATATTTTCAAAGAAGTACCAAGAATAAATAATCTTGAAATGTGATTTTACATATTATTCTGTAATAAAAAAAAATCATTTAACATTTGAAATTTTTGAACTGCACCATCCAAATTTTATAATAATTCTAACGTTGAATATTTCAGATAAAGAAGAAAAAGTAAAATGCTCAAAAAAGAAGGTAGAGTAGTTCTGAGGTGATCTGATAGAATGCAGCACTTGGTCACGTTACAACGGTAGTTGATAGCTTAGCCACGTGGCGCGCTGCACGACATTTCCTGTCAGGAAATTGTTTTGAGTGTTAGTCAACATTGTTGCACTTCCGCTATCAATTAGTACTATCAAATTAGCTCTACTTAAACATTTATGTTTCGTATTGGAGATTACCAGCGTTTACCCATGTAAACAAGGGAACAATGGTAGTGTGGGACAGTAACAAACTGGTTTGAATAGCTAGTATCTACAATTAATATCGATTATCAGTGTTCAATTTGTAGAGGATTTATTGTTCAACTGTAAAATATTGAAGATAGAGATTAAATGTTAACTGTTGATCGTGTATAGTCATTGTTAATCATCTCGTTTTTCTTTTGTTCTAACATAAAAATTTCTTATAGACAAGCAACTGAATATGATTTATGTTTTATGAGTATTACCCCGAATCATGTATATCACTCTACATTGTTGCCAAATTGTGTTTTACATTCTTGGGTTAATCTGTTAATGTGGTTGTCCTGATCAGTTAGTTATATAGAGTGTTATAACTAAGTCCTAGTTTCACTCCTGAGTTTTTACCTTAGATTACTAGTTAGTTTTAATTTCCAACATAGTCCTAGGCGACTAGGCTATGTTAGGTATTTTCGTATTTCTCATGTTCTGGTTTATCACTTCATAAAGAGAGTTGATTCTGGCAACATGGTCTATGAATTTTTATAGGCAGAAATGTTCAAATAAACCATATCAAAAACATCAATAATCCATTGTTCAAAAACTTTAAAACCAGAAGAAATATATAGGATGTTTTTAAGAAGTATGGATACAAAAGTGATTAATTGGTTTTATTGCAATTTATTTGAAAAATCAGCTTATTCTACGATATCAAATTAGGCCTACTAAAAGTGTAAACTGTTAATAATATAACCTAACATTGAGGGGAAAAAAAAATCAAACAATAGGCCTAATATAGCAGGAAATCTAGTTGAATTTCAGTTAAGTTCTGAAAATAACTTAAGTTTGACTATTCGTTGAATATGATTGAAAATAAAGATAGCCAAATTTCAAAACGGCTGCTCTTTTTAAAGTTTTTGTTAGGATAACTTTTCACACAGACCTCGCTATAAAAGTAATTCTTTGTAGTTTTAAAATATGTCAATGTTCTTCTTTGGTAAATTATCAGTCAAAACGTGTTTCCTCATGTTTAAAATCAAACGATTAAAATTAAAAATTTTTAACTGTTTAAATCCTAACCTCAAAAATACTAATGTGAATAGTATTCGATATTGTACTCAAATACCGTAAAACGTTTGGTTTTAGTATTCGTTGAATATGACAGATAAAATGGTTGTCAAATTTCAAAATGGCAGTTTTTAAACAGTATTTTAATTAGTTTACTATTATATAGAATCTATTTGAGACTATTAGCAGTCATTTATAGCAGTTTAGCAATAATGAATACAGAGATCAGAAAAATGAGCAATACACTAACAGCACACTATCATGTAGCTGAAAATTATTAAAATTAAAATTATTCTATGAAGATGAGGAGGGGGGGGGGAGGACACGTGCGCTAACTACACATACCATTTCCTTGAAGCGACACGATTATACACGACAAGAGATCGTTGACAAAGCTTAGACTGCCAAAGTTTGAAACAGTAGTTGTACAATATAGCCGACAAAGTTTGAACATCTGTGTAATGCAACTGTCATAGGTCACGTGGTTAGGGAAGATTTCTGGCACGTGACTAATCAAACTAACTAGTGTACGGTTTATGAAATGTAGCTTCTCTGCAGTTATATGCGCCTTTTTTTAGATACATTTTGTTTTTATTGAGGAAAATTTGTTTTTATCGTTATATTATTGTGATTGCTGTAAAAATGATTCTGAGTTTTCCCCGGAAAATAACAGATTTGGGTAAACAAAGTATTTATAAAATCTCCTTGTAATTTGTATTTGTTTAAGTGTCTGTTTTAGGCATACGTAGCAAAAAATTGCTGGAATTGCAACTTAAAGGTGTTATAAATGAAAATTATAAAAACAAAATTAGACTTTTAAAAACAACATTTTCAGAATCAATTACAATGATTTTTATTGTGACTTTATTGTAGTTTCTATTGTTAGAAATTAAAAACCAAAGGCAATTAAAATAAAATTAAGTTATTCTGATATCTCTGTAGAAAGAAAGAATGTTGAAAAATCAGGGCAATGTAATAAATTAAATTTGCGTAAAACGTAAAATTCGTGAGTTAGAATGAATGTTATTTTTTCAGGAAATTAAATGAAAGAAAATAAAAAAATCCGCAGCATGTTTCACTAGCTAAGGTAATTTTTAGTCATTTTCACTTCATGTTTTCTTACTTGTTTTCTGTAAATAACAGTTCTGATGATATAGTCATCAAAACGTGGTCCTGTTGATTTTTTTTTTGTAAAATGAAAGCAAAAAACCTCTCAGTCATCATCTTTATAAAAAAAAAGAAGAAAATAGTATAAAATAGACCCCTAGCTCTCGAATACTTAAATAACAACAGGGTCCGAAGAAATAAGAGGTGTTCAAAAGAAAGTTGATAGGAAAGATGAAATAGAAGAATCTAACCCATGACTGCATGAACAAGTGTTGATCCAGCTAGAATACATCGGGATTGCCACACCCTTACTACAGTGAGCACCCGAGGGCGTTACAGTGAGCACCCGAGGGCGTTACAGTGAGCACCCGAGGGCGTTGCAGTGAGCACCCGAGGGCGTTGTTTTGTTAGAAATAAAGAGTTTGTTATACAATTTAGTGTGTTTTATATCTTTTAATGGTTTCGTTTTTCATAAGCGTTGCTTATTCAAAAGTGAGTGAACATTTCAAAATTATAATTAATCTAACATATTTTATTGAATTGAATATATCTTCAGATCTTTATTCGTTTATTTGCAAGAGTGTTAATGTGTGTTTTTGTGTGTACGTTTTTATATGTCAACGAATAAGAAGCATTCATTGTACCATCTTTAAGATTAATTCCGAACGACCCTGCCTGTATCTACATCTGTTTTCATGTAGTCTTGGGTTAGATCTTTGATAGAACATTGGTTTAATTTCTTATTTAAATTATAAACCCTCCTATCTATCATCTCTCCCATCAAGCCTCTCTTGACCAACTCTTGTTCGCTCCCGACTCTGACGATATTAGAGACTAATCGAAGTCTTGAAGTTTTTAATTTCTACCCTTTTGTTCTATGACCGAGAAGTTTTTCGCCTTTAAACAGAAAGGAGAAAATAATGTGATTTAGTCTTACCGGATGTGTCATTTTCCTGAACAATAATTGGTTTTACACCCTGTCAGTTTAAATGTCTAAAGAAAACTGACTGGATGATTATCCTTTATGTTGTTGATGCAATATAATTTGTGCATATAAATATTTTAAAATTAATATCGCTATCGTGAGCGAGGTCTAAAACTACTGGAGGTCAGTTGAAAGCAAATTTGTTAACTTATGAATAAGTAGTAGATATAAAACTGCCTTTCATCAAATTTATTTAGTTTTACGAGTAAAAATTGAAAAAAAAAATTGTAATTGCCAGTTAGAGGTGTTTAATCATTATTTTTAATTGATCGAAATTAAAAACCCAGAAAATATTTTTGTTATTTGGACATTTCAGTAGAAAGGATGTGTTAAAAAAAATCGGCGATGATAAAATACATTAAATTTGAATAAAACCGAAATAATAATATAATATGTCTCACGGTAACTTTTCTTACAAATGTCTTAGTATGTATAAAACAACACACCTCTTTATATTGTAGATAATTTTACATGTCATCGATTTCTGCTGTCTTTAGTTTTAGTAAGATATGTTCAGAGTTTTTGGGGAAATAATTATGGTAAACCTAATTTAATTGCTGTGGGGCTAATTTTAGTTCTGTTTTTTAAAGTTTGTAACTGGCAAAAAAAGAGAAATTTCATAAACTGTACGAATGCGTAAAGCATAAAAACAAAGAGTCCGTAAACATTCCCCGTTACAAACAGAAAACACGATTAAATCAAGCATTTGGATTAATATGTTTTGTTACTAAACAAACCCTATCCTCTGTTGTCAGTAGGTGTCATTTTATTAAGTTTATTACAGAGGGTGGTAATGTCTTGTTTTACGAGATTGTCGTAGCGAGGGTGTGACATTTCCTTCCCATTTACTTTGCATATTCACATCAGCCACTTGGCACAAAGAAACATTATTATGCGATTTGCCAAACTTATAACACATTAATTTCTTTTCATAAAACTACAGTAATAAGATTTTACAACCGTCATTACAGTCTACGAACATATTTGAAACAAAACTTTGCCAAAAGAGGTTGGCTTTGAATTGTGTCAATTAAATTCTATTTGATTACGACGATATGCTAATTTCTTGTAACGGAATTAAGCAAAACATTTTGTAGTGTGGAAAACTATTCCATCCGATTTAGTTAAGGCACGGATCCAAAAACGTGCTGTTGAATTAAAATGAAAAAAAAAAAATAGTTGTTTTAAATTTACTAGAGTGTATTATTTAGGATTTAAATTTCATTTCTGAGCGAATTTTCTTACATAAGCAGATAGGAAATGAATGATAAAAAAGGGGGAAGCTAAAAGAGAGAAAAAATAAGATATAGAAACAAGAATTATGACAGAAAAGTTGAAAACAATGAGAAATGTAGTAATATTAACTAAAGTATTATTAATTAAAGATTCAAGTCAGAAATATGTTATCTTTTAAAAGTAAGTAGATTCAAAAGTTTAAAATTTTTAGGTTTATTTGGTTAAGATATTTTTTTCAGCCTCATGTACAGTATAGACAAAATTTCGTATTGAGTTTTTAATAAAAATTACCCTCTTATGTCATCTCTTGGTTTTTGGAATGATGTTTGCCTGTAGTCCGTGCAGGCACTACATTACAATCCATTTAGTCTGATTTTGATTATTAAAAATATAGCGTTACCAGCCCTATTTAAAAAAAAAATCTGTTCTTTGAGAATTTTGTTAAAATATTCTTTCTAATTTAAAAAATAAATATTATAGGCCTTAAAAAATGAACGTTTTAGAATGTAGAATATTTCAAAATCGGCCCAACTAATTTCAATGAAACTTTGTTATAACTTTGATTTATGTTCAAAACCAAGGGAACAAAGAAAATCACTGTACAAGAATAAATTGAAAGAAAACCAAAATAACCCTGGTTGATGTAGATTTCTTAGATGGCGCCTTTATTTAATTTTCTTTTTAATTACAGATATTTTTTAACTAGAATTTTTGGGGAAAATGTGACCCTTTGGGTTTTGGGAAGCAGCGAAGATTGGGTAATGTTTTTCCACGGTTTATTACATAGTGTTTCATTAATTTGACACAAATATACAGGAACAAGGTTTGTGTAATCGTTGCGGACAAGAAAATAATCTAAGTAAATTTTGGGAGTAGGCTACACAAAAATCTAAAAATCCAGTAATCGCAAAATTGGGTTTAACGTATTTGATCAAATTTCGCTATAATGTAACCCCTATGACTCCAAATAAAAAGTTTTGATTACAGTCCAAAACATGTAATAACGAGTTATTAGTAAAAATGAAACAAAATCCCTTAAAGCTGTTCTAAAAAACGCAATTTCTTTAAAATCACCTTTTTGTGAAACTGTGAAGAAATAGTACTCAAAGTCTCTAAAAAATCTTAACTAAAACAATATTACAGGTCAAGAATAATTAGGAAGCAAGAGCGCCGTCATTAAAAAGCTTGATTTGAGAACCAGTTTATAACACAAGCGTAATTTACTCCTTATTAAATATACACATTATTTTATTCAAAGACTGTGTCCGTGGTTCATTTACACTTTTTAGTTGACACTATCGAACTGACATTTTGGCGAAGAAGAGTTTCTATTAGTTATTAGGATGGGCTGAGTGAGAAATTTTATTCAATGCTATTTTGATATAGTTACCTTTTTAGAAAAAAATGAATAAAACTATTTTCCAAACTATACCAAATAAAATTGAACTTTAATATAAAAAAAAAAATTCTGTAGTCAATTATTGTGAAAATATACACTGGATGTTGATAATTAGTAGTATATATTCAAAAATAGCTTCCTTTCAAGTTTTCGTTGGTTTATTTGTCTGTGCGTAGATCATTTCGTTTATTATTCCAGAATGATTGATACAATTACTCGGTTTTCTGGGAGTGTATTAGAAACTTAGTTTCTATTAAATTTTATTGTGTTCTGTACTCACGTATTTTATGTTCGTTCTAAGGAACAAACAAGTCATTTTATGTCTCGCATTTAAGAAAGTTCAATCTGGCTGTATCTTACTTTATGACAACAAAGTATTTCTATTGCCTGTTGTGAGAATAGTTAGACTGGCAATGTCAAACATTATTTGAGGTCGTGTGGAGTTATACAACATAAAGCCTAACACGGTGCACAAGGGAGGAATTGTCCATACTGTCCAAATATCAGAGGAAGTGCATGGGGACGTTGTGAATAACTAATAGATGCATTAAAGGGTGTAGGGGGGAGGGGCGGAGTGTACAAAAAGCCCAGTGGATTTTTATCCTGGGACAAACTGCACTCTTTGCCCGCGTTGAAAAAAACTGCCGCGTTTGCATTTTGAATAAAAACAGTCTAGGTAGGGAGTTCAAACAATTGGACCTGCATAGCCTATGCGGTGCTTCTCGTATATTATTGAAAAAGCTACCGGTATATTCCCTAAGGAAACGTGCGTGTATTTCTCACAACTGCCACTCACCAACTAGCGCGCCACTGTTCGAGCGGCCAATTTTCTCGTCAACCACGCCGACTCGGAAGTATTGCTCGCGCATCTTGAAAGAGGAAGGGGTTTGTTGGACTTATTTACTACGCACTTGCCTACCGTTAACACAGTTTCTTTCATTCCACTATCTTTTCTCTATTAAAGTAAAAAAAAAAAAAAACACACAAAATTTAAAAAAATATAAATTTAAAAAAAATTAAAAAATTGGTGGATTTATATATTAAAAATAATCTAACGTATAAAAAGTAATCTAGCTAAGGATTGCTAAAAATTGTAAGAACAAAAATCTGCTGTTAAATGAAAATTTACACAGAAAAAGAAAAATATTAATCGCATAACAAATAGCAACCATTATGGCTTTTCATAATATTACAAAGTATTTCACACACATATTGTACTTGTGTAATTAACATTTTTTTTACCTAAATCACTAAAAGAAGTTTTTCCACACATATACACTTACATTAGACGCAGAATACATAAACTTCATTTCTGGTTTATATTTACAAAGCAAGTGAATGTATGGTGTCTACTTACAGTATTACGGCTTATTTATTGAAAATTACAAAACCTGTTGCAATTAAAGCAAACACAATACTTCTTAGATCTAACTATACAAAATATAATTGAACATTTTGTACATGTTTAATTTTACAACTAATTTTGATTTTTATAATTTCAAATTTAATCCACGTGTTTCATCATTTAATTTTAAAATGACGTAAGAATTACGGAAATTTACTGTTTTTATATTTCATACTCAATGTAAATAAAAAGTGATTTTTCTAGGTTTTGTCCGCGAACTTATATTTGGGAATTTTTTCTTTTACACATTACGAATCATTTTGTACTATCATTTGTAGCTGAATTTGTCGAAATAAAATTGTCTAATATAAGAGGAGATTAGATCGAAACATGAAAAATATAAATGATAAAGATTTTTGTATAAATGTTTAAACTTGAAAAATTAATATAAAGCATGAATAATACTACTAATTTATTGATTTTGATTGTTTGGGTTTATATATAAATATATTTCAGTTTTGCATCCATATTTATTTGTTATTTTCCGAATTGTTTACCATTGCACTTTGTAATAGTTGTTATTGTAAAAAGTTGTATATTATTTAATTATAGGAATTTACATATAAAGCGAATAATTCTGATTGACTTTATACTTCCTTCTATAGCCCTATGTATTATAGAAATAATGTGTTCTGTAAAATCAACCATACGTACGCAGTATAACTATGAATGTAGTCAGTTATTTCAAAAGAGATTAAAATGAAAATAATCATATTGTTTATAAATAATGACCTTGTATTGTGGAGAACTTCAATTCTTCTAACAATAATTGGAATAATTTTTAAAACTATAATATATCATTTTTGTTTACATAAATTTAATGTAAATTATTACGAATTAATAAATGATGTTTCCTTTAAATTAATTTTACAGAGTTTGTTGGTTAGTTAAAATCAAATCAAAAGTAAAGATTTGTGTGAAATACAATCCAAATTAAAAATAAAAACCGTTTTATTTAACTTCAAGAATTTATCCACATATGAATTATTTACTTAGTAGGCTAGGTAATGACATCTAAATGAATTTAAAAATTAGAAACATTTTCGAAATTGTAGTTGAAACAAAACCAATATTAATTCGGTAAATAGCCTATTTAGTATTTACATTATACAAATTTAAAGGTTAGAAAATATGACAATTATAAAGTTATAATTATGCTTATAATGTTCTGTTATTAACAAAAATAAATAAATGAATTTTAAAACTCGATGAAATATTTAATTTGTATAATAAATTTAATTTAAGGAAAGTTTTATCCCTTAGTCGTCATTTAAACGTTTATTTATTCCTTAAATAATTATAATAGTTAGAAATTTGGTTTAAAACGTTGTGCATACGCTTTTAGAATTATACAATATGTATGTATTTTTATAAATATAAATAAATAAAAGAATAATCAAGTACTTGGTTGCAGAGATGTAAGATTCGAATGTTAGTGATAAGGAGCTCGCGTAGATGCCTACCTTTCACGGCGCTTTAGATACAACGGCGTTTTACCGGTGCCCCAATGCATGACCGAAAACCGGTTTATCAAAAGGTAAATATTTAGTAATAATCATACATCAACTATAGTTTAACGTTTGTTTACATTTAGACTATCTTGCGGAACAAGTTACTAGCAATTAAATAGTTGGTGTAATTATGTAATTGAAAACAAAATGAAATTTTGAATATTTTGAATTTAAAATAAATAAACTTTATCATTATTAAATTATTGTTTGTTTTATGTTCAGTGAAATAATGTTTATTACCAAGAACATTATGTACATAAAAATTTTATTATTAGTTTTTGTTAACGAATAATAAATACTTGTAACTGAAATAAAAGGAAAATATTCAATGGTTAGGATACAACATTACTGTTGATATACACTGGGAGAAACACCCGCAAAAATAAAATATGTAGAAAACACTTTTTAAAAAAAAAAATTTGATACGATAAAAAAAACTCACCAAAGAATTGGGCGCGCGCACACACACAGACACCTTTCTGTCTTACAGTTCACTAATTATCACACTATAACACTAAACTGTTTCCTAGGCTTCATGGTAAGTCCATGCGGAGGCCACTGTAGAACCATGATCCATAAGGATCTTTCCGTCTTGTCTGACGCGCTTAGCTTGGACGACTGTGAGAGTCTCGAGCTCGACTTAGTCTCGTGAGAGGAAGAGAGAAAAAACAGAGACCTGCGCTACGCCGGCGCCACCCCCACCCCTTTTCCTTCTCCTTCATTATTTTTACCGCCCCCACCACTGCCACCCCTCGATAAAACCGCTCCGCCTTCAACGAGTGGGGACCAGGGAGGAAAAAATTGATAAAAGGGTAGAAGATTTGATAAGGGAGTTTCTCTTTCCTTAACTCTTTTCTTTCGCCCCACCGCTCCTTAAATTAGCCCCTCTCTTCAAGACGTCCTGTAAAGTTTTTAAGATTTTTATTCGTATTATTTTTAATTTCTTTTGAGGATCTGATACGTCTTCAACGTAGTCTTCTTTAAATTGAACTTTCGTCGTTTAATATTATTCTCTACCATTCGTAACAAAACATTTTCTTTCTACACTTTTCAAACAAAATAAATATTTCAGTTGAAAACAGATTAGTGAACGCATATTATTTTGTTGTGGGTTTTTTCCACCTCTTCCCACCCCACTTTGACAACATCATACCCCCACTACTACATTTTTTTATCCAAGGTTAATCACATTATTTTTTCAATAGCAGTTTTTTTACGACACCTGACTATAAATATCGAATTGTTTTCCAATGAATTGTGTGGGAATGGGATGATATTTATCGAGACTTTTTTCGTTCTCGTTCAGTTGTGTGACCGCTATCAAGAGGTGACAATGGTCGAGTTTTCGGATCAGTGCCAATAATTTTGATTACTTTTTTCAGCTCGAGATTGATATCACGTGATCCGAGATTTTGATTGGATAATAAATTTATTTTTTTAACAGACGAAAGTGATAGAAATCTGCAATGTATTGTGCGATCGCAAATTATGAAAGTAATGACTTTTTTCTTTCTTAATTTTACTTTTTAATAATTCACGACAACAATCAAATTTTTATTAGTTTTATACTGAATTAACTGAATATTTCCACTATTTAAATTAACTTAAATATTTTTGATAAAACTAAAATTACATTTTATTTGAGTAAGTAATATTTTTTTTTTGTTGGAAAGATGAGAAAAAGCAGAAAAAATCGTTATTGTTAAAACATACTTATTCATAAAAGAAGGAGAATTAATAATATTATTTTGTCAATCAAATCAATTAAACTTGTATAACATGTTTTACAATAAATACTCTAAACGTTCTGTAATAAATATGAATAATCAGTTAAACATATAGTGTGACATTGTTGTGTGATATGAATTGAATCAATGGACGGACTGTAGTGATTGTATACAACACTATTGTAAACGTTCAATTGCGCTATTAATGGACCGGTTTGAAGCGCGCACACACGCGCACACACATACACCCCTCTGTTAACTGGCATTTGTATTATAGTGAAAGCCTAATCGATACTCGACGCACTTCATTCACTACAGACTTTGACTACACTAAGTATAATAATAATAAAAGGCATTTAAAACAATTTTTGTTATGAACGGTAATCACGAATGTGAACCTAAGAACTTTTCACCGCGACGCTGCTCTCTTTCTGACGGGCGCCGTAACGTCTCAGTCGGTCACTTTCCCCACCGAATCTCCCGCTAACGGTGGAATATTTCTTATACCATTTGAAGTAGGGAAATGAATTTCTTTTATATATATAGTTCTATATAAAATATATGTTTCTAATTGTGAATAAATATACACAAGTGATAAATTTATAATAATAAAATATTTGTTAGATATTTCTAAAAGTCATACGAATCATAACCTTATTTTTTTTTTATATGATAGCTCTTTCTTTTTTTATTATTATAATTACAATCTTTGTAATAAATTGTAAAAAATAACCATGTTTAAGAAAAATTAGGTTTTAGAAAATTAAAAAATATAGTCTCTATTTAAGAAATTATTTTTTATTTGTTCTTTTGTTAGTCTTATTTAAGTTCGGATCGAAAATAGTTAATATATACATAACTTTCCGCACATATATATTTATAAATATTTTAATTATTTGTGTGTACTAAAAATATTTCTGTTTTCTTGTACTTGTTTGTGGGTTCTTATCTATACGAAATGAGAAGTCAATTTTTAGATAGAAAATTAATTTAACTATTAAGTATAACTATAAGTTTTAGATAAACATTTAAAAACGTTTTGTCTTATTAAAACGATAAAAAAATTATCTCTTATTTATGTTTCGTAAGGATGCTGTTTAAAAGCTGAAGTTTATTATTTTATAAGTTCGATCTTATAAATGAATATATTTAGAATACACAAATTTAATAATAAAAATATACTTTATTAAAAAAAAAAATTATTTTTTTACTAAATAAAAAAATATGAAAAAATATAAAAATTTAAAAAACTATAAAAAAAATAAATAAAATTTTAAAAGTGTTTAAAAAAGAAAAAAAAAATCTTAAGACGCATTTACTTCTTTAGATGTAAACCTACAATAATGGTATAAATATAATAATATAAGTTGAAGTACTTACCGCGTGGCACAACGTGTTGGTAGCGTAATCCTAAGTGTCGCGTTTACGTTAGAATCACAGAAACAGAGGGTGAGAAATGATATAAGACGTCCCTCCCGCCCACCGCAGGCCGTCAAGACTAAGATACGGTTTGGCGGCAGCGTCCCTGTAGACCGACGCATGCGCTAACGAAACCGGCGCATGAGTAAAAACACCGACGCTAAGGAACCGCCCCTCTTTTCAAGGACCCGCCGGCATGAGGCGGCATCTTCTGGATAAAACGAGAATTACACTGGTACTCTTCTCCGTATAAGTGGAAGAGAAGGGGAGATGCTATGGAGCGTCGCGATGCCTGACAAGTGGCGCTTTCTTTCATGCGGGCTATTTCTTAACTAACCCAAGTAAACTTCCTTCAAAACGAAATATTCAAACCCCTGTTTTCAAATTGACGGAATCGCTATTCAATAATTAATTTAATGGAGATATAAACTAATAGACATTGATTTTGTATTACAGCCGGCGATTATTGTACAATAGTAAATGTGTTTGCTGTTAATAGTTCCCATCCCCCAACCACCCCTAATTGATAATTTCACATAATAAGTAACATCAATGCATTCAACCCTCGGTGCTATTTAACTTCACTCTCGACACGAATTTGATAAGGGAGGAATTTTTATTTAAAAATAAAAGATGCTAAATCTTTGCACTAACTTTCTCACATACACATTTTAAAACCAAAAACATTGTTACTTTGGATTAAACAAAGTGTTTAACTTTGGTTAAAGGTCATTTTTGTTTTCCGTCACTTCGTTCAGAGCCGTAATGGACTTATATTTGAGATTTAGATATCTGATTTGGATCATAAATGTTTACATTTGTAAAAAAGTGAGCTCAATCCATAAGACCTATTTTGAAAAATTATAAGAGTTTTGTTTTTGCCTATAGTTCACAAACCGAATTTTTTGGGAAGGTACGTTTTATTTGGGCACTTAGAAGCTAAATTTTAACAAAAATTTGATCAAAATCGTTGGCTTTGATCTAGTTGTAGTTTTAGCTACAATTTACTCGTTTGTGCTACACAGAACTGTATAGACGACAGACATTAATCAAAAAATCTTTTTTTGTTCTTTTGGGATTTAAAATAGAATATTTCCTTAAAAAAAATTTAAATAGATTTGTTTTAACCTATCACATAACTACGTATAATATAATCAAAGTTGTCGTTACAAATAAAACGATTTCAATATATTATAGAATATAAACTATTCACAAATATTGTTGTTTGATTTTTGTTCCTTAAAAATATAAAAGTGATCTGATGTTCTTAAAGTTTACTGGTGATGAATCTCCAGTAATAATAAGATATTAGGGAAAGAAATGTTGGTGTAGAACTAAAGATATTGACGTTTTTGTTATGTTAATCTAACACAAAAGTAAAAAAAAAAAAAAAAAAGAAAGAAAAGTTATCTATTCCTAAAAATAATTGAGATTAAAAGTTTGAAAACTTCTACATTTGTAAAGAATGATGGAATTTGTTTTTCTCTCCTTTTTTAGCAGTACATGAAAATCTTGTAAAAGTATTTTTTTTCTACTTATTTCATAAATTATTTTTTAAGCGTATGGCTAAATAGATAAATAAGCTTAGGCGAAGTTAAAAAGTAGGATGGATATATGTGGACAATTTATTGTCTCCTCTATACAAATAATAATCATTAAAACCACACTGGTGTTAAAAAAAAAATTGCGAATATAGAATATAATTTTATAATTTACCGCCTAATGTTTTTTACTTGTCCATTTATGTAAATTTAGAATTATGGTCTAATAATACACTTCGATAAAACAAAAGCTCATAATAGTATAACAATTTCCATTAATCGATTGTATAGTTGTTGAACACTGATTTTCAGAATAACACAATGTTCTTACTAAAAGTGGCTACACATATTTAACTCGATACACGCAAATTATGGTGGTGTGATAGAAAATGCAGAACCAAATTATTTATTTAAATAAAAAATATTTGTATCAGAGAATGCGTTTGATAATATTGTTAGCAGGATGTACTTTATTATTAAAAAAATAAATAAATAAAACACTGTATTGTATTAATTTATTTGAAGCTATGGAATTATTATATTGTAATTGACGTTGTAAAAGTCTTACTAAGAAATGTATTTGTTTAGAACAAAAATGAAAAATGTGTATGTTAACAAAATAATTTAAAATTATTGTAATGATTCAAAATAGGGAAATTTAAGTGTGAGGACGAGGGGGGGGGTCATCACTTTGGAGAGAAGTGAATTTTTTGCAGACAGTAAATACATATTTCTCACTGAAAAATTTGAAATGTTCAAGACAATTTAAAGACAAAAACAATTATTGAGAGTATAAACAACGTGTGTAAATTACATTATTCCCCAGGTTTTGTTATTTTAGTATTTTAGTCAAAGAAAATATTGATTGTAAAATTTTGAATTATTTATAAATAATGTGTACTAGATTTTAAACATTTAAAATTTGTTTTAATGTATTCATTTTTAGTAATGTTTTAAATTTTACGAATGCCTAGAAATTAATTGTAAATTTCATAATTGTTATTGTTTACCATTTTGTAACATAAATGCTAGAGTTTATTCTTTTAAAATGACTTTTCATTTAATTAAAATCAAAATAATAAAAAAATGCTACAAAACCATATTTCAAAAAGCTTTCTTAATAGTAGATAGATTGGAAGTAAGAGAATAGGCTAGTTATGATATTTCCAGAGAGACATATTGATAATTGATATACAATCATTCTAAAACTAAAAATTAAAAACTTGGGGTTAACATATGTAGTGGGAAGGGAGGAGAGGATTCATCTTTGGTTAAGCCTTCTAATATACAATTTGTGTATTGCAATTGAACTTGTAAAAGGCTCCTAAAAAAAGTTAACTTAAATAATTTAAAAAAACAAAAAAAAACGAAAAAAAGAAGAGAAATGAAGACGGCTAACATAGCAAGAAAAAAAAGAAGAACAAAGATATTTTTTACAAGGGGTGGTGTATAGTTTCCAAAACACAAATACCGATCAGTTTGAGTTATCGAGAGTGAAGTGAATGTAACTCTAGCACAGTTCAGTTCAGTCATATTGATTTCAACCTTTCACACTGTCTCTGCCTCATTCAATTACTGCACAGCCATTTTTCATCGTCACCTACATTAATATTGCACCCTCTATTGCGACCTGCGCTAACAATGTTATGCAATGCAATTTTATATTTGTAAAGTTCACTTGTTTCGTCCATCTTGTTGTTACTCATCAGGATAAGCTTTGTATAAGCGACAGTTTCAATCCTTTTCTAAATTTGTATTCACAATTGACATTTTAAAGTGGTTTGATAATAAATACAATATTTTTAAGGTCAATTATGCAATTGTCTAGAAATAATACCGTTTTAACGTCCAATTATTGTAACACTATAAGTCGATGTATTTTATTTGAAATAAATCAAAACATGTATTTTGAAGGAAACCTAAGTAAATGTGGTCCAAAAGCTTGAGTTTTGTGATACATATTATATATAACGTGTGCCTTTTGTTGGTATAGGTTCAGTTCACTTCTTCCTTTTGTAGGTCCTGAACCTACATTAGCACTATTGAGGCAAACAGGTTAGTGACTAAAACTGGTCTAGGAAGAATCAGTGAGGAGATATGGTAAGAGAGTAATGTATTTATTTAAGGGCGAAGTTAGGACCCTTAGGTCCTCTCTACCACATAAACCCATATAATTCAATTAATACATTAAAAAAAAATTATATATATATATATATATATATAATGAAAGTGAGAGAGAGAGAGAGAGAGAGAGAGACAGTGTGTGTGTTTGTTTGTTAGAGAGAGATTGAATGAATGAATAATTACTTTATTTTGGGGGCTAAGTAAGGACCCATTACGTTCTGTCTTCCATTGAACCCCTAGATGAAATAGGGAGACTTTAGAGAAAGAGAGCGAGGGAAAATATGAGAGAGAGGGAGGGAGAAAGAGAGAGAAATATGTTCATGCCACTTAAGCGAAGTTAGGAGGATCAGGTCCTCTCTTCTCTACACAACAATGCAATAAATACATTACATATATACATAATATGAAACTAAGAGCGAGAGAGGGAGAGAAAGTAAGAGAAAGTGATAGAAAGAAAGAAAATTTTGAATTGAATTCCTATTGTTTATATCATTTCGCTCCTTAAATTGTCTTTATTTAAGGGGCGAGGTTAGGATTGTATAGTCCTCTCTACCACCTAACCCCATTGTATAACAACATATATAATTAAAATAGTGGACAGTTAAAAATAACAAAAAAAACATATAAAGAGAGAGAGAGAGAGAGAGAGAGAGAGAGAGAGAGAGAGAGAGAGAGAGAGAGAGAGAGAGAGAGAGAGAGAGTGAAAGGAAGGAAGAGAATGTGAAAAAGAGTGTGAGAGAGAGAGAATGTGAATGAGAATGAGAGATATAATGAATGTATAATGATTTTAGCTTCATTCACTTTATCCGTGAGAGAGAGAGAGAGAGAGAGAGAGAGAGAGAGAGAGAGAGAGAGAGAGAGAGAGAGAGAGAGAGAGAGAGAGAGAGAGAATGTGGACTGTACAGAGTCAAAGATGTTACAGAACAGATCTGATAAAGGGGTAGTTTTCAGGGCTAGAAAGAAAGGACCTGAGAGCGATAATGGGCTTTGTTCTTTAAGTAGATATTTTTTGACAACTCAGTTATCTTTTGATTTATAATATATAATAAAAGTGAAGATAAAATAATGTATATAATTAATAGCGCAAAACTATTTAGTTTGGCGATATTTGGCATTAAAAATTAAAAATGACCGGCATTTAACGTACAAAATAAGTACGGGTTTTTGGTATACTGGTGAAATGTTATATATAAAAAAATGCTCAACATAATCTAGACTCAATACTTACCCCATTTCCGAAGTTATACAATTTTTAATAAAAAAAAATAGCAAAATAGATAGACTGATGAATAGCAAAAACTGTGTTTTCATAACAGTTGTACGAATAACTGAAGAAAAACGAAAATTGGGCTGTACTTGGGACAAAATGAATACAAATATTTAATGGGGGGGGAAAAAAAAAGATCACAAAATAGTTTGACATACGGAAAGCGAAAAGTGTGTGGATAACTTTTGAACGAATAACATATTCGCATAAGTCAATATTTTCGAATGTAGAACTATATATTGTTTTATTATAGATCATATTTTAAGATAATTTTATTCTTGGTATTAAAAAAAATTAACTGTTTTGGAATTACTGGCAATCAAAAGTGTTAGAAATTATAGAATTTTCAACTAAAAACTAAATATTTTATAAACAAATGAAAATTAAAATTGCCCTAAAACTAATACACAACTAAATCTGAATTAATACACCTGCAATTGTGAACTTTTTGAGCGTAGAATCCAATTTTACAAACAAATCTATTATTTTACAAATTTCTAACCGGATTGGAAGGATTCATCTAAAAATTTTAGTGCTAATTTTTTTATTATTTCCAAGTTTTCGATTAGAAATTTAGTTTAATAAGGCTGAATAAAATCAGAGCCAATTTTTAAGTTTTTTCAAATTTAAAAAGTACCAAGAATAAAATTATCTCGAAATGAAACCTTATTGTTTATAACATATAGGTTTATATTTGAACGTTTTGCATTACACCATGTGGATGGAGGGCTTTTTTGGATTTGCAAAATTAGGCTGTATAAAATAAGATTGATTAATTTGACCAAATGCTGTAGCCCAATCTAATTTTGTCGGATCAAAAGTTATTTAATAGTTAAATGGACTTTTTAGACACCCAATACGTTTTAAGCTTGATATAGGTAGCCAAAACATTGTTTTTATACATTTTAAAAGTAATTATTATAATTCTAAAATCTAATTTTGGTTTAAAGTCTTCAATTTCAAGAGAGAGGTAGCCGAAAAACACCTCCAGATCTCCATATGGATTGATTCAGTGATTCTATACCCTCCTTCATTATGAAAACATTTCCAGATCTCCATATGGAGTGATTCTGTGCCCTTCCACGATTGAATCCTTAAATACTTAATTTTAAATTGTTCTCATCGACAAAAAAGGTTTGTCCTACATACGGAGTAAGATGGGTAAAATAATTAAAGTTAAGTTTTTTGCGGACGTTTTATAAGCCCTAAAATATGATTTTGAAATGTCATTTGTCTACAGTGGTCTACAGTCTACCAATTTTGATCAAATTTGTTAGCATACTTTGGCTTTTATAGTTCAAAATTTGGTGGGTAGTTGACATAAGATCAAAACTCACAATGACGATTTTATCAAATAGATTTTTATTACATTGTTCTATTGTCATGTATTTAAGGACACCAAAAAACCTATTGGTTTCAATCTCCAAAAATACCGCTTTGAGAGATATCAGTAAAAAAACCGAATACCACCCAGTTTATGGTACATGTGAAACAAGTTTAGGCTTTATTTAATTTTATAATTTTTTTTTTATGAATCTGTATAAGTAGTGATTTTTCACTTTTTAACTTAAAGTTTTGGCAATGAACAGTTTAGTTTGGTTACAGTATTTGATTTTATGGATGGGCGTGTGTAAGAGGTTTGTGCAATGTTGTTGGACCTTTTTTGTTAATATCAGACAATTCAGTTTCCTGTATCCCACGATATCCCAAGACTATTGAAGCTCATCATATTGACACTTCCTGTAACTTTACTTCTCTAAGGAGACTGGAAGTGCATTTTCGTGGGAAATGAGTAAACCAAGGAAGTCAACAGGAAGGTTCTTGTTATTTATGAATATGAGAAGTCTTTTACCGACTTTATGTAGAAAATTCTAATAGATTTCTTTCTGTGCAACTTGCAAGACAGACAAAGAGAGTTGATTATGAAAATAGTCTTAATGTCGAGAATATGTTTACCAACGTCACAATAGTTTCTTTATGTTGTGGTCTTTTTCGACTTTTTTATTATTATCTTTACTCTTTGGAGGTGATGGCCGAGACGTTTGAAAAACAATATACTTTCATTTTTTGTAAAGAAATACAGTTTAGTTATTATGTTTTACTTTACAATTAGGAAGTGGGAAAATTTCGATATCACTCTTCTGCTGATTATCGCAGTTTTGAGTTCCGTCTTAGGAATATTAAAAAAAAAAAAAAACCTTGTTGTTTATCCGCTCGTTTGTGGATATTCTTTATGTATTAACACACGTATAAATGACCTGATATGCTTATTTATTATAATTAGTGTTTGTAATGCAAGGTACTAGGTTTTCTAAAAGTCTTGGCTCATTTTGAACGAACATATTAAAAAATAATTTTTGGAGGAAATTTACAAGATTAAAGAAATTACCTTTTGTTATATAAAGCAAATTAAGTTTTGTGAAAAAAGTCTACAATTTTAAATAGCAACTCAAGCTATACATCCTTATATAGAAAAAATAACGAGTAAAAAACAGCTCAAAAGGAGGTTTCTCTATATATTATTTTTTACTAAAGTTGTTTAAAAAGAGAGTATTATACAAGAAGGAACTATATTAGAGAATAATTATTAAAATGAAGTCTTTGCGGCTCGTGGGTTGCGGTGTCATAATGAGGGGGGGGGGGGTAACTCAATGGACTTTTTAGAAACTATGTCGTGTAGCAACCTCATTGGTAAAGTTATGTAACGTAGAAAACAATAGTGCAAAGTTGGCTCCATTAAAAATGACGGCTTATAGTATGAAATAGACACTCTTAGCTTATTTATTGATTAAACTGTTTTTCAGTAGTTAAATTAGCTTTCCAACGAGATGGTGCACGAAATATTTTGCTAAAATTCTATTTGAAACTCACATTCCTCCTCTCCGCCCCAAAAAGTGGTTCACGAAGTCCAACAGAGTTTTTCTGGCAAAAACTAAATTGTTAATGATTGTTGTCAAATTGATATATTATATTGTCTTCTCCTTTGTAACCAGCAAACACTCTTCTAGTTTATTAACTCAACTTTTTTTTACTTATAATCGCACGAAATATTAAACTGAAAAATAAAATGGTAACGCCGTGTTTATGTTCCTTATTTTTAGTTTCTAGTTTGTAATGAGTGTCCCGATAACCATATCAGGACTTCGGACTATCTTGAAGCAAAACAGTGACATTCCTGGAAAAATAAGAAAAGAAATTAAAATGATTATCAATAATTAATTTGAGACAACGACGAAAATTTTTGTTGGTTTCGTTTGGGGAGATGTTGAAAATAATTATATTTTGGTCAAAATCACTTTAACCAAGGAGATTAAAATATCTACATTTATAAATAATTTTCGTTACGGTCCTAAATGAAACTCATAATGTTTATGTATTTTGGAGCTCTGAGTTTGAATTAGTAATCGGTTATTCGTATCTAGTTCTAGTATATTCAAAATTTCGATTTAGCACAGCTTTTTGTATTCACCTATTAATTTATTGAAAATTATAATTATGGTTTTTAAGATACTAAATCTGCATTTATATAAACGGAGTAAAAATATTGGACTTATTTTCTAAAACACGTATCTAGAATTTTTTTCATTGTTATCTGTGACGAATTCCTTCCCACCCTTTAGGCACGTCTAAGGACGCCATCTCCTTTAAAATCCCGGTTCACGAGTTATCGGTAAAAAAAGGTTTTTTAATCAGCTACGAAGCCTGTATCACAGACAATAGGTATATACTCTCTGATCCCGTTACTGGAAAAAGTTCTAAGTGAGAAAAATATGGAAGAACAATTTGTATTGGGAGAATGGGAATAAATTATTATTATAAATTACACAACAACTATAAAAAACACAATCCTATATTTTGTTAAACCCTCATAAAAGTTTTTAATGTACAGCATCAAGTGAATTGAAATAATATTATCTGACGAGTGCTTCTCTCTCGTTGTTAATTTTTTATCTGTGCTATAATAAAGGAAGTAATTTCTAAAACTCTGGCCCAACCTATTTAGTTCAAATTGCCGATGATAACACTACTCATTGTCAATGATAAAAAATCTTCCAAAATTCACCTGGTGACACCAATACTGCGGGTATATATATAACAAAGAGTGTAAAACCCACAGCATGCACGAAACGTTCATTGTATATTGTAGAATAGGTTACACTATACAAATTAACGTGGAATTAATTGGACTGGAGGAGGGAGGTATAACAAGACATCTCCTAGCTACATAATTAGTTGAACTAATTCAGTTACACGAGTTAAATTATTTGCTGTACCCATTCATTGACATTGCTTCCAAATGAAATGCAATTTTAACAACTTTTATAAATTATTTATTGAGAGTTGTGAAAAACAATCGATGTAGCCACACTTGTCTCTCCAATAACTTACAGAATAACAAGTTTTACTAGCCACACTTGTCTCTCCAATAACTTACAGGATTACAAGTTTTACTAGCCACACTTGTCTCACCAATAACTTTCAGGAAAACAAATTTTACTAGCCACACTTGTCTCTCCAATAACTTACAGGAAAACAAGTTTTACTAGCCACACTTGTCTCTCCAAGAACGTTCAGGAAAACAAGTTTTACTAGCCACACTTGTCTCACCAATAACTTTCAGGAAAACAAGTTTTACTAGCCACACTTGTCTCTCCAATAACTTACAGGAAAACAAGTTTTACTAGCCACACTTGTCTCACCAATAACTTTCAGGAAAACAAGTTTTACTAGCCACAGTTGTCTCTCGAATAACGTTCAGGAAAACAAGTTTTACTAGCCACACTTGTCTCTCGAATAACGTTCAGGAAAACAAGTTTTACTAGCCACACTTGTCTCACCAATAACTTTCAGGAAAACAAGTTTTACTAGCCACACTTGTCTCACCAATAACTTTCAGGAAAACAAGTTTTACTAGCCACACTTGTCTCTCCAATAACGTTCAGGAAAACAAGTTTTACTAGCCACACTTGTCTCTCCAATAACGTTCAGGAAAACAAATTTTACTAGCCACACTTGTCTCACCAATAACTTTCAGGAAAACAAGTTTTACTAGCCACACTTGTCTCACCAATAACTTTCAGGAAAACAAGTTTTACTAGCCACACTTGTCTCTCCAATAACGTTCAGGAAAACAAGTTTTACTAGCCACACTTGTCTCTCCAATAACTTTCAAGAAAACAAGTTATACTAGCCACACTTGTTTCTCCAATAACTTACAGGAAAACAAGTTTTACTAGCCACACTTGTCTCTCCAATAACTTTCAGGAAAACTAGTTTTACTAGCCACACTTGTCTCTCCAATAACTTTCAGGAAAACAAGTTTTACTAGCCACACTTGTCTCACCAATAACTTTCAGGAAAACAAGTTTTACTAGCCACACTTGTCTCTCGAATAACGTTCAGGAAAACAAGTTTTACTAGCCACACTTGTCTCACCAATAACTTTCAGGAAAACAAGTTTTACTAGCCACACTTGTCTCTCCAATAACGTTCAGAAAAACAAGTTTTACTACCCACACTTGTCTCTCCAATAACGTTCAGGAAAACAAGTTTTACTAGCCACACTTGTCTCTCCAATAAATTTCAAGAAAGCAAGTTATACTAGCCACACTTGTTTCTCCAATAACTTACAGGAAAACAAGTTTTACTAGCCACACTTGTCTCTCCAATAACTTAGAGGAAAACAAGTTTTACTTTCTCACATTTAGCCTACGTAATGTAGAGAAAACTATTTCACGGAAATAACCCTTCAGACAATTTGATATTGTTGTTTAAAGACGACAGATCTTTCGATTTTCATCGCCTGATAAAAAAACAACATAAAATAAAGACTACTAGCTCTCGAATACTCGAATAGCGTCAGGGTCAGAAGATAACAAGAGTTGGTCAAGAGAGACTAGATAGGAATGAAAGAGAAGGATCTAACCCAACACTACACGGAATAAGATGTACATCGGGTTAAGTTCTTCGGGTTTGCCACGATCGTACTCACTATAATGAGTCCCTGAGCGTTCCTTGAATTAAAAAAAAATTGTCGTTTATGCAATTACCTGTAGCCCAAATAAGAAGTCCGATTTAACACATTGACTGCTAAAAGTCATGCAATAGTGGTTGGCACATGCTAAAAATTTAAAAAAAATATTTTTACTTAATATCAGATGTGTTATGATGGAAAAACATGTAGGAAGACAATTTGGGCAAAAAAATGTATTTTAGACCATTTTAGTCTGCGTCCACTATCGTGGACGTGATCACCTGGAGACGTCCACATAACACATATGTTACCATGGAAACACGGGAACTGAAAACTACGATAGCAAAAATAGAAGAAAACTATCTCCCCACATGCGCAAAACCAGTCGTCCACACCACACAAATGCTAGACACACTGACGAATCTAAGCAACAAAACTATGGCGTCCACGATCGTAGACGCGCGCACATGGCAGCGCCCCCTGAGTCCACGATCAACGTGTTAATAAAGTTTGGTACGTGAGCATATATTAGTCATTCCTTGAGATTTTTTCATTTTTTTATAACTCAAAATTTGGGGATAGCTGTCACAAATGACGATTTTCACCAAATATTACTAGAATTTAGCCACTAAGGGTCCAAACAATTCTACCCTATTTTCCACTCATTTCCCCAAATGCCAGTTCTAGAGATTTATTGGTAAAACACCAAATATTTATCTATGGAACTGTTATAAAAGGCATAAGTTTTCAAAACAAGAATTTTGTCTTTTAAATCATAAGTAAAAAAAAATTCAGTCAGGAATAGTTGGAAAAACAAAAACAAAAACTCAACCTCAACAAACGACAGAGATATATCAACTTATCTCCCTAAAAAAAAACAACAACAACTCTTAATCAAATAATAAAAGGAAGAGAGATAGCAAAGAGAGTAAGCATCGTGTGTATTTAGTTCTTCGAGTTATAAAGCTCGTATAGATATGCCTATACGAAGAAAGATTATATTAACTGTAATTCTTTTCACAACATTGTTTTCTCTCTGGGTTAAAAGTAACAAAACCACTGTATTAGTTTAAATACGACATTGCTGAACCATTGATTGTAGTTCGTGATTAAACGGAACTACTGATCATTATTGAATGAAGGAACCCCAATATATAACAAGTAGTGTACTACAGTTATATAACAGGAGGTTACACCATTCTTTGAACTGATAGACTCACGACTTAAGTATTTTTGCAATGTTGACACGGTGCGGAAGTTCAAAGATTTTAACGGAGGCTATCGTGACGTCATCAAGACTATCAACTAGCTACTTCCGGCCTGACTTAAACACTAATTAAGTAGTACAACTTTAAAAATTAACACTATTTAACAGTAAGCTTTGTCCCTATTTAATTACCTTGTTACTCAACATCCGGTCTTTAAACATTAAATTAAGAAATGTAAACATTCCATGAGGCTTTGTTTCATTTGAGATGATGATTCTAAAGTAAGTAAAGGGTTTTCTTGAAGATCGCTTGATAAAACAAGATAAATTAAAAATTCCTTAAGAATGAACATTTTCTTACAGGTTATTTATTGCAAGAAAAGTTAGACTAAGGGAAGTGTATTTTGAAAAAAAAAAATTAAAAATCTATCACACTTAGAGGGGAAAAAATACCGGGACAATGTTATAAAGTTAGTAGCTTATAAAAATGCTGTTTAAAAACATTCACTGTGAGAAAAATTGACAGCTAAAAGTTAAAATCTTGAATTTTATTGAAAATATCGCTATTAAAAAGTATTTTGAAAACTATCGATTTTAGAAAAAGATTCATAAAATGTTTTGAAATCCTTATAAAATTAACTATTAGTAATTGTGATGTAGGATAAAAGTCGATCAAATTAAGATTGAATTGTTTAATAATTTACTATCACGACTCTATATTAGGTATTTTTCAGTTTTTTACCAACATAAACTTTGAAAAAATCTCTAATGGCATTGTTTAAATTATAACATTACCGTTCATTTGTTTTTTAATTTTTTTTAATCCGTATTTATTTAATAATAACAAAAATATTGACATATGACATTGTATAAATTTTATTAACCCAACATACAAAGTATAAAGTATAGTAATCGTCAAAAATGTTATTATCTGCTTTTTGACTATGTCAGGAAACAAAAAAAAGTGATTTTTTATATGAAGTTTGTCCGTAGTCTTTGTTGTCTGTACGTGCCCGACAGCGCCCACAAAATCAAAATAGGAACTATATTGTGCTTATATAGAACCCTTTTGATATTCAAATAAATTGAATTGTAAATGTAAAAATTGCAGAATAAAAAATTTGTTCATATCTCTTGTGTTATTCAGATTGAGCAATTTAAATTAGATACAATTTGCAGATTTCATTTCTACATTTAATTATATCTCTCTACGATGACAAACAGCGAACTTTATTGTCAAGAATGTAATTTCGAACCTTCCCTTTCCAAAAAAATATGATATTCTTACAGTTACGACAGGTAGGGGCTACCTCACAGATAGAGCGAAGCGAGTGGAGACTTTGTAATACCCCATGTCCGTTAGGGCCTAGCCGACATCAATAAAGTAGTGTACACAATCACGAGGTTCAGAAAACCTGTGTAACAACTGGTTATATATATTAGCGAGAGAGATCGATAGCTAATTAGTTTATATATATATATATATATATATATATATATATATATATATATATATATACAGTGTGAGTCAAAAGTATGGATACACCCTGTTAAATTTTAAATAGATAAAGATAGAAAAAATGAAACTCAGAACACCTTTCTAGGAAATAAAAGTGAACTTTTTAGTCACTATTACAACTTTGCCCATTTCCCCAAAATGGGATTTTTGGGGGGCAGCTCAAAATTTTAAATATAAAGACCCATTAAGTGACGCCTCATTTTAAAGTCCTTGATTAAAGAAGAAGAACAGTGGAAACCAGAGCTTTCTATCTCAACCCAGTACAAAATGGCAGCTCATTAAAATTAAGTACAACTTCATTGAGGCAAAATATGAACATCCACATTCAGGTGGTAAATATCCCCAATAGACAATCAATGAGCTGCCATTTTGTACTGGGTTGAGATAGAAAGCTCTAGTTTCCACTGTTCTTCTTCTTTAATCAAGGACTTTAAAACGATGTGTCACTTAATGGGTCTTTATATTTAAACATTTTGAGCTGCCCCCCAAAAATCCCATTTTGGGGAAATGAGCACAGTTGTAATAGTGACTCAAACGTTCACTTTTATTTCCTAGTAAGGTGTCCTGACTTTCATTTTTCTATCTTTATCCATTTAAAATTTAACAGGGTGTATCCATACTTTTGACTCACAGGTGCCTCAATGAAGTTTTACTTAATTTCAATGAGCTGCCATTTTGTACTGGGTTGAGATAGAAAGCTCTGGTTTCCACTGTTCTTCTTCTTTAATCAAGGACATTAAAATGAGGTGTCACTTAATGGGTCTTTATTTTTAAAAATTTTGAGCTGCCCCCCAAAAATCCCATTTTGGGGAAATGGGCAAAGTTGTAATAGTGGCTAAAAAGTTCACTTTTATTTCCTAGAAAGGTGTTCTGAGTTTCATTTTTCTATCTTTATCCATTTAAAATTTAACAGGGTGTATCCATACTTTTGACTCACACTGTATATTAACTAAGAAACCAGTCTGTCATTAAATATCCACCTAGTTTATTTTGAGGACTGATTCCAGGTTGTTATTGGATAGTATCTATCTGTTCTCTGTTTGAAGTTATTTGTTAATGATGGAAGTTCAATTTTATTATTATACATTTTCGGACATTTGCCATCATTTGTGTGTTAAAAATTCAAAACATGACGTTTCGGGAATAAGAATCAATTCCCCTTATCAAGTGACTAAAAACTAAAGAAACATGAAACTAGAAACTAAGCCTATGTGAGAAGTAAAATTAAATAAGAATACCACCAACCTTAATATCTAAGCTGCATCTCAGAGCTGAAACTGAGAAGTCAAAAAACACAATCACGGTAACACACAACTAAAAACACACACGGTATCTATCTGGCCTCACGGAAAAAGCACAGACAAAATGAATGAAAATTTGAAATTTTTTTATTGGTCAATTTTGACTTTATACATTTTACGTTTTTATTTTCCGAGTTCAAATTTTATCACAGTTTTTGTACTTATATTGCCACCAAATATTCTAAAACTTCATAATAAAGCGAAAATTAAAAAAAAATAATTAAAAACACTTATTGACGTTTTGATGAAATACGATGTATACACAATTTATTAGTTGTTATACCTAGCATTTGATTGTTTGATGATTTTGATCAATTTTGCAAATTTCACGTAGATTTAATTAAAATCTATTATAATGGTTGCTTAGTTTGTTAATATTCTGAAAATATTATCTATTTAGGTCCAAGTGTTTGAACTGGACGTTGATGAGTTAGTCAGGACTTTCTTCTGTAGAAAGAGATACATTAAAGCTTACGTAAAAATGCTTTTAGACATTCCGTCGGTAACATGTGTAAGCACAACGATTTCGATAACTCATCGGGGTTAAGAGATTTGATGAATCTGTGAACCAGAATATACTCATTTTATCCCCTTGGTGGGCGAATAATGAAAAAGAAAATCCTACTTTGTGGAAAGGACATATTCAACAAATCCTAAAGCCCAATTGTTATTATTGTACCTAAATATCATTATATCCAAATGGCTCATTTTGTCCTCCATCTTAATATGTTAAGTTAACTCAAAAGCAGGTATAATTTAAATGGACTTCTCGAATTTTATATTTCTCTCTTTAAAGATTTGGGTTGGATGTCAGGACATTTGCTTATATATATATATATATATATATATATATATATATATATATATATATATATAGTATATAGTAGCCTACATAAGTGTTTTATGTCTATGAGTTCAAAATTAATAATGGCGTTTTTACGTAAGTTTTGACAATAATTTACTGACCACATCAACTATTTACTAGGTGAGCGTGTTTAATGGGTCACTGCAGAAACAAACATATTTTCTAATTAAATGACTTTATTACACCTTCATTTAATTAACTGTACACCTTAATGTAGAAAAGTAGAATTTCAGGCATTAAAAACGTAATTATGTAAATGACTTTCTGCAGGTTATAAAACTTATCCCTCCATAACTTAGCAGAGTTATCAAGGCGCAGATCTCTCTACTCGTGATGACGGATCCCTGGGGAACACCGTGCTCGGACGTCCTTGGCGTAAGTAGACGCCTGTCTCCAGGGGATCTACGCCCACCTTATTGATGATACCCTTCTCGACATCTTCCAGTGGGCGTCGTAGTCCGCCTACCGTCCTTATCTTTCAAACTAAAAGAATATTTAATTAAGGACATAATGGTAATTAAACTCTTTAATAAATTATGAGCTAAGATAAGCCGGCCAACTCAAATTGCAGCTTTCTACATAATTAAAATTATATATTCACGTAAATTTCGTACTTTAATTACAAAATACGAATTACATTTAATCAACATCATATTATGTACCAAATCCGGCACGTGACGAATTAGGTTAAATTGGAATATTTATCCGTGTAAAACAATTTAAAACACAATTACAAACATGCAACCGTAATAGTATTGTGCTTACTGTAATTATAGAATACTGGGTTGTAGTTTAGTTGATAACGCTAGATTAATCCATTCTATCTGATATATTTGAACGGTATTTTATAAAATATCTTAGTTTTCATTTTCTACATTTATGAAATATTGAAAATAGAGAAAATGTCATTGCTAAAATTGTAGTGGATAAAACTGTTAAAATTTTGGTTTTAAAATACGGGTATATCTGTAAATCTGTTACTATTACATCTTAAAAATAGAATAGTGAACACTCAAAAGTGATAGAAATCTACCATAAGACGTTTTGTTTTCTTCAAAATCGAGAATAATGATTTTAATCACATATTGTTTAAATGTCATTTTAAATAATAATTATAAGCATATTAATAACTCCATTGTAAAAATATCGACGTATCAATAAATAAACCAAAACAGGTTGGTGAAATGATAAAGTTAATTAGACAAATTAAAATATTAAAGCATTAATGAAGACAACGTAGCGGTTCCAATAAACTCGAAAAAATATTACGATTGGAGAAAAACTCGAATTTGAGATTTTTGTGGATATATTAGTTACGCGTTATCCAAAAATGTGTTTTAGAAATGTTTGCCAGCACTGATTTCTCAAAAAATTGGACCGATTTCGTTTCTAATTAATTCTAAAAAATTAAACAAGTAAAACAAAAAATTTGTAGGCATGTGCCCTAAGATTAAAATATAAAAATTAAATTTTCTTATAATCTGCTCACAAGTCCTTCTACGAATATAACTGTCTTAACGTATTATTAACGCTTGTGTAAAAACTGATTCAAAATTTATCAACGAAACACTCATACAAGTTTAAATGTTAAGAATAATTTGATAAATTAGTGTATTAACTACTAAGTTAAGTAAGTAAAAGTCAAGATTCATTAGTGATTTAAAAAAAAAACAACAACAGGGAAATGAGAGAGAAAGAATTGTGAATGGGGAAAAACTTGAATATGACATTTTCGTGGATATATCCACTTTGCGTACGTACAAAATCGTTTGCTTTAAAATAATGTCTGTCAGCACTCATTTCAATTGGCAGATAGTGTTAAAAATTTGTACTTAATTTATAGTAATAATGTAAAGTATTAATAATTCATGTAATTCTATTTGAGGGGACTAACAACATTGTGAAAACCTCTCTCTCTCTCTCTCTCTCTCTCTCTCTCTTCTCTCTCTCTCTCTCTCTCTCTCTCTTCTCTCTCTCTCTCTCTCTCTCTCTCTCTCTCTCTCTCTCTCTCTCTCTCTCTCTCTCTCTCTCTCTCTCTCTCTCTCTCTCTCTCTCTCTCTCTCTCTCTCTCTCTCTCTCTCTCTCTCTCTCTCTCTCTCTCTCTCTCTCTCTCTCTCTCTCTCTCTCTCTCTCTCTCTCTCTCTCTCTCTCTCTCTCTCTCTCTCTCTCTCTCTCTCTCTCTCTCTCTCTCTCTCTCTCTCTCTCTCTCTCTCTCTCTCTCTCTCTCTCTCTCTCTCTCTCTCTCTCTCTCTCTCTCTCTCTATCTCTCTCTCTCTCTCTCTGGATGCCAATAGTAGCATTACAACATCTTGAAACGTATTAGCTGAAAATGCAATGTTGTCTTAAAAATTGAATAATAATTAAGGTTAACAATCGTTAACGATTAAGAGTAGCCATGTTGTGTTTTTACTAAGAAGGAAACTTATAAGATACGTGTTACCGAAGGTTGTCATCAAATACTTGGAAAAAAACATATAATCATATTAAAATACATCTTTACGAATAAAATCAAATATACTGACAACTTGATATAAATCGAAGCTACAGTATCTGTAGAAACCAAATTGATTGTATATAATGCAATTTTAAAACCTTTATAGATGTATGGTATCGAACTGTGGGGTGCTGGGAGCAATTTCAATTTTGACATCATGGAGAGTTAGAATATATTAAGTACCATCTTCAACATTCCCTACTACTTCAGCAAAAGTCTTTTCACCAAAACAAAAGAAATACACCATTTAAGAAATTGAAATTGTAGTGTAATTATCAAAAACTTGCCAGAACCATCTAAACTATTTAAAAGTAAGCTAACAGTGCAGTTAACTGTAACAGACTCAACAGACTGATTCTTTAGATTCTACATAGCTGAAATAACTGTTATCAATGGAAAATTTGTTGCTGGGTAAACATTTGAACAAAAATTGCAACTTATATTCTAGTTGTTTATTATTCAATTAGGCCATCTTGTTAACAGATTACAACGAAACAAAAAATTATAGTGTTTTTATATAAACATTCAAGATTACAAACACTTATAATTAATTAAAAAGATACCCGTTTTTATATGTTTAACCTTTTGGGTATAAAACATAAATCGTCAAATGAAAACAGATTGTTACCAATGCGGTTGTTTTTAAGGGAGATTTAAGATAAGGTATTACTAGAACTCTTCTTTTCTAGAATGTTGTGAGTTAATCCCCCCCCCCCCCCTCCAGTTTGAAAGAATGTCTGAAATTCCTCAAAAAGAAAACATTTGTTCAGGATGCAGAATACAGTATAGCAGATGTTCCAAAATTTCGAATCTAAATATTGAACGAGTGAATATAAATAAAACTGTTTTGGGTATAGAGCTAAAGGAATATTTGGTATATTAAAATTTTTTTACCTAACCCACAAAATTGTGAAATTGACTCTTCTGCAGAATCGATTAGTGAGTGATAAATATAGTAGTGCCAATTTTAAGTAGTAAGCTGTCATTTTAAGAGGGCCAAAAAATCTCCTTTACAGCAAGTTTTCTACATGAAATGAGCTTTCCAATGTTGCGTTATATGACTCATTTAAATAAATTCCAATCGGGCACATACCTAAAAACAAAAAAAAGTTATTTCATTGAGTACCACTACGAATTCCAACTGGGTTGTGATGGAGAAGTCTACACTGATTGTTATCAATGTTTTATTTGAAATCAAACAATACTTTTAAAAAAGTAAGCTACAAACGTTTTTCCTTTTAAAGCGAAATTTTTATATATTACTATCCCTTTTAAACTTTTACTATACGGTGGAGATTACCATTACAATTTTTAAGGTACTTTTTAAAATCAAATATTAGGGTGACCTTCTATAAACTTTTCTCAAAACTTTTTGCTACATATAAACACAAAATTAAAAATTTCTAGAAAGAGTGTTCTATGTATCAGAATCTGTGCACATTTCATAGTCTCACGCATTGAAAACGGCTGATATAATTACATTTTCAATACTGAAATTTGTTAAAAATCTTTTAAAGTCTTAATTAACATTCAACAATGAATGATAAATAGACTCTAATAATAGATTCACCCCTCATTTTCTTTTATATTTATCCATATTTCCCACTCTCCGTTGCGCCATTATACTGCCCTACTGGACACTAATTAATTAACAAAGGAAGACCTGAAGTATCTTATTGAAGAGCATGTGGTCTTAAGTGTGGTCCGTAGCGCCGGGTTGACGAAACGTTAATACAATTATTGTAACATCTGGTCAAGCGTCCAGCATCTTTATGACAGTGAATTTAATTTGATACTAGAGATGTCCCCTTCTCTCAAGGATACTGTTCAACTTAAAGAGTATAGAATTTGTAAGGATTCATAAACGTTTTCACATTTTCATTTTTACAAGTGAACAATTAAAATTTTGGTTAAATTTACTATTTTATGTGAAAATTACAAAAGCACAATATTTTTTTAACTGTATTTTATAAATTCCCTTTTAAAGATATGTTTGATTAGTTATTTATGTTTGTTCTGGGGTTACAAATGTATAATAAAAAAGAAAATTTTATAAAAATCATTAAAACAAAAATAAAATAAGCAAAATTGCTTTTTTATTTGAAGTGAATTCTATCCAACCACGTCAACTTTCACAAATCCCAAACCACTGTTTAAGATGAAGACTTTGACACGTCATCTTTGAAAATAAATTGTTATTTGCGGAAAATTGAGTTTTATTTCATTTGGTGATGGATATTTCCACTCATTTACGTGAATCACAATGCATATTATTAGTTTTGTTCTCTTTTAAATGTATCTATGCTAAAAATATTTCTCACATAAACTCTAATAAAACTTCTTTTTTTTTTTTTTTTTTTTTATTTATTTATTTTTTTTTTACCCAAAACTGTAAGAGTATTTTGTATTACACCAAGTTTTAATGTCGGCGGTCAAGGTTTTTCTGTTCAAACTCGTCCTTCTGACTGTCAAGTAGGCCGACAAAAAAACAAAACAAAAACGCAATAACAAGGAAACTTACATTTAAAAAAAGTATTATGAAGACAATCTTGGGGAGATAACGACAAATATTATTTAAAATTTTTAGAAGGCTGAGTGAGAAAGTTAATGCAATAATTTTTCTCAGTTTATTATTACTAACTAAAGAAAATATCTAATTATGAAATGGTAATAACAAAGATTATTTATTAGCTTATTAAAATTCTAACTGGTTGGCATATATAACAAAATACTGAATAATTAAAGAGTATATGCTGAAATGTAGTTAATTGTAAAGGGACTTGGCAGAGTAGTTAAGTAAATCTTGCGGACAGTTGGACCCCTGAGATGTGACGTCTTTCTGTCCGGTGACTTGGAAAGCCGCCAAGTGACCCCAAGCAAGACATCTCTTCATTATCCGCTTCAAGAGCATCCTCCCCGCTTTTCTGCAACTTGATCAATTAACTCTTCAGAGAAACCATCAGAAATCTGACGAAATACGAGTAAACTTTGAGGCCTACCGAATTATTAACGACTTGACCGCCCTCTTGCGAAATGTCCTTAAGTATTTCAAGAGCAATTAGTCAAAGTAGAATTACATTTCTAAATCGTATAAAGGTACAGTAATACAACAAAGCAAAGGATTGACTTTGTTATTTTAAAGAACGCATAATATATAATTAAACTTATATTCACTTAATTTGAACACTTTTAAAAAATCATCTTTTAACTCTATTCTTTCATTAAGGACACTAGATATCTTTTACGAAGCTATTCAAATGGGACGACTACATCTTAATTCGAATCTATTTCTCAAAAACTACTCTATAGATTAGGAACAAATTTTCTACCAATTTTAAGTAACGTCTACTGAAGGTCCCCTACCAGATTTATAAAAAAAAAATTTATTATTTCCGGCATTAGAAATATTTTTTAAATTATTAGTAATTACTTAATTTATTTATATATATAAGATATTTACTTTATTCTGCTAGAAGATGTAAAGGTTATTTCAATTTTGTTAAGGAGAAAAGGGTACGGAATTATTAAAATATATATCTTAGAATAAATACTGTTTAAAGTTAAAAATTCAGCCTAAAAAATAAGCAACTTTCAAATCAGAATTTTTTCCAAACCTCTTACATTTTAAAACTCATAGTAAACGTGTATCCAAGTTAAATGTTGAGCTTGACTTATGAGAAAAACTATACAGTATAACAAACACACAGAACACAATTCTCACAAATAAAATACGCCTAAGTATCAGACGCGTTTCAAGGACAACGTGTTATAGTTTGATTGGTGTAGCTCGTGTATCACTGAAGAGGACGACCTTGTCGTTGAAACGCGTCTGATACTTAGGCGTATTTTTTTTATGAGAATTGTATTCTATGTGTTTGTTATACTGTGTATCCAAGTCACAAAGTAGGCCTATTACTAAATTGCTAACCTTATTTTCCGTCTTGTAACTTATTTTGATGTTTTTATAAAACTCAAATTACGCGTTTCCGGATTTATATTCATTTGATTCGTTACTTAAATGCCGTGGTGCGCACCCGTCTAGTGTATTATGTTATGTGTTCTTAATGTTCTGACGACCTCCAAGTAGTGAAACAATTCTGATGATGGGTTATAAATCCCGAAACGCGTAATTGTTTTATAAAAAAACATCAAAATAAGTCACAAGACGTAAAATAAGGTTAGTATTTTAGTACTCTTACTTTATTAAACTTCATTTTTGAAACAACATTTTTCTAAATTTTCTGTCGTCCAAACTTTTTGTTTTTATTTAGTAATACAAAAATAAAATTATCAAAATACGTAATTCTGTTCATTTGAAATTTAATCAACCTCGTCTACTTCCAGCTTTGCTACCGCCAGAGGATCACTTATAGGGACCTACATCTTGACCAACTCTTGTTCTCTTCCGACCCTGTCGTTATTAGAATATTCGAAGGCTAAGCGAGTCTTTGTTTTATGTTCTTTCTTTCCTTTTTTTATAAGGCGATGACGCCCGAAAAGTTTTCAACTTAAAAAAAATAAATTTTTTTTAAGTGCTCTCCCTCTGCTTAACCATAGGTCGAAAAAAACAAAATTGTACACAATAAACTTGCTCCTGGGTGGGATTTTAATCTAAGATCTTAGTGACGACTTAAAACTCATCGCTATCAGAACACTATATAAAGTTACTTTTTTTTACAATATTTGTACAATTGCGTTTTCTACTTTTTACTTATAGTCTACATTTTAGAAAAAAAGGTCTTTGTTGAATATAGATCTTATTATTTTCTAATTGGTTCGCTGAGTTCGACTTTGGCATTGTAGTGTACATATCTGGCCTCCGTATAAGTTACTACAAAAGAAATAACTATACTATAACTAATACTATAATAAAGAAATATTATTTTTTTATTTTCGGCAAGTTTCAAGTGTTTCTTCTCCAAAATCTTATCAGTTTGACAACGAACAAATTTTTTCTCATGTTTTAGGACTTTCAAATCTATATTTAGGCTGTATTAAATCCACTTTAATATATAAGGTCGTTGAAATTTATATGTAATATAAATTGTATAAAGTTTTATTAACTTTTTTGATTTACCACTTAATAATTGTATCATTGTATTGATTCCGCTTAACAAGATTTACTCGTATTTACCCAATCGGAAATAAATCTGCCTTTGTGGTTTATTTTGAAATCTTCTTTTATTTTGGTAGTAGATTTATTAACAATTCATTGTTTGGGCAAATAATTTTGAAGTTCTAATAGTCCAGTTACTGTGGCATTTTCCCTCTAAATTTTTTATAACTGCACCGATATGTCTGAAATTCTTACAGTTGGTAGGAAATTACTCAAAAAACATAAATTATATGGTGCCGATGTGTGATTCCACCCCTGGGGTGGTTGACACCCCACTCGGGGGTTGAAATTTTTATACTAAAAATAACCCCGGGAGTTGGTAGAGAATCAAATTTTAAACAAAAAATGTCATATACATATTTTTCGGTAGATCAATAGTTTTTGAGTTATTCGCACTTGAAAAGTAAACTTTTCGTTAAAAAAAAAGTGTTTTCAATGATGTTTTACGAATAACTCAAAAACTAAGCGTTTTATTAAAAAAAGTGTAATAAACCAAAAGCGTATAAAAAACAAAGAGATTGGTTTTTATTGAGTTTTCTAAGTACAATACTAAGCGATTTATAATTGGTTAAAGATGACATTATATTTTTGGAGTACTATATTCCATATATTTATCGTCAAATAACGGACAATAGAAATCTTTTTCGATAAAGACTCATAACCTTTTATAAAGAGTTTGAAAAAACCTTTGATATGAGCCCTGTTAAAAGTCATTTCGATTGAAACAAAGCGAGATTGATGAAAAATAGTTGGAATACTCTAATTTCATTTTAAAAAACGAGCAATATAAGTAACACTATTTTTATCAGAATTAAAATTAAACGTATATCTTCGAAAATTCTTTTTATTTTAGTGTTATTTATTAGGTCGACACAATGCCTTAGAATCAATTTTTTACTTTAACATTTTATAAACAGAATATTATATTAGTTCCAATAAACAATTTTGACCTTATAGACCATTAAAAAAGATTTTTTCTGTACAAAAATCTTCCATATACGAAATTTGGTGAAAATTTAGGTTTTAGCCCCCTCGGGGAGGAAGGGGGGGGTTTATACTGTACATGCAAATTTTATATCCAAATACTTGGTATTACATGTACAAACACTTACATACCGATATTTAGCGCTTTTTACTGTTCAAAAATCGTTCTAAACTAAAAAAATGTAAGTTTTTTTTCTTTAGTAAAAATGCCTCATACGAACAATTGCAAAAAAGTCTCCTGTCCCAGTGCGTCTGACCAAAAAATTACTAAGGATCACTTTGATGAGAAATTTAGTCAGCTATAACTTTTGTATGAACCTTTTTTTATATCTTGCTTAGTTTTTGAGATATGTACAAAAATTGTTGTTGTTGACCCCCCAGGGGGCCCATCGGTAGCTGAAGGTCCGATTTTTTCCACCATTAACTAACCCTAAAACCGAACTTTCCACCACATTTCGAGTCTGGATGATTTTTGTCCAGATTTTCACAAAATCTGCCTTTATTCAATGGTTTATTAAATCTTATTGAAAACCTTGGTTTCTGAAGGTAAAGAATATCTAGTTAAATATTCTTATTGTTTTGTTAATATATTTTCAAAATTCTCTGTTATAACTGTAGACCTACTTTCTGAATATAATCATATAGAATCAACAAGAGCTAAAAGTAAAGAAAACTCCAATGAGTAACCAAGAACTGGATATCAATTAAATTTTGACAGAACTTTTCAATGCTAAAACCATGTATTGAACTGCAGGTTACATGTATCCTAAGTGTGCTAGCTCTCTGATTTAACGAGATGACTTCATAAACGATTATTGATTGTTATGTCCAGCTGCCGCCGCCCGTTGTGTCGCGCTACAACCTACCATTGGTCAACTCATCGCCAGATTTTACTTTCCTTTCTCACAATAAACTATTTCGGAATTAGATTTTCTCTCTCGTGCAATATAAAGAAGTTAAGCAAACGGGAGAAGAAAATAAATTGTCTATGTTAATCAATTATGACGATTGGTAACAAAATTTTATATCCTATTCGCACTCGTTATTACAAAAAAAAATTGCATTAAGCTTTGCGATATCCAAGAAGAAACCATTTGGAAAATTTCAACAGGCTTTTGTTGATGATGTCATGAGCATTACAAAAATTAAGGTAGACTTTAGAGAACGTCTCACGTTCTTTTAATCCGTCATGTCACAGTTCGAGAAGGGAGGTTGGGATTAAGCAAGGGTTTGGTACATTCCATTTTGAAGCGAGGGTTTGGCCATACGGGATTGTGTTTGCGAAATTCGTGCCGATGGTACTTTTGATGGAACTTACTTTGTTTGAGAATCTCACAGAAAATGGTGAGAAACTGACTTCTTGAAGAAGATAATTACGTATGAGTCGTGGGTTTACAAATACGACTAGGAAAAGTCACAGTGGATACATTCAAAATAGTCGAGCCGCAGCAACGTCAAAGTGTTGATAACTGTTTTCTGTGACTCTTGTCATGTGCTACATCACGAGTAGGCCTACGTACTACCAACTAAAAAGTTACCAAAGATTACTAAATAGAAATCCTCTGTCACCTTCTTGATAACGTGCGCCGGAAATCTGTCATTAGCGGTTATTTGGCAGCTGAATTGTAACAACTCACAAGCTCATTTCTCGTATTTAATTTAAAGTTTTTTTGGCCACAAGCACATCTGTGGTACGTAATTTTCCCTATTCTCCCCACTTGGCTCCTTGAGAATTGTAAATATTCTCCTAACTGAAAATGCAGTTGAAAAGAAACTTCTTAGCGGAAAATGATAATCTCACCGGTGGTGAGTACAAATTTTCAATTACAAGCTGACACTAACGACGTGCGATTATAATTTATCATTTTTCGGACTTTAACAGTGGCAGTAAATATCCATGTATGCAAAATCTGGACTGTCGACTCCCTTCAGTTAACAAATGTCCCACCTCTAATACTGGTGAAAAGCGTAAACAATCCGACTACAGTTTAAATTTCACTCTAGTAGTCTACACAGACAAGTTAGATGAAAGTTACACCAAAGTTTAGATCAATTTATAACGAGAGGGCACCATGTAACGTAAATTTATAACTTGCGTTCGGATTGATTACCAATTATATCTCGTCAAATCTGACGCACCTAACTCACACTGGATGTGAAACCATAGTTGATGAGGTTATTACATAATTACTATTAAGTAAATTACTACGTAATAATATTACCTTAAGAAATTACCGTGTAGTTGCACACCACATTATTAATCGAACACAGATACGCTTATCAAGTATGTTACCACATTTTGGTGGTTGATCTGCTAAGACTTTTGCTGGAAATGCCAAAAACTATATTCCCCTTTTTGTGCGTGTGTGTACTTTTGATATGAACATGTGAAAGGTGATGGCGGGAATTGATTTAAGATTTAAAAGAAGGGGTTTTGTTTAGGTACGCATTTTAAAATTTTTATATTGAAGGATGTACAGTTAAAAAAGCTGAATTAAAAATGTGAATTAGGAGGTTATATTGCCAGGATAGAAGGTTTGAGGGTAGTTTTGAACTAATTGAGTTGAATGTAATACATAGTGGCTTTGCTACTCAATGTAATGATTGAAGGCGAAAGGATGTCGCTGCTACTTTGACAACATGGCAGATGTTGTGCTTCTGGCTGATGCTATACCGATTTATTTGAGCTATTGAGGCTGTGGGTCAATAAATAGTGAGTACGAAGACACAATTCTTACAGTATACTCAAGGTAGGAATGTGTCTGGGGTGGAGAGGAAAAGAGGAGCCCCACAATTCATTTGTTGCGTTTGCTTTCAGCGGTACACCCCCAATAAAAAAAATATAGACCTCAAATGCTTTTGTGTAAATTTGAAGCATTTTAAATAAGCCTAGCCTCCTTTCGTTTCTTTTATCGGTGTAAATAAGAATAAAACGTTTATAAAATTAAACTTTTAAGAATTAACTTGTACTTAAGAATTAAATGTAGATAAACAGTAAATTGTGTTTTCTTCGAATGGGTTGTACCAAGTCAGGTTAGGGAAACAAGTAGAAAGGAGGACACGCCCACTACACCAGACACACTCCTAGTCTGAGGCTGTATATCCAGTGGTCTATTGAACTTGTAGTAATTCTTCGCTCCACTCACATTTGAATATCCTCATATGCTCACGAATCTAGGTTGGATTGTTTAAGCGAAGCTGTGAAGGAGTAGCGCATGATAGTCGCATTGATAGAGATGAGTGTTCTCTTAGTTGAGTGGTAGTTTTCATTTAAAGCTGATATGGCAGAACATTTTTAAAGGTAAGGGGTTTGGATGCCAAGTTAATATGATTAAGGAGAAGTGGAAGTAAGGTTATAATGAAGGGTGTGGGAATGAAAAATTTAATGAACTAAAACTAAATTGATTTTAATAACGTATATATTTTTGATACCATGACAATAATTTTTGATAAAATAATTGATACCAATTATTGTATTCAATGATAAAAATGTCATCGTCACTGTTGGAGTTACAGTTGTTATGTGGTAGAGGGCGTAACAGTTTATAAGGGTTTTAGTGGTTTGTTGGTAAAATACGTTTTGTTTAAGCAGTCCGTGAATGCAGAGTGGAAGTTAAAGGAATTTTGTAAAGAGGGGTGGATTTTGATAACACGTTAACGATTTAGTTGTTAAAAATTGCAACAATTTAAATTGCAGTGCTTTAAGCTCAAAAGTTAAAGGTTTCGACACAACTCTCCTACTTGGTGTAAAATCCAAGAAAACACAAAATTCAAAAACGCTGAATATGTACAAACAAATTAAGACAACAAGGAAAGGTGGGGGAGGGGACAAAGCTTGCGAATTAAATAATAAAGTTTCGTGGATTTTGAAATTGGGAATTACATAATTATATAGCCTTAGCTGAAACAACACAATGGTTCGGCGTGTCGTCTTGAGATGAATTAATCAGGTCGAACTTATAAGTCCCAAACTGATAGAGAGTAATGTTATAGTTATTATTTAACTTATCCCATTTAATAACTTATATTTAAAAATTAGAGATTAGAGACGAAAGAGGAGAAATGATTTGGGAAAAAGTAAAATTCTAAGGTTAGTGGTTTAAAAGTGTTGCATCTTATGTGTGATGTGGTAGGATGATAATTTAAGGATGTGGATATATTGAACTCAACAGCTGATTTTCTTAGGATTATAGCTAAATCCTTAGTGGTTGGTGGTTGGCTCTATATAATAAGGTATTCAAATTTTTAAAAAAAGGTTAAAGTGTAAAATAATCTTGTGATACAATTACCAAAATAAAAAAAAATTGTCTAAATTATTTAGCCAAAAAGGGAGCCGAATCCAAAATGAATCTCACACCAAAATGAATCTCAAATTGCCGAATCCAAGTTAGAACGCTGTGCGGTAGAATCAGATCATTCGGGAATTAATTAATATATTTAAAAAATACTAGGGGGTAAATATTACAGTTCAGAAGAGTGTCCGTGACACTACCTACTGAAGCGAAGTATCCCGAGAGGTTCTGAGCGCTACAGCACCAATGAAGTCGCTGGATAGTAAGTCTCGGGTCGTCACAATCTTACAAGTCTAACTGCTAAGCAAAATATCTCGAGTACAATCATTTCTAATCGTGTTACTTTATCATTGTTCCTTTTAACCCATTTCGGAGTACTTCCGACTTTAAACTACTTAAGTACTCAATTAATTATGTACTAAAGTAGTTTTTAAAGTTGCAGTTATTCCGAAACATGACTTCTAAAAATAATAAGGTCACAAGACTAGAAATGGCTAAGTTACTCTACTTAACTATGTAACTTCTAGTAGAAATATCGAATTATGTTTTATATTTTATTCAAACATACGAAACTCGGAAGGCTTTTAAATAATATAAATGTAAACAATAAATAAGTATTAAGTGAATTTTTTGGACAGATAATTTTTTGTCTTTGTCGTTTGAAGGGGAAAAACCTCTCGGTCATCATTGACTTATAAAATGAGGAAGATAAAAACCATAACATAAAGACCCCTGGCTCTCGAATAGCATCAGGGTCGGAAGAGAACAAGAGTTGGTCAAGCGAGTCCTGATAGGAAAGATGGGATCTAACCAAAGACTACATGAAAAAAGGTATACATCCAGCTAGGTTCTCTCGGGATAGCCCGTACAATAGTAGCGGGTCAACCAGGCAAAAACTTTACACGAGGTTTTAAAAACAGTTTTTTTTAGACAGTTTTTTACTTTACACCATAATATTTAATTCTGTATTCTTAATTGTAGCACCTGCGTTCACGATTTAGATTAAGTTTTTTACGTTTCTTAACTTTGTCTGCATTACTTATAATATAGCATAAGAAACTAATCAAAAGTGTAATTTCGTTTAGACTATATAATTGTGCTGTAAATTTGTTTTTTTAAACTTGTGTTCTATTTATTTATATAATAGAAGTAATGAAAGAGCAACAAGTGATGTGAACAGCTGATGTGGTTACGTAGGCCACATAACATGCTATCTACTGACCAATATTAGTTTGTACATTGTGGGTTATGTATTGACCAGCGATATATCATTTTTATTCAACTTGTACTCGGTAAATAAATGGTTTCAAATCGCGGGCTGAGGTGAATAAATTATTATTTGAAAAACAAATTATTAGTTAATTGCTCTGTGTGTCCAGTTAATTTCTGGAGTTTGTTGTTAATTAGAGTTTAAAGTGAGACAACTACAGAATATTGTTCAAACTGGACTTCATTTTATTTTTTAACAAATACGTGTCAAAGTTTTTCAAAGAAATATTTTTGTCCGTACAATGCGTTGCAGGATAAATGTGTGAAGATATTTTAATCAAATTTGTGCTATGTTCTCATATTTTGACTCCAATATATATATCCAATAGTTTAATTAATTTTTTACGAACTCAACATCGTGGAGTATAAGGCAAACAAATTTTATTTGTTCAAAATAAGCTTAATAAGATATCGTTGGAATCTCCATAAATGTTTTTGTAAAATTAACGGTTTTCGTGAAATTTGCCGTCAAATATTTAAAATAGCCGCCATTTTGAAATGGTTAAAGATATTTTTGGTCATATTTTGCACAAAGATAGCGGCCAATATGATGGACATTTTTGTAGAATCTCAACGCTGTAACTAAAACCGTTAAGGAGTTAAGAATTATATTGTAAAAAACACATACAGACAGACAGACGCTATACGAATCGAGATAGGATATATGTCTATATAAACTTTTTTGCTTATTTTGACCCAAGAAATCACTACGTAAATTATTGCCCCACATTTTTCGAACACCCTGTATATTGAAATCGGTGTGAAAGATTCTGAATAAACCATATTTAAAGAGATATCATAACTATGGCTTCTTTTTCGGAATTTTACGATTTTCATGATTCACATTTTTCGGAAGTATAATTATTATATAAATTATTTGACTACTTATAGTCTAGTTTTGAGCACAATCTGATCAGAAGTGTTTGAGTTGATTTAAGAAAATCTGTATTTGTGTATTTTTTAAACGGCAGGTAGGTAGCCTACTTGGGATACCAGACCTAAAACTACATCTTACATCTTAATATATAAATTCGTTTTGCGGTTCTCCGAGTACAAAAAATGGATTTTGGAATGATTTCAGTTTGTGGTTCGTGTGGACTACAACTTAAATGATGATCAACTCTGGTATGTGGACGAAGTTTAGGAGTATCTACTGCGTTTCGTGCATGTTTTGATAATACGTGCACTAAAAAAAAAAAAAAAAAAAACATAAAAAACAACGTAAAATAATATTTTCTTAATATATATGATTCTATGTTGATAAAATAGAGCAGTTTTAGCCATTACGTTTGTAGTTATTTCTCCCAAAAATGTCAATGTGGGAGTTATATCTCAAAAAAGTGAAAATGCACAATAGACGGTGTTTGACATTAAAAATTAAAAAAAAATCTCAAAATCGGCACGCGCCATTTCGTACTAATTATTTACAAAATTTGAATAATAACTACCTAATGTCAAAAAGCCAAACATTAAATTTAATTAATGTTGACCATTAATTTTAATGTTTTAAAATTTTCTCAGGTGATGTGTTTTGGGCTCTGAATATAAATTTATCTGAGTTTTTATTTAACTTAATATGGCATTTTCAAAATGAATGTTCGAGTAATTACTTTCCAGTTTTGAAAGAAGTAAAAGATATTGTGATGGTGCTGAAACTTGCCTGTATTACTGTTTTCAGTGGTACGATTTACCTCCAAGATTGTATTTAAACAATTTTCAAACATTATGATAGTTTGTCAGCCTACTGTGACGTCTTTATCAGGTATTAAATCAAAATATGGTGATCGAAATGATTCCAAATTTTGTAGTTTGAAGTTTGTTGGCGTTTTATGGATTGTGTAGATTTTTAGTAAATTCTATTAATGGTGGAGGTGAAAAATATTGTACGGATGAAAAATAATTATCAAGTTTTATCTAAATTGTCAAAATTAATATTTTACAACTTGGTCAGAGTTTCTGTTCACTAGTAAATTAGATTTTGGTCAAATCTCTCTGAGAAGTGGAGTATAAGGAATAATTTCAAACTTGTGTATACTTAGATTAATAGTTCGATATTGATGAAACTTTAAAATTATTTTGGAATTCGTAGTACGAATTTGACACAGTATACTGTACAAATTAATAAAGTCAACATTTCGAAATAGTATTAGTAACATTTTAATGTTTAAGTTTTTAACCCGCTAATTAGAATTTTAAATTAGAATCATACGATGTCCGCATAAACAATTTTTTTATACCTCCCCTTACTAGATTTTTTTGTATTATGTTAAAAAATAGCAATGAACAAAACAAAATTTAGTTATTTAATGTTTACAAAATTGATCACTTTTTTTAGATAAAAAAAAATGATGAATAATGACTAAAGCTAACTCACTCATTGATTGCACGGCACTTGAGATGATGCAGAACTTTTGTCGACTTCCACAAGGATGTGAGTCACAGATGATAAAACTCGCAGACTTTGCAGTAAATACAAAGACGTCTTCTTACTCTAAGATAAGTTAATCTTTAAGTAGACATTACATCTTCTTGGGACTCAAATCTTTGTTAGTTTCTCACGTCTTACTTACTAAGCATTTAACTAACCTGGACATTCTATATGGTGCCTGGTCTGTTCCTTAACCCAGCAAGTACAACTTGTGGATTAGAACTGATAAGGACTAGTTATCTCTTTCTCTCTAGCTCTGTCCTCCCTATCTCTGTTTACTTCCTTATGTCAAGTAATTAAACATAAAAAAGGTTTTTTTTTTGCTGAACATCCATTTAACGTTTAAGTTCAGTTAAAATATAATGACATTATAACAGCCTGTCTTTCTATTTGTTTGTCTTCCTATTTGTAATCGAATCTGGAACCAAAACATCTCTGTCATTCGTAGCAGAACCGATTTATTTAAAATTTAGTAAGTGGTGTTTGTTAGTTATAGAAGTATACATCTTAAATATGATTATATATTAAATTAAATAAATAATGTGTCATGGACGCCATCATATAGACGGTTAGGTATTTTAAAATGCCATTTATTGGTTTTTTAAAAATATTCCCAGATTTTTAGAATTGTAGACATAAGAGACATTTTATCTCAACCGACTCTAATGATTTCGATTAAATTTTGATCAAAATAACCGCTAAAATATGAAACAAAATGGATTAGTTGTTATCTCTCCTAAAATAGTATTTGAGGAGTTATCGGTCAAAAGATAAAAATGAACATAAAAAACCTTCTCAGAAGGCCGAATATCTTAAAATCACCCGAAGTGATTTCGTGAATGTTCTTACTCTTTTGATGGTGACTTTTAGGGTTTTTATGGGGTTGTGAAGAAGCCAGCAAAACATTAAAATAATAGATTCCAATGAGGTGACGTTAGACCCATTTGGATTTAAAACTATATACAGTCGTTATAACAAAGATGGCGGATGGAAATTTAAAAAAAAATTCAGTTTTAATAATCTGTTGATTTACTTTCCTAAAATTTTATCGTTGTTTAACATTTTTATACACAAATAGGTCTATAAAAAATCAACAAGTTTATTACCAATGACAGGTGGGCGCAACTCTAGCATATTGAAATCAACCTGCACTGACTTCAGTTCCGAAAGTATTTCCGCAGGAAGTAAACGATTACGCCCATTTCAGAGGTTTATAGAGTAGACAATCTTAACAAACTTATAGATAAAAATTATATTTTTTTATACATAACGGGAGCTAAAGTGTGCAGGAGGTAATATACGTATGTAATCACGAATATTTGGATTGAAAAGACGGCAATAAAATGTTTATTCATGCAGTACAGGCTGTTATGTTTTAATTGAGTAAACTAACTTGAACTATTTTACCCCAATGTTACACATTTTCATAGATCTTAAATGATACCTAAAATAACAGAATGTATAAAAAAGAAAACAACCTAATCACTTTTCAGTCACAAAAAAAAAGTTTTTTTTAGTTTCTTAAAGAGCTCTTAGCTTATCATCTTGCAGTAATGTAATATGCAGATCACGGAACTCTCTCATAAAATGAGACATTATATGCATATGTAAAAGATGAATTATTCAAAAAACTGTTTTAAAAGGTCGCCATTTTGAAATTGTCCCATCATGTGTAGACTAGTATTAAGTGGATAATTAAACGTAGCTTTCGTGCTACATTTGACTGATACCCAACTAATTTCCAGCTATATCAACTATTATTGCAGAAATATTATAATTTTGAGGTTATGTTCTTTAATATTGTTTTTTGTTTATCATAACAATATTTATTTATTATTACAATATGTTCGGAAATAATTAAATTCAGATTATAAAATTGCACAAAATATCATATTGTGAGAAGTTATAAGACCCTTAGGTAAACGTTAGTCTAGAAAGAACTATTTAAACAATTATTAAATTTGTCGTAATTTAGAAATTCATCACATAAAATGGACGAACGTATCCAACTATTTGTAAAAAACGATGTTACATAAAAAATTGAATAAATTGAAAGTAGATCGTTAAATAGTACATATATATAAACAATGTGCCAAATTTCTCTTATACGTAGGATTGGTAAACATTTCATAGTAGTTTCCAGGATGGATCGCAATAGTTAAAATTGTTATTTTAGAAATTATTCGTAGATACCAAAATGGCTTCTGTATTTAACTAAATTGTATAGGGCCTATATATATAAAATGAAAATAGAATAGAACTTCGATTTATTTTTGTACTTTTAAATGGTTATTGCAGAAATAAGTTAAATACATTTATATTATAAATTATGTAATATTTATACTAATTTATAATAAAATGTGTAACAAATGAATTACCATCACCCATTATAAATTATAAACCTATTCCATTAATATTAATAAAATGATTTTAGTGTCATAAAAGATAGGTACTCACTAATCTCCGTCAAGCTACATATGTCACAACACAACCGGTTTCACTTTTAAACCAAAAAAAAAACCACTTCATCCAATTATAATTAAACTGCAATAGTTGAACTAGGTTAAGAATGTAGTCTTTAGTTGTTCAGGAAGAATTGAAAGAACTCGGTCACCACTCTCAAGCAACGGCCGGCTGTGTCTTTAAAACACCCTCCTAAGATGTTAACGGCTGGGGGGTATATGGTGGGGAGAGGTTGACCGTTGAGATCAGTGGTCTGTTGATTCGAGGCATGTTCACAAGTAGAACTGAGATGTTAAAGAGAAATCGATTACAAATTAAATATAATAATTTTAAAGGGTTTTTTGATTCTTGATGAATGATATAAGTAATGGGTCTATATTATTGATTTCGTACTTTCAATTGTTATATTTCAAAGCTTTATCATCTTGATAATTTTCAAATTAAATGTGATTAAGAATATTTTAAATACATTCAATTTGTATATAGATTAAAATGGTTGAGTGTGTTTAAAGTCTTTATATATTCTACTTTCTATGTGTGTACTGTTTATTTTATGTCTATATTTTGGAGAGAAGCGTGGCTTAGTTGATAAAGGTGCTTGATTATCTTGCTGCTGTTTAAAATATACACAAATACTGAGTTTAAGAAAATATATTAGTATCAGTCCACGCGTTTGTGGTATAGAAGACTGCTCAGACAAAAGAATTACCACTTTCTTGAACTCAGGATGTTAAAAACATATATGTTACCGATAACTCATTAACCGACCTTGACGCTATTGGAGTATTCGAGGGATAGGGAGCTTTATTATTTATTGTTTTCTTCCTTTTTTATATGGCGATGATGACCAAACAAAAAAACATTGGAACGACATGTTTGGAGTCATAGAGGTTCTACCTGATCAAAATTTGATTACAATTGTTAGTCCCGAATTGAGAAAATCGTAGTTTTATGTTTCTGTCTTTTTAGTTTTATGGTAACCTAAAATTTTTAGTTATCGAAAAATTAAAAAAAAAGATGTCCTGAGATATGATTAAAATATGCTTCCATATAAATTTCATTAAAATCTGTCCACTCGTTTAGGCTTTAGACCATTGTACAGATGACAGATGACAGATTCCAAACAGACAAACGATATAATTCCAGAATTTTTTTTTTTAGAAATCCGCAAAAAAATCGATATTGATATTTGACCCACCACATAACTTTCTCTGTGTGAAAAGTACAAATGAGATGAGATTTTTGAAAATTTTTGGAGGTTTATTTATGACTCCATTTATGTTTTTTTCTCATGTTCATATAACATTGTTCTAAAGTAATTTGTCTATATATTATGATTAAAATACATAGAGTAATTTACTTAACAATTTCTACACGTTTCTAAAGACCCATTGTGAACATGGTTAACATTGCGCGTGTGCCGCCTAGAGATAAATTGTCAGTTGAAGACAATCTAGCTTCTTTGAGTATAACGTCTTAAGACGTTAGAGCAGCTGGAGCGTCTCGCACACGCTGCCGTTTCGCCGTAACGAACACCCTATTTCGTTTCGGTACGTTGGTAACGTCTTTTAGGTCCTTTTAATTACTTTATACCTGCTTTTATAGTTCTTGGAAAGACGGTGATTGTATGTCAATATTGAAGTCAAGGAAATTACCGAGTTAATGAGTTTACTTTGTCATCGGAAACAACAGGTTTGGATATTGAGAAGGTGTACGATACTGAAATTATATGTTTAAGATTTTATAGCTTGTTTTATAGTGTTTGCATTTCTCATACTTAAATGTAGAGTGCGGAGAAATAATACTGACGATAACAAAAATTAATGGTTTCCTATATCGGTATTATTTTCATAAGTGCCGATTGTCGCTCCAAAATATATCTTACAAAATCTCTGGTTGTAAGTTTTCGAGAAAGCAAAAGATAATAAAAGAATATACGTTTTAGCAAAAAAAACAAACAGGAAACAAGGTGTGTTGAGTTTGATATTCTATCTTCAAGGACTTTACCTATCTATGTATTTGTGTGAGATGTGCAGTATTGTATGTTATGTAGGCTATACTACAGTATTCCAAATTGTACACTTTAAAAATGAAAAATGAAAAACAATTTTCCATTTATTTTTTTTCTCACAAAATAACTCGATGAGTCGATTACGTGATTAAAATCGATATCGAGTTTTTTTCTGTATCGATTTTAATCAAATTTTGCTCAAGCGTAGCCACTAAGGAACCAGATATAACGATTTGGTCAATATCTTTCCAAAAATTCTTTTTTTAAAGAGTAGAAAATTAATTTGTAATAATTTTTAAATCTTCATTACGTTTAATTTGGGACTAGTTTTGATTTGATTAACATTTTTACGTGATATAGCCTAAATCCATGAATTTCATAATTTTGAGAAATCTATTACTTTACGTTGTAGATCCCATTAAGTCCAAAATAATTATAAACATTTTTTGGTCCTTTCTATCGCCTCTATAACCTAACAGATTTACTACTTTTCATTATCCCTTCACCCGGTTTCACTAAATTTTTAATGGTGGGGGTGATTTATATCTAATTTTCTCTCTTAAAAAATACAATAAAAATTACGTTTTTTTTTAGTCAATTTTGTTAAAATATGATATTTTCATGATTACCAAGTTTAAAAAAAAATTTCACTAACCTTTATAGTTTTAAAAATTTGTTTACTCTCAAGAATATTAGACGAATGTAAATATTTAGTTTTTAATGGTTTTTAGTGCTTATTTCATAACTAGTGAATGAATTTTGGTTGATAATTATCTGCAGCTATATGTAACAAAATTAGTAAATATTTTGTTAACCAAATTGTTGAATGTCTTAATTTAAAAAAAATATATACAGTAAAAATATACTGTATATACTTAAGGCTTTCCTAGGAAACATTTGTAAATCATTACTAACGAAAAACATTTATTGGTCTAATTTCATAAATAATATACGTATATCTCTTTATTAAAATATTGTTTGTACGGTACATTATTTGTTTTAAATATATGATATACGTAAGTATAATTTGGAATAAAGTGTTTTTATATTACTTAATGGGGTTGGCTTACTTTAACTAAGACTTTATAGGGGTTGTTCGACAACTTAGCAGAGTGGGGCAGTGGAAGCGAGAGGTCCATAGATCGAAACCACGTTCTGCTATAAATCTTTCCTTTTTCACGTGAAAACATTCCTTAATATTTTGCAGTTATCTTTTCTATTTAATATTAACTATCTTGTTTAGTTGAACCAAAATCTAGAAAAACAAAAAAAGAAGATTGCTAGACTATATGCACAACATAATATAAATAAAATAAAAGAGTAGAAAATGTTTTCGGTAATAATTTCATTTATTTTAAACTTATTCGAAGGACAATAGGAGATAACAATTTATGCAAAAAATAAAAATGTATTAAAGTATAATTTAATTTAATTTATATTTTTTGCATAAATTGGTATCTACGAATAAGTTATTTATAAACGAAATATTAGCGTAACATTTTCTACTCTTTTCTTTATATAGATGAAGAACTATTTATAACTTGTTGGTATTTTCTAAGAAGAAATTTGTACAAAATAATAGTTATTTTTATATTATTGTATTTCAAATAATATAAACGTAATCAAATAAGAATTAAATCATTATGAACTTTAATATGTGGATTTATTTTAACTATATCTCCAATGGTTCTATTTTTATATAACTTTAAATTTAGAATTATCTGCAATATAACCAAAACACTAAATTTCTCAAAATTGGTTCTAACCATTTTGATGAAATTAACTCAAGTTTAATAATCTTCATTGGTTAAAATAAAAGCATTTCTTATTTTCGTTCCTAAATATTTGATTCAGAAGTTGAAGATTATGAAGTAAAAATGAACCATTTACGCTGTTTAAGATAGTTGACTTTTAAAAATTGATCCATGCTATTTTGGGAGTGGAAACCAATATTTAAAAACCATCAGTTCTACGAGTAAATAGGAAAATAACACAGTGAATCATGATCGCCGTTTTGTCAATTTCATCATAATATAAATTGTTTACTACAAAATTAAAAAAAAAATAAATAAAAATAACTAAACCTTTCTTGAACTATTCAAAGTTCTAGAGCGGCGTCCATTTTTAATTTTCACTTTTATACTGACAATTTAGGAGAAATAACGGACTCGTTTTTAAAGATTAGCATTTGGTTTTGTTTATAGTAGAAAAACTTAATGTAAATGACACTATCTTGTTTATTTTTATATAAACACAAGGAATTTTCTTTTCTTTTCCTTTTAAAATGACGGTCACAAATACTGGGTGCTTTAACTAGGAATAAAGTCGATTCCAAGTTAGAACGATGCATAACGAGGAAAAAACTTTTCTACGAAAAATTTTTACCTGACCAAAAACATTCACTATTAATATTTTGATGTTTTATTTTTTATGAATTAAAACCTTTTCGAATTTGATAGGCTTACAAATATATTTAATACATTATTATATGTTTTGTTCCTAGAGACATCTACGTAAAACGTGAAATTACTTTTTTATGTAATTTATGGATCGATGTGAATCAGAGTAAAATATAAACAGTAGTCGGATTATTTGCACTTCCTACGGATTTGTTCAGCAGCCACCAAAGCCCACCAGTATTCAGCTTTTTATTCCAAAGTTATATACTGTACATCAATAGATACAGATTATATTTACTATTGTGAACCTAATGAATGGTAAATCACAAGAGTAATGTAAGAATCAAGCCATCAATCCAGAAAGACTTAACTTTTATTAGTTTTACTTGTGAGTGGTATTTTGTTCAAATGTGCATAATTGTAATAATATTTACTACTATATTCTGGTCTAGGAATATTGTTTTTTCACGTCGCGTACTAAGTATTAGACACATTTGTTAAACAAAAGTGATATATTGAATTATTCATACACTTCCATTATTCTTTATTCTTTAAAGCCAAGACGTTTTGGACATCAACGCCTTATAAAAAAGGGGGGATAACATAAATAAAGACCCCTAGTCCTCGAATACTCGAATAGCGTCAAGGAAAAGAACAAGAAAGACTTAATAGGAAACATGAAAGAGGGATCTATCAGAAAAATGTGTAAACTATGGTTCAGCTAGAGTCTTTTGGTACTCACTAAAGTGATCCTCTGAGGGTCACAATTATCCAAGGAACCAGTTTATTTGTTCAAAGAACCACTAGTAACCATGTCATTTTCACTCCTTTACTCTGAAACTGTATTTAATGTGATGTAATACAATTAATATTCGATATTATTTTTACAGAAGACACGAATGAATATAATATCTTATCTATCGGGCATCAGAAATAAGTATAGGGACAAGAGAATCGATACTTTTTAATGACTTACTTATTCTTATTTTATGACATTCACTGTAGATAGAAATCAAAGATAATCATAAATTCACAGATTAAACGAAGGTTGTAAATACAAATTGAGGTTAATGTTGGGAATTTGATTGTTAACAATTACATAAGTTGTATTTAGCTTTCAGTTTATTGTTAAATGAAGTTGGGCTGAGACTTTATGACTGCTTTACTAGCGGTACTCTTCTTAAATAGCATCATTAGTGTGAAAAACAAATTAAGAGAGAAACGAGTCAAGGCATAAAAGTGGTCAACATTAAAGTGTTGGCGTCGTTCTTCAATTTCCTGGCGTCGATATTGAGCTTAGGTCGCCGCCTTGATTACAGCGTCTCTCATAAAACAAACCTCTTCTTTCTCCCCCCATCCCTCTACAAATATTACTTTACCTGTTCCCTTAATCTTCTGATATTGATTATATTCAGTAAGTGAATTATTTGGAAACATTTTAAAAGAATATAACGATACAAATATATATTTACATATACGTATTTGAAAATATATATTTATTTATTTATTTTTATTTTCCACAGAATACAAACCACAAATATTTATAATAATCATACAACATAAGAACTTAAAAATAAACTTAAAACTACTAATATTTATCCAATGAACTTAAAATATGCTTGTGAAACAATGTTAACATGTCAAAATTTAAATTGTATACATAAAGTAAAAAAACTCTTCGGAAAACATACCACACACAGAAGAGCAATAAAACACCCTTATACGTGTGCGGGAGTTATCTTAAATATTAATTAAATCACATTCATACCAACATACACACAAACAGACAGACAGACTGTGATTATATCTACAAAATATATTTATTTTAAATTAAAATACATTTCAATTCAATTGGCCTATACAATTCATTTATACATTAAATTAAGTTCAATTAAACTCAAATACATTCACCTTACTAAATATAATATTATGCCCTTTATTGTCATTCACTCAGAACAGTCATTGAACAGTTTTAAACATATTTTCCAAAGCCACCGGAGAAAGAGATAATAACCAATATCTAAGTTTAACCTTGAAATGAGTAATAATAGAGGTATTCCTTAAATATAAAGGCAATAGATTATAAAATTTTGACCCAAGAAAGAAGAAAGTTTTCTGAGTAAAGGTTTTGTGACATTTGGGTAACATTACAAGTCCTTTGCTAACCTGCCTTGTGTGGACTCCATGGTTTAATATAGCCCCTTCATTACCACTTACCCTATAAAACATTTCTAACACTTTAAACACACAGAGATAACGAAGAGGAAGAATCTTTTTAGCAATAAAGCATGGGAAAGAATTATGGAATCTGTCTTTTTATACAACATTCTCACGAAAGATTTTTGGAGACTAAACAAAGGAATTAAGTGTGAATTATACGTACTTCCCCAAATTGAAAAACCGTAAGCCAACTTAGAATGTACAAATGCAAAGTAAATTTGTCGCTGTATTTGTTCAGGTAGATATGTTTTGATAAATGAAAACCTTCTTACAAACATAAACATGTATTTTTTTAAATTGGAAATGTGTTCTCGAAACGACAGTTTTTCATCCAATTTCAAGCCTAGGTATTTAGTGCTTTCTCTTTGAGCAACTTCACTACAATCTGTACAATCACTACAAGTTGTACAGAGAATATATTGTACGTACAGAGCAAATGTCCATGCTCCTATGAAGTTAAATTTCTCCTATTTTTCTATAGAGATTCCAGACCTATGTCATATATTGAAATTTTAGCCGCCATCTTGAAAGTGTCTTTAAATTTCAAATAGTAAGGGTAAAAAATTTGATCTATTATTTAATACTGCCGTATATTTTTTCGTTGCCTAGATAATAACAATTGTCATATATTATGGTAGTCATAAATTAGATCAAATAATTTTATAAACATTATTATTGTCGGAGTGGATTTTAAATTCTATTACAATTTTGTGAATAGCGTTTATTTTATGGGTTGCCGTAAGAAAATAGTTTTGGTAACATAAGGGATATTCAGCCCCATCCAAAAATATACTCTACAGTAAATAAGTATAAAACTGTAGGCTACTGTTATTTTGTTTAGATTTGACCGAGACTTTACACCAATTTTTCCCTGTTATCATTTTGTCTCCTTATTATTTTCCTTGAGGAGATTCTGAAGTAAATTGGATTTTTTAAACACTCCACATCCGCTATTTCGAATTGGAGTAAAATAGCGATCTCTAATTTGCTTAGTTATTTGATATTGAACAAGACTTTTAAATTACTCTCTTGAAAGTATTAAGCTATTCTCCACCAAATTTCCATGTTGGAGTGGGGGTGAATTAGCTTTGAAAATTTTAAGCTATTCTCCACCAAATGTCCATGTTGGAGTGGGGGTGAATTTAGCTTATAATGTCAAAAATAGTTTATTTACATCGAAAAACATTCCTAGTCTCAGAATTTTACCTTTTTAAGTTTAAAAGTTATTTAACAGCCCTGGGACTTGTTTTACACCCGATACAGGCATAGATCACTGCGACAGTTTTTCCCCTTAAAAATAAACAAATACACTCTTCGTGTAAACTATTTATTGTAGTATTTAACGGTGAATTATTCCACGTTAATTGTTCTTTACGATTTATATTACACTGTATTTAAGCCTTTAGATAATATTTACAGTTGTAATATTATAGGATAATATGCATGACAATAATTAGTTTGTAGTTGAAACGGTCTGTAAGTATTGCCCTAATGTTGGAGTGTGATAAGCTGCTTTGCTGCCACTGCACAGCCCCAGAGCGCAAAACCACTGTTAGTCTGATAGTTCCTAAATATTGCCCGATATTCCATTTAATTGATTTACACACAAAATATCCGTAATTGATTTCTACTGACTACAATTGAGAATTAAACCAATCGTTGTAGAGTTTACATGGGAATCAAAAGGAATTTATCCATTCAGCCAAACACTAAGCCTCTATGTTGAGCTTCTAATTAATATCCTAAATCAAATGTTTTCCAGTTTGAATGAGTACGTACATTTACATTTTAACCAAAATTGTTACGTTTCCCCCCTAATTTAGAGTTTTTCTTCAATACGGCTTTGAGGGCGTGTATTTTAGCACATTTTTATAGTAAAAATGAGCTATAGCAGCAGGTCTTTCAGTAAGAAGTGTAGCTATCTTGTCAAAGCGTGACTGAGGTTATTTGTAGATAACTAAGAATATCAGTAGAAAAAACAAGTTGATGGTACTTACCCAGTCCTATTATACAACATAATACAAGCCGATCCTCTACCTGTCATGCTCAATAGTTGGTTTCTTGAGCCTTCTAGGAAATGTTAAGTTGTATTAGTAAATCCAGTAGGGTAAGTATGTTTAAAACAGTTGTTACTCAAGTTTTCTAAACCTAATAATTGTATACATCACTACTATCTTGATATCGGCTAGGTCCTAATGGTCCTTCTAGATGTGTATATATATTAAAAAGTCTCCACTCACTTAATTCGTTTCAGTGTCTCGGCCCTAGCTGTAGGGTCCTCCACTCTCTACGCTCGTGTCGGTGATTCAGTCCTGCAGGATCTCATAACTACACCAATATCAAATGTTCTGTCAATTTTGCTATTTGTCATGGTAGAGAGGAGGGGTTGGAATGTCTTACATAACCTCGCCTAACCTAACCGATTCGAGTTTTTGGTAAAGGAAAATGTAAATCAGATTTGTTAGGTTATTATATATATACTAACATTGCAGTATTATATTAATTATTTCATGTTCGATGTAAAAAAAAGAGGGTTTGTATAATATACAAGTACCTGTTTTTCACAGTTTATTTTTACTGCCTTATAACATTACTTTCAATATCTTCACTATTACGAGTTAAAATTTTCAACTTCAAGGTTTGACATTTTAACTTTGGCTTCAACTTTTTTATTTCGTATTGCAGAAAGTTGAAGTTAATTTCCAAAACAAGTTAAGTTATTGTTATTTGAATTACTGTTACACTTTGACAAAAACTATTTCAATCTGCCACCATATTTAAACTATTCATAATATTTTAAATGATAACAGATTAAAGAACCTATGAAATAAATATGAACCGACTTATTATATTAAAGAGTGCAAACTAATATTATTTTCAGGATATTTTAATTTATTTAAATAACATTTCTTATTAGCCTAGTACGAAAACAATACTTCAATAATATAACCAGACATATGAGATAATATTCTAAATATATACACAGCAAAATCAGCTGTTTATTATATTTAATATTAACTCACATGTCCTGTTTATTATTGCATTCTTGTTTGTTTACCAAGATATTGAGTGTGTAAGCAGGGTATCAAAGACATAAAATAAATAAATAATAATTATTATTGCAATTATTGTGTTTTTAAGTTTTGAACCTGTATTTGTGGTTAGGGGTATTATAAATATTGTATATTTTACCAAAATCTTTATTAAAGATTTTATATTTTGTGAGAAATAAAGAAAGCAAACACTGTTATAATCAGCAAATGAGTTTATTATTTAAATTATTTGTTTCTTTTTAATGAAACCAAGTCAACTTTCATAGCAGTTTAGTGAAATATTTAGGAGATGTTAAATAATTTAAAGACTGTTTCAAAATATTTAAATTGAATTTTAATGGATATAGTACCGTGAATGAAACACATATTTGGTTTTCCATTTTTATTTGTGTTTTTTGTTTGTTACGTGATGAAGCCTGCATATGTTTTTGTGTGTTAATATGGCTTGCATAATTAAAGGGTTTTTGTAAATTTTTAGTTTATATAGTGTTTTTATGTAGTATATGTTTGTGTTGTGTTTAAGATATTGGCATTATTAAGTTGTATTTTTATATACTTGGGCAGATAAGTTATTATTTTCTTTTGTTAATATAACACGTAAAGTATTATTTTGTTTAAAATTGTAATCTTTATTTCTCTATTTAATAATTTTCTATGTAATATATATTGTATATGTATAGAGAAAAGGTACAATAATTTTCAATTATATATTTTTTTCAATATTTTTGTTATTGAATCATTTTTACTACTACGTCTACTTATTTAATAACTTGAAAAAAGAACAATTAATCGAATGGTTGATTTACAAACAAAAGGGTTTTTTGCCGTATTAAGATTGCATTGGATTGTTTGGCCATGTTCCTGTAATTCGGGTCAGTCCAGAGTTCTTAGTGTAAACCCGAACTGTGGGGAATCGTGCCATTAGTGCAGGGAAAGGACTTTGAATACACTGTGTCCAAACAATGTCTGGCACGGGAGGAACATGGATGGAACAAGATCTAATTTTATTGACAAAAGCAAACATATTGCATCAGGCATTTGTGGTTTTAAAGGGAATTCGTGTTTTATATCCCAATTGTTATTGTCTTAATTACAAGAAGTTACAATTGATTTTTAATTTACTTTGAAAACCTACATTTTTTTTGTAGAACCTAAAATCTATAAGAGTCCTTTGCGAGTGAAATTCACAAGTGAAAAAAATAGACAATATTTTAAAGATTGCTGTACATGTTCATTTTATTTAGTATTATTTATTGAAAATTCTCCCAAATTTAAAAATTCGTTTAGTTTTGCACTTTACTTAGACAGTTTCAACAAGATTTCATCAAAATCGTTAAGTCAGATTTTAAATATACAATGATCAGGTTATCTTTGCGATTTTAACCAACTCTTGTTCTTTTCTGACCCTTAAGCTATTAAAGTATTCGACAGCAAAGAGTTTTTATTTTATGTTTTTTCCTTCTTTTGTTTAGACGATGACGACCGAAAAAATATTCGTCTTTAAACAACAAGGAAAAAATATATAAAATATCCGAAAACACTATATCAGTAACATATCTTTAAAAAATACCTTTTTTGTAGTCGGTTTTAGTATTTTTTGTAATTGCACTTAGCTAGATGTTTCGCTACACACAAGCAGCATCTTTAGGGTATTCAGTTATGAACGAAATATCACACATTACACTACATGTAACACTAATGTTACAGCTTGAAGATGCTGCTTGCGTGTAGCGAAACATATAGCTAAGTGGAATTACAAAAAAGACAACAGTTGGCTACACAAAAAATAATTTATTAAAATATAAGTAGTTCGAACTTATAATGAATAAAATGAATATATCAATTTTATTATTGTGAATTTCATCAAAGTGTTTGCGCATTGTATGTGCATTAATCACATTTTTTTTTCAGACTAAGGAGATTACAAAACCGATATTTCCATAAAAAACCTAACGATCCATCACAAAATTTTCATTATACAAAGAAATGTATACAAAGAAATTGTTTGTTGCCCAATGGACAGTGGAGAAAATGATTTTTAAATATAAATTTTGTCCTGGAAGTCTATTCGCATGTCTATAGTCAATTGAAAACTTTTTAATTCAGTTTCTCTCTCATACTACTGAAAAATCCAACAAATAAAACGTTTATTAAGTTAAAAGCCAATTATGTTTTCGTGAAGCAACCACTTTGATGGACACTTGCTCAGAGATCGATATTACAACTTGTTGCATGTATCGCCAGGTGTCGACTGATTGAATACTCTAATGGAAATCAATTTTGTAGGTTGCTTAATGTATAACAGTTGAAGTTCCAATCTCAATAACATATTCATAAATCGATTTCCTTTTTCTGATTCGTGTTGGATAGTTTGTCAATGCATTAGCTACATTGCAGGCGTTTTTATTACAATTATTTTAATCAAAAATCATACAGTGGATTTACTTTTTCATAGTGTAAGATAACTAATGGTGTAAAACATTGCACAAATTTTCTCATTCACACATCCTTAAAACCAATTAAAATTATTGGTCACCAAAAACGTCAGTTAAGTATTTTGTAAATAAAAAAATAAAAATTAAACATACGTACTTTTTGAATAAAATATTTGAATATTATTTAAATAGGATCTAAACTTTCTTAGTTTCCATCATTAAAGAGTCCTCAACGTAGAGTATATTTGATTAAAATTAAGTTTTAATATCGGCGGTAGAGGTTCAATTTGTTTTTGATGTTATGTTCCTTAAAATAGTTCCTTATGTATACAGGGATTTAAAGAAAAGTTTCAAAACTTCAGGAGCTTATTCCTCACACCAAAACCAACGAGAAAGTCTATATAACATTCTTACTAAAAAGTTTAGTTTTCTATCATTTTGTGTATTTAACAACAACAAAAATCTTATCTTTACAACGGTAAATGATTTGGAGTTGAAATTTATCATGCTACTTAGTATAACAAAGACTCAAATTAAAAAACATAATTAACAGATTTCCTTTACTCATTAAAAAATATCGGCTATTTAAATTTTTTTAACGTCGAATATATCGACATCTGTTAATTTTACAAATTATTTACAAGAGATAAAATATTTTCCTTTTTAACGACAAACAAAATGACTTTGTTATCCTTTCTGCAACTTAAAAATAATTGAATTAAAAAAACAACTGAAAACCTTATTTCTTGGTAATTATGTACAACAGAAAGGAAATATATATATATATATATATATATATATATATATATCTTTTTCATTGGTTTTGATGTAAGAAATAAGTTGCTGACCTCATGAAACGTTTTAAACACATTGTATATAATAAATAAAATAAAAAGTATAGAAAAGAGTATATAAAATGTTTCGCTAATATTTCGTTTATTAAAAAGTTATTCGTAGCACAAAAGAAGATATTAATTTATGCAACTAGTATATTATTTATCTTCTTTTGTGCTATGAATATATATAAACAGAAAAGCATTTAATCGATTGAACAAAATGTTTCTAAGAACTATGGTGTCCACATTTTATGGCTTCTAGTCCTACCATTATAATAAATATATTTCCAACATGGATATTTCCAATTATCTAGACCAAATATATGTTGTCAACTATTGTCAGTTTAGCATACATCATACATACCATATAGGGTTATAACCTAACCTAAAATACCAAATTTCTTGCTTTCCTTTAAATCTAGTGTTTATGTGAATAACAGACCTCGCTCCCTCTTTTATGAACACAATGTAGTTACAGTCTAGCGAGCGACGTGACAAAAATGCGGAAAGACTACGACGTAACAGTAAATAATATCAGAGTTACTGTAAACTTGAACAAAACACTGTCAACAGGGATACATAATAAAAGTTAAACGCTTACGCATGAGCCTTGTATTCATAAAGCTACTAAATATTATATTATACCAACAATGACTACCATTTACCCCTTACACTACTGGTGGACATCGATTGTTGGTGGCCAAATTCTTTGAAAGCGTAACGAATTTGACTATTGTTTATATTTTACTATAATTATTCACATTGATCAATATACATATAAGTTATGTAAATTTTAAGAGGAAATCCAGGGAAATAACACGGTGTAATGTATTTATTTTGTTACTATAAACCTTGAAATGGCTTTAATATATAAAAATGAAAACAAAAGCATCAGGTATAGGATTTTTATTTTTGTATATAACTTTTTTCCCGGGGAAAAGTTAAAAAAAAGTTTCAAATTTAAGTTTTCATTTTTAAGTTTACATTTTTGGTACGACTGTTTGTTATCTCTAATGTTTAATACTTTCGAGCTCTCGTATTATTAATCAGAAGACCCGCGTCCGTGCTTTGAAAAAAAAACGAAAAATAAAATAAAAAGTCTTGTAAATACATCGAGTTTATAAATATTGATACACTCGTCTGACCTAAAAAAAAATTAGCAAAGTAATAGAAAAACCAATTGTATGGATTGGTACCCTATTAGCGAAACTTGCTAAAATAAGATTGACTTTGTTTTTATTTAAATTCCGAGACAATAAGCATTTGTACAACTGTACTAAATTAATCGGTAATTATATACTTTAAAAGTTAATCATACTCAGTGTCAAATAATATAACATATCCTGAGGGTGTGAGCTAAGTGAAGACTAGCGTGCGACTAAGGGATGGGGGAGTTTTAATCTTCTAATAGAAGCTCGCTGCTCCCTCGTAAACAAACGGTTAGTCACATCTTGGACTTATAAAATATCTAGGTTACGTCCTCGCCAGATGCGAAATGGACACTTTGACCCCTCCAGGATAGTTTTAGCTATTGCTTAATATCATCCTGCGCATCAATGAAACATGGGTATTTCTATTATTTTAAATATTAATAATAATGTATTTTGTGTTTGATTTTATCATAACACTGAAACAATTCATAATGTAACATCATTTTCACAGATTATTTAGGAACTTTATATAAAACTAGTTGCTATAACCGTGAAATAAATGGATCTAAATTATTGATAATATAGACTAAGCTTGTAGAAAATTTCGTGTTCATTTCGCAAAATCCCTTGTTGTGGGTTGTTAGGTTTGGAAGCAATACGTACTACGTGATTTTCATTTTCAAGTCAAAGTTTTTGGCTTGACGTTGATGACCTTGAAACCTCTAAATTGTTTCAAAGCATATTAAGGTTAAGATCCAAAAGTAGTGTCAATATATTTATGGTTATATATATATATATACATGGTTAAGATTTGTGGCCATGTCTGAGGAAACTCGCAATAGCTATAAATTCAAATTATAATTTCAAGAATAAAGTTTGTACGGAATTTTATCCTTGTTACATTTTAATCTATTCATTTCTGTTTTACAAAGTATTGTTAAATATTTCTTTTACTTTCTCTGATACAAGAGTATAGAGAAAGTTATACAAGTTTGACCACTGAGTAGTGTTTGAAATTATGTCGGTCTGTTATCTGTGCAATGATTTATAACCCTAATACAGTCAAATGTTAATCAAATTTGTTGTGTGAGCATATTTTGGTCATATCACGTGACTTTTTTTCCTTTTTTCGATAAATCTCAAGTAATGGAGGTAATTTTCATAAAAAAATATAAATTAGAATTTCCTCTAAATCGGCTAAAACGATAAAATCAAATTTTACTCAAATATAGCCTAGGTACCCAATCAAAACGTATTGGTCTCCACATGTCCAAATTTTACAAAGACTGTTTGTCTTTGTCCTGCAAAAGAAAGCTATTAAGTTTGTGGCTGGATTAAACAAATTTCAAACTTTTATGCCGGATTTTAAAGATATTGGACTACTTACTTACTCTAGTATATATATACTTGGAAGTGATCCTATATTTCCTATATTTCATATTTAAGTGTGATCATGTACTGAACAACTGAACAAGCACGTATCACAAATATAGCACCAAAATTGCTTGACTATCGTGTTAGACAGAATATGTTTATTTTGTACAGTAAACTTCCTTCACAATCAGTTGCATTATTGTTTGAATAAACCCTCATAATATATGATTAAAAATTATAAGACTTTAAAAAAAAAAAGCCTTAAGCAACTTCTGTTGTCTAGATAATTTTATTAAGTGGTTGAGTTTATACACCAGGAATTTTTGAGTAATCTGAGTAGAGGTGAGCTTCTTCCGCGATTTAGTAGTGTCGGTCATCATTACATTTTGTGTTTTTTCATATATTGTAGTGTTTAAATTGTTGTTAATTTGTGTTATGTTATTTACTGTATATTTTAATTGGTTTACATACCTTGTAGAAAAGTAGTTCACTTTCTTATTCATTTCTACAGCTGTTTCGCCTTAACAGATGGCATCCTCAGGGGTGGCACACGTAACACTTAAACACATTTACTATACAGATATGAATTTGCATACCAGTTTGGTATTTTTAAAGTTAAATACAAATCATTTCCTTGATGTAGGCGCATTCTTCCACTTCTAGTATATTTGGGCAACTGTTTAAGTTGTGTTGATATATTCTGAGAATGTCCTGTTTGAACTGTTACCCGTTATATATTTTTGTTATGTATTTTAATTTAATAGCTATTTACTAGAACTGTTCTAAATCAAATCATCTCTAATATGTGACTGCTTTTCGTCATTACCATGGCCTATTTGTTTTTAAATCTGTCTAATTTTCAATATTAAACTTTATTTTATTGAATATATTAAAGAGAATATTTGTTGTGTTTTATGCCTCGTTGTAGTTCTCTGTTAATTGTTTCGTCCTAGTATTGTATAAAAATTTCAATGTTCCATCTTATGCAATTTAGTGTTGTCTAAAAGATTAAATGGAATAAAACATTGTTTTAAATATCCTACAACATATATGCCAGAGTCCTTGATTGATTTTCAATTTTTTGCTGACAGCTATCTAGCTGACATTTATTCGGACGAATACTTTTATGTTAGTAATTCGTTTGTGAAAGGGTGAGTAAGAAAGTAGGTACGTGCAATATTTTTCTTTCCCACTCGTAAAAATTAGGTATTTCCACCATTGTTAATACTGTAAACAAAAATTTGATAGAGTAAACTTATTTTATATTTACGTCCAAAATAGACGTTTCTAACTACAACTGTTTCTTTATTTAACGCTAGACAGTTGTTTCGGCAATAAGTCCCATCTTCAGGTGCTTGACAAGCTATAAAATACACTGTAAACACAATACATATTAACACATATCACAGTACAATAGACTATACTTATTTAACAGAATATTAAACCTTTATGAACTCTTGTCTTGGCTTTCTTAATTCTTTCTTAAATTTGCGTGTAGGGTTCCTTTTTTAACTGCATTTATACATTTGTTTTTCCATATAATGTTGTAACAGAATTGGTTTTAGAATGTCTTGAAGCCAAATAAAAAAACCCAAATTAACAGATATTAGCCAATTTTTCCAAATTGTATCTATTATTTTCTCAAATATACATGAGACAGGTATATGATGGGTCAAGTAATAGATGTCTTTTGCGTATATATCTGCTTTGAAGTCCCCTGAGTCCAACAGTTTTTGGAATAATGTCTACCAATCGTTGCCGACTGAGCATGCTTTACAACCCAAATGCGTTGAGATTTATTTAAAATTTGCCATATTTTTGGACCTTTTGCATAATATTTTGAAAACTCAAAATTTTGGTTTATCTGCCATAAGAAAAATCACAAAATTACAATTTTTAAAAATCACTTATAACAATATTGATAGTAATTTGCTCAAATTTAGCCTCTTAGGATCTAAATAAAACATGTTAGACACAACCTCTTCAAACTAACACGTTTCGTTAGTTATCGGTAAAAAACTAAAATATTAGTTTTGCAGCAATTGTAAAAGTCAAAAACTTATTGTGTTTAGGTCCGGAAGAGCGCTGGATCTCTGGTTACCTGAGTCGACCAACCGTAATAATCCCCGCCACCTCGACTTGTGGCACCTATTTGGTTCACTGGCCAAATATTTTTTTAATTTAGAAAAAAATGTCGTATTCATTCCAATATATTTTGAAAACTATTGATACTAAACACAACCCAATTACTGTACTTTGAAAAACAAATGTGTGCGTTGAAACGACAAATTATCAATACTTATATTTTATATTATGTTTAATAGTTCACGTTCTTGTATAATAGTTAATAGTGTTGAATAAATGATAAAAATAATTTTAAAATAAACAATAATAAAGAATACATTACTAAAACTCTCTAATATACGAGAGGTCATTTTTTAAGTAAGAACCGTTTGCGCATAGCAACCGCGCCGGCTGTCACGTGAAGCCCACTCAAGGTTAGCCACTCTTGCCCAGTCCCCAACTATGCAGTCAGTTGATTTCATGTCTCTGCCACTGTTGGTTCTATCGTAACACTGCTTTGTTTTTTTCGCCATTTTAATCAATAAACCCACCGATTGTGACTTTCTGCCAAGAGGAATGACCATAAATGCTGAGAGATATTGCGAAACACTAATCAAGCTCAGACGCGCTATTCAATACTGCCGGCGGAGACTTCTGTCTAGCGGCGTCGTGCTGCTTCATGATAATACTCGGCCTCACGCTGCAGCAATGACCAAGACGCAACTGACCAATTTACGATGGGAATTACTGGACCATCCCCCCTATAGCCCTGACATAGAACCACCAGACTTTCAAGTGTTTCCTAAACTCAAAGAATATCTTGGTGGAAAGCGATTTGAAAATGATGACGTGTTGAAAGAAACTGTTACTAGCTGGTTAAATGCTCAGGCGGCAGAGTTCTATGATGAGGGGATCCAAAAGCTAATGCCACGACTTAACAAATGCTTAGTCACCAAATATTCTTGGTGACTAGGTAGAAAAGTAAAAATATGTTCATGATTAAGTTTTTGATAGAATTTATGTTCATAAATAAAAATGCTGTTACTTCACTTAAAAACGGTCCTTACTTAAAAAATGACCCACGTACAAGTAGGCCAGTTACAAAAAAACTGGTTATGTAATAAATAGTATATTTCATTACTTGGACCAAAAGTGAAGCTTTTCGAAACAAGCTCAAGTGTAACTTGAAAGTGAGCGAGGATCGAAAAGCTTCTTTTGGTCCAATTGATGAACTATATTTTTCGTTATACTGCAAATAATATAAGAAAACAATTTCACAAAAACTAAAATGTTATAACCTATTTACCTTCAAATCGATAGTAACAGTTGTTTTAACGGTTTTTTACAATCCAAAGTATCGGCTGTTTTTTATAGATGCTTTACAATCGTATAAATTAATTGATTCGTATAAATGAAGTAACAGCTGATGACCTCGACCTCAGCTGATGTTTTTAGTTCTTAGGACTAAAAAGAACAACTTTAGCATCTCAATGCATGTATTTGAAAACAGCCGTTTTTGAAGCAGTATGACAAAAAAAAACCATTAAATACATATTCATAATAATGATAAATAATTGAGGAAACCAAGTTAGCCATAATTGGTATTGTATGAATTAATTATAAAAGTACAACTTATTATTATTAATATAAATGTAATTATAAATACAATCTAAAATGAGCACATTGTTCCGCCTTTCCCAGCTACGTTAATCTCAGTTTTGTTGACGCGTTTCGGATATACTCCATTCTCAAAACACAAAGTAGGTCCTACTTTGAGTACTATTAAGTGTTTTGAGAATGAAGTATATATCCGAAACGCGTCAGAAGTAAGATTAACGAAGCTTGGAAAGGCAGAACAATGCACTCAGTTTAATTATAACATTCCTAACGGAGATAAAAATGATTTTAATAAATATAAAAATTGTATATAAATTACTACATAAAATTCAACTTAAATTACAGTTAATATGAAAATGTCAACAGTGGATTCAGGTAGAGGTGGGTTGTATTTAAGAAGCTGACCGACTGCACTTGTGGATTTTCTGCAAATTAAGTATAAAGATTTTACTTTTTATTTATTACGCCATCAGGAGAGCTGGTTGACATGGTTACAAAAGTTCGCATTGCATTTTTAACCCTAATGATAGAAACGTAATTGTATTTGGAGATGTATTCTTAAATATAATGTAAAGAATATTTGTTTAAAAATAAAAAAATAAATATAAACACTCCTACAAGTATTGATAATTTGTCGTTTGTTCTTCAACGCAATTGAGTTGTGTTTGGTATCAAATTTCATTATGTTTTACGTAGATTTAAAAAATAGTAAAATTAGTTCGATATTTTGACAAATGAAGAAAGTCTTTTCACAAGTATAGGTAGCCACTAGGTTACTAATGACCCCTAACAGATAATGGTAACCCCTAATGGTAACTAACAGATGCCCCGAGCCTGTCTGGCGAGGATTATCATGGTCGGTGGACTCAGGTAGCCAGAGATCTCTTCAGAACCTAAACAGAATAATCGGCTCTACTGATTTATGATTCAAACTAGTGTGATAAATTTTAAGTAAAAGAATGTTACGATTCAAGAATAACTATTGGGAAAAACCTAAACTGAATGAACCTTGACTGCTGCTATTAAAAACTATACTAATCAATACGATTTACGCTAAACAGACGTTTATGGCACAAACCAGGCAAGGGTCTATTTAAATATTCGTATATTTAAAATGGCGTCCCTGTTCATTTTCACTGCTTAATGGATAACAGTTGTCAGTTTCTATACAAACTGAAATTTTGTGTGACGAATTTGTTTAGTTGGTATATATTTCGTCTGAGGGAATGCGACAAAGTTTGTACAGCCTGCATCGTTTATTTGTTAAGTTTTTATTCAGGGAAAACTCAAAATATAATGTAATTTGGATCCTTATTTATGTATGAAGCCTTCCCAAGATTAACGTGTTTTAGGGGGAAATTATTAAGGAACAGAAGAAGTCTGTGATATTCGCGACATAGTCTTGCATGTTTTTAATTGAATAGTTTCATATCACTTCCGTTAGTAAATCAATTATTACGTCACTTTATTTCCATTGTACACGTGTTTACCAGTACAGAGAATCTAACATGCACAACTCAGTGAAGGACAGTTACATAATCATACGCGTCAATAAACATGACAGTATTAATTGACGAGTAACGACAAAGTACCGTTAAATTATAAACGACAGTTATCAGTTACAACTGTATTGCGGCATTTAATTAACTAGGTGGAGTCGGTTTAGAAATTGTATACAAAAGTTGTATTTGGAAATCGTGATTAAATACAATGAGAAATGAGTTCATTTACTATTTAACTCTTTATGCCACTACTCGCTAACTCGTGTCATTGACTTGACTCGTATTATTAGTGATTGAACTAATGGTGACTTTTCATTCATGGTGAATTTAGTGATTGGTAACGGCCAATTACATCGATTTAGATCGTGATATACAGTGTTTTAAGTGATCGAACTAATGGTGATTCAATATTAATGATGAATGTAGTGATTATTAAATACCAATCAAATCGATTTTCAATCGTTACTGCAAGTGGTTTGTGTGATGGAAATAATAGTGATTTTACCCTAATGGTAAAGTAGTGATTGGTAATGACCAATTACATCGATTTACATTTCGTGATTAACAGTGGTTTAAGTGATTGAACTAATGGATATTTTTACCTTAATGGTGGAAGTAGTGATTATCACTATTAAGATTTTATATCATGATTTACAGTGATTAAGTGATTGATTTAATGGTGATTTTACAATAATGGTGATTGTAGTGATTGCTAACAACCAATCACATTGATTTTATATCGTGATTTACAGTGATTAAGTGATTGAACTAACAGATTTTACAGTGAAAGTAGTGATTGCTACAACCAATCACATTGATTTTATATCGTGATTTACAGTGATTAAGTGATTGAACTAATAGATTTTACAGTGAAAGTAGTGATTGCTAACAACCAATCACATTGATTTTATATCGTGATTTACAGTGATTAAGTGATTGAACTAATAGATTTTACAGTGAAAGTAGTGATTGCTACAACCAATCACATTGATTTTATATCGTGATTTACAGTGATTAAGTGATTGAACTAATAGATTTTACAGTGAAAGTAGTGATTGCTACAACCAATCACATTGATTTTATATCGTGATTTACAGTGATTAAATGATTGAACTAATAGATTTTACCGTGAAAGTAGTGATTGCTACAACCAATCACATTGATTTTATATCGTGATTTACAGTGATTAAATGATTGAACTAATAGATTTTACCGTGAAAGTAGTGATTGCTACAACCAATCACATTGATTTTATATCGTGATTTACAGTGATTAAATGATTGAACTAATAGATTTTACCGTGAAAGTAGTGATTGCTACAACCAATCACATTGATTTTATATCGTGATTTACAGTGATTAAATGATTGAACTAATAGATTTTACCGTGAAAGTAGTGATTGCTACAACCAATCACATTGATTTTATATCGTGATTTACAGTGATTAAATGATTGAACTAAAAGATTTTACAGTGAAAGTAGTGATTGCTACAACCAATCACATTGATTTTATATCGTGATTTACAGTGATTAAGTGATTGAACTAATAGATTTTACAGTGAAAGTAGTGATTGCTACAACCAATCACATTGATTTTATATCGTGATTTACAGTGATTAAGTGATTGAACTAATAGATTTTACAGTGAAAGTAGTGATTGCTACAACCAATCACATTGATTTTATATCGTGATTTACAGTGATTAAGTGATTGAACTAATAGATTTTACCGTGAAAGTAGTGATTGCTACAACCAATCACATTGATTTTATATCGTGATTTACAGTGATTAAATGATTGAACTAATAGATTTTACCGTGAAAGTAGTGATTGCTACAACCAATCACATTGATTTTATATCGTGATTTACAGTGATTAAGTGATTGAACTAATAGATTTTACAGTGAAAGTAGTGATTGCTACAACCAATCACATTGATTTTATATCGTGATTTACAGTGATTAAGTGATTGAACTAATAGATTTTACAGTGAAAGTAGTGATTGCTACAACCAATCACATTGATTTTATATCGTGATTTACAGTGATTAAATGATTGAACTAATAGATTTTACCGTGAAAGTAGTGATTGCAACAACCAATCACATTGATTTTATATCGTGATTTACAGTGATTAAATGATTGAACTAATAGATTTTACCGTGAAAGTAGTGATTGCTACAACCAATCACATTGATTTTATATCGTGATTTACAGTGATTAAGTGATTGAACTAATAGATTTTACAGTGAAAGTAGTGATTGCTACAACCAATCACATTGATTTTATATCGTGATTTACAGTGATTAAGTGATTGAACTAATAGATTTTACCGTGAAAGTAGTGATTGCTACAACCAATCACATTGATTTTATATCGTGATTTACAGTGATTAAATGATTGAACTAAAAGATTTTACAGTGAAAGTAGTGATTGCTACAACCAATCACATTGATTTTATATCGTGATTTACAGTGATTAAGTGATTGAACTAATAGATTTTACAGTGAAAGTAGTGATTGCTACAACCAATCACATTGATTTTATATCGTGATTTACAGTGATTAAGTGATTGAACTAATAGATTTTACAGTGAAAGTAGTGATTGCTACAACCAATCACATTGATTTTATATCGTGATTTACAGTGATTATATGATTGAACTAATAGATTTTACCGTGAAAGTAGTGATTGCTACAACCAATCACATTGATTTTATATCGTGATTTACAGTGATTAAATGATTGAACTAATAGATTTTACAGTGAAAGTAGTGATTGCTACAACCAATCACATTGATTTTATATCGTGATTTACAGTGATTAAATGATTGAACTAATAGATTTTACAGTGAAAGTAGTGATTGCTACAACCAATCACATTGATTTTATATCGTGATTTACAGTGATTAAATGATTGAACTAATAGATTTTACAGTGAAAGTAGTGATTGCTACAACCAATCACATTGATTTTATATCGTGATTTACAGTGATTAAATGATTGAACTAATAGATTTTACCGTGAAAGTAGTGATTGCTACAACCAATCACATTGATTTTATATCGTGATTTACAGTGATTAAATGATTGAACTAAAAGATTTTACAGTGAAAGTAGTGATTGCTACAACCAATCACATTGATTTTATATCGTGATTTACAGTGATTAAGTGATTGAACTAATAGATTTTACAGTGAAAGTAGTGATTGCTACAACCAATCACATTGATTTTATATCGTGATTTACAGTGATTAAGTGATTGAACTAATATATTTTACAGTGAAAGTAGTGATTGCTACAACCAATCACATTGATTTTATATCGTGATTTACAGTGATTAAATGATTGAACTAATAGATTTTACCGTGAAAGTAGTGATTGCTACAACCAATCACATTGATTTTATATCGTGATTTACAGTGATTAAATGATTGAACTAATAGATTTTACCGTGAAAGTAGTGATTGCTACAACCAATCACATTGATTTTATATCGTGATTTACAGTGATTAAATGATTGAACTAAAAGATTTTACAGTGAAAGTAGTGTTTGCTACAACCAATCACATTGATTTTATATCGTGATTTACAGTGATTAAGTGATTGAACTAATAGATTTTACAGTGAAAGTAGTGATTGCTACAACCAATCACATTGATTTTATATCGTGATTTACAGTGATTAAGTGATTGAACTAATAGATTTTACAGTGAAAGTAGTGATTGCTACAACCAATCACATTGATTTTATATCGTGATTTACAGTGATTAAATGATTGAACTAAAAGATTTTACAGTGAAAGTAGTGATTGCTACAACCAATCACATTGATTTTATATCGTGATTTACAGTGATTAAATGATTGAACTAATAGATTTTACCGTGAAAGTAGTGATTGCAAACAACCAATCACATAGATTTTATATCGTGATTTACAGTGATTAAATGATTGAACTAATAGATTTTACCGTGAAAGTAGTGATTGCAAACAACCAATCACATTGATTTTATATCGTGATTTACAGTGATTAAATGATTGAACTAATAGATTTTACAGTGAAAGTAGTGATTGCTACAACCAATCACATTGATTTTATATCGTGATTTACAGTGATTAAGTGATTGAACTAATAGATTTTACAGTGAAAGTAGTGATTGCTACAACCAATCACATTGATTTTATATCGTGATTTACAGTGATTAAATGATTGAACTAAAAGATTTTACCGTGAAAGTAGTGATTGCAAACAACCAATCACATTGATTTTATATCGTGATTTACAGTGATTAAATGATTGAACTAAAAGATTTTACCGTGAAAGTAGTGATTGCAAACAACCAATCACATTGATTTTATATCGTGATTTACAGTGATTAAATGATTCAACTAAAAGATTTTACCGTGAAAGTAGTGATTGCAAACAACCAATCACATTGATTTTATATCGTGATTTACAGTGATTAAATGATTGAACTAATAGATTTTACCGTGAAAGTAGTGATTGCAAACAACCAATCACATTGATTTTATATCGTGATTTACAGTGATTAAATGATTCAACTAATAGATTTTACCGTGAAAGTAGTGATTGCTAACAACCAATCACATTGATTTTATATCGTGATTTACAGTGATTAAATGATTGAACTAAAAGATTTTACCGTGAAAGTAGTGATTGCAAACAACCAATCACATTGATTTTATATCGTGATTTACAGTGATTAAATGATTGAACTAAAAGATTTTACCGTGAAAGTAGTGATTGCAAACAACCAATCACATTGATTTTATATCGTGATTTACAGTGATTAAATGATTCAACTAAAAGATTTTACCGTGAAAGTAGTGATTGCAAACAACCAATCACATTGATTTTATATCGTGATTTACAGTGATTAAATGATTGAACTAATAGATTTTACCGTGAAAGTAGTGATTGCAAACAACCAATCACATTGATTTTATATCGTGATTTACAGTGATTAAATGATTCAACTAATAGATTTTACCGTGAAAGTAGTGATTGCTAACAACCAATCACATTGATTTTATATCGTGATTTACAGTGATTAAATGATTGAACTAATAGATTTTACCGTGAAAGTAGTGATTGCTAACAACGAATCACATTGATTTTATATCGTGATTTACAGTGATTAAATGATTGAACTAATAGATTTTACCGTGAAAGTAGTGATTGCTAACAACGAATCACATTGATTTTATATCGTGATTTACAGTGATTAAGTGATTGAATAATGGTGATTTTATATTAATAATGAAAGTAGTGATTGCTAACGACTAATCATGTTATGCATTTTATGAACTTATTGAGCTTCAAAATCACAATATAGTTTCAATTCACGATATCATAACATATATAATGTCCTTTATAAATAAAATTAAACTTTTGTTTCTACTATTTAGGACATCTGGTATACTCCCTCTTAAGTGTGTGTACAAGGTACTTAGAGACTTCTACAGAGCAAATGGAACACTAATAATCACTATAGATCTCCAAAATATCCTAAACGAAAAATTGTTAATATTTTCCTTAAAACGAAATTAACCGCGTTAACAATTTTTTTTATCTATTCAGAAGGGCTAAATTGTTAAATCTTTTAGCGAAGGAAATTCAAGTATGTAGTACACATTAGGGTGGGCCGAAAAAAGGTTTTATTTATTTTTCTTAATGCTATACCGAAAAAACTTGTCTCTATGATAGGTAATCAAAATGCAACAAAGAAAAAATATATATACCTAACCTCCATCCAGCGCAATACACTTGAAATTTCAAAATTTCACTACAATCACAGAATTTTGAAATTTTTTTAAAAATTATCCAAACCGCTAGATATTGGACTGCTATAGTAAAAATTATTTATATAAGAGTTAATAAAACACAACGAGTTATTGAAAATGTTACATTTTTTAGATTTGAGGTAGCGCAAAGGTCTTCAATATAGTAAATTTATCACTTTTTGAGTATTAATCGGCTGTAGTGCATTGCAGCATTAGTTTTTTTTTAACCCACTACACATGTGTTTTTGGATCTATAATGTTGATAGAACAATTACCTGTAGGAAAAATAAATAATTAAATAAATAGGCAATTTACATTTCTCCAAAAGGGTTTATTAATTTCAAAATTTTTTGTTAAAAACAAATTGTTAATTACCACACTAAAAAACTGTATTGTGCTTCTCACAGAATAAGAATAGTCCTTTACATATTTGGAACTTTGAAATCACGTTTGCTTGAAAAACTTGGCATTGAAGCTCTTGATAGTAGCGTTGTTCGGATGAAACCATCTCTGTTCTTGGCACCAACAAGTTTTGAGGAGGCTTCAGTCACCAATTTCACTCAGCGATCCACTGCTTGCGTGTGACACGGGAATTTATGGAAGTTCCATTCTTTTGCTGTGTTGGCAGTTAAAATCTTGTCCCACATTTCTTCGTCAGATACTCTTCTCAACAGTGGTGGTGAATAAATAGCATTAGTAGTCCAATCAATAATTTTGTAATATTCATTTGCCTGGAAGTTGAGTTTTGGGGGTTTAAAAGTTCGGATTACTTTTTTTTTGAAAGCTGCGGCCCTTGCTTTTATGATTCTTCTAAGCCCTAACTCTCTGATATGGACCCGTTCATCAACGATCATACTAAGGTTGTATAGAGAATATTGAGAAAATGTTGTGCCAAACTATAATTATTGGTGGTTACAGACATATGTCCGCAAACGCTTAGTTTTCCATCAGTCCGCCATTTTTTGTGTTTTGTTGAAAAATAATTATAGTTTTTTGAAATTATTAAGATTACAACTCGAAATTAGGTATATACACATTTTTTTTTTTTTTTTTTTTTTTTTTTTTATGCAACAGTATACCAGAATATTAAAAATCAAAACTTTTTACGTATTTTGAAAATGGAAACCGTTTAAATTTTTTATAAAGTTAATGGTTTTAGAGATATTCAATATTTCAAACAGTCACCATTTCTACAATTTATAAGATAAAGTTTTGATTCTTGATATAACGAGAAAAATGTGTATACCAAATTCGACTCCTAAACCTTAATAATTTTAAAAGCTATAATAAATAATATTTCAAATGGCCGACAGTTGGAAAAATAAACTTTTCTATACTTATGTTAATAGAAACTTTATTCTTTATTTGACCCATAGAACCATCAATTAAAGTTTGGCACGGCATTTTTTGATCACTCTGTATTTGTAGGTATATGATTGATTGTGTGTATAATTAGTCTATAGTAGATAAACTAAGGTAATAAAGTTGTATATTATAAATTTACACAGGAAGAAAATATATTCTTAACTCTTATAAAAAAAAGAAGAAAAGAATATAAAATAATGGGGCCGTAGAGGGGCAGCGCGAGACGACGACGCGACGTTGCCATTTCCACTGCCTATCCGGTGCGTCACCAAAAATCCAAGTGCAAAGAACCAGCGGCTGTAGTATAGAGATGTGTACATTTACGTAATATAAAAATATAATCGTAACGTACCGGACTGTCGGCGTATCGATTGTGCCGATATGAAGCTATTGAAAGACATGTCGGGTTTAGAACGGCCCAATAAGATGGGGTTCGGGTCCATTGCTAACAACAAGATAAAGTCAACATTGCTATAAACAATATCATTAAAAGTATTTAAAAAAAATATCAAATTAATGGTTTTTAATAATTAAAAATAGGTAAAATCAAAAAAACTTGTGCTAATGTGTAACATAAGCTTGTGTTATTTGAATGTGCAGACATCCTTTGAGAGAGAAAAAAAATAAAAAAATAAATAAAGTAATAATAATATACCTCTATCACTATAAGATTTGAGAAAAGTTGAGTTTAGTTAACTTGTGCTGTTTCTTTACCTTATTAAAAGAAGAACAATATGGTTTTCATTTTTGACGAAAATTCATTTTTTGGTTTCCCATGGATTTACTTAGCCAGAGTAATCAAATCTGAGAAAATAAAAAGTATTATCAGATTTTATTTCAGAGTTACAGTAAAGATGTAACACCACTTTAAAATATTTGGAGTAAAAATTATTTTAACAGTCTAGGACCTCCAACTGTAGCCTAATTGGGCGACATGTAGATAAAGCAAGGCAGTAAATATTCCACACAAGGAATCAGTTTACAAATGGCGGTAAGCATATTGTAAAAAGAAAAACTTGTGTGTATTTATAATGCGTTGCTATAATTCACCCCTAGACACCCCCACTCAGGCTACAGATGGAGGTCTGACAGCATACGGACGGACAAACACTAAGACGATGTTGGCTCCTTAGAGGATTATTCACAACTAAAATCTAATTCTTGTACTACACGTTACTATAGAAATTATTTCTTTATTGAAAGGTCATTGTTGTATTATTAAAAAAAAATTATAGTAACGAATGTAAAAAGTGGTCTATCCAATCGACGAGCGTGTTTCTGTAGGATAATTGATATAAATTAACGTTTTTGGATTGTTTCGCGTCCAGAAGAATTTACTTAATTGTGAATTTCTGCAAATTAAACTAAGCAGACTTTTAAATAAGACATTAAAAATATAATTGGTTATGTTTTGCGTTTTAAATATACTGTATATATATTCGACTTATTTAACTTTTCAAGAAAGTAATAATTAATTACAAGAAATCTTTAATTTAATTTTACTGTGGTTTTCTCAAATTTATTAATACAAAATACCGGCTTGCTTAATAATAAACAGAATTATTTATTCCATATTTACAATCGTAATATTGCATGGAGTGCAAAACAACTAAAGCTTTGAACATCGGGAGGAGAGATAACATGATAAATCCAACTATTATATTACAACAAAAATATTTCCCCATTTTACATTTCCTTTGTCATTCAGATTTGAGAATAAAGCTTATTAGTTGTTTGACAATCCCTGCAGTAAAGCTTCTACGGTTAATTAGTTGATTCATTAATATACAAATTAATTTTATCTTAAATGTACATTATTGGTTATTACCCGTATTGAAATATATTCGGCATGTAGTTAATATGTTGATATTAATAGGGGGGGGGGAGTGATTAGCGTAGCTCAGTTGTTGGATCCTCGTTGATTGCGTTGCATTTTTGTCTGTGAGACTCCTTCGTCTTCATTAGGCATAATGTACAGCCGTTAAGTGTATATATATATATATATATATATATATATATATATATATATATATATATATATATATATAGGATGATACAAAATTTCACAGTAATACTTCTAGTGGTAAAAAGAAGAAAAACCTTCATATGTCCAAAAAGGCTTCATTTTAGCGAATTATTTCGGATTGATTTACTCTTCTACAGTGAAATAAAGTCATACTGTTATTATTTCGACAAAAATTAAGTAACAAATTAGTAGGTTTTGTAGGTTTTTTGTTTGGAAAATTGCTCCTAAAACTGTAACTTTTGTAATTTCCGAGAAAACTGGTTATAAATTACAAAAAAATTGAAATCGAAAAATAAACATTTTTAGGTTTTGACGTATAATAATTTTGCTAAATAACTAATATGTATTTGCACACAACTTGTAGAGAATTTAATCTAGAGTAAATTGATGTAAATAAAGTCTCTAGAAAAGAAATACAAGTTACAGATATTCAAATTTTATTAAAAAAGGACCAAAATGTAGCAGAAACACTTTACAATTTTAAACAGAACAAAAATCTTCTTCATAATGCTATTCTTTTCTTTAAAGAGATGTAATTTGTATTTATTTTCTATTAAGTTGTAATAAAACAATTCTAAAGAATGCTTTACAACTTTGGTTCGAAGATGTGTTTATTACACGGAGCTTGACGCCTGACGAATGTGTTGATGGGTGGTTGTAGTCGTGTATTAATAATATTAGAATTGTGGACCATGGGCCGAACATCAAATTACAAAATAAAAAAAAAAAAAAAAAAAAAAATGACGGAAATTCTGGTTTTCATATAACCCATGAAGTTAAATATTGTCAACTGCGGGAGCAATTTTAATTAAATTTAAACTAAACCCATCACCAGATACTTATATATAAAAGAAATCGCTTAAAATTCAAATCAAATTTTCAACTTACAAGCTGACAGACAGATAGACTAAAAGAGAGTCTTTGTTTTATAAATATAGAGATACTAGCTGTTACCAGCGGCTTCGCTCGCAAATATTTCAGTTTCAAGATTTTTAGCACAACCCTAATACATATCCACAGACCTACCCCAAACCATAACAAAAAAATCAAGTGGTAAAAAACATCCTTGGGATGGAAAATTTTCAAAACCCTTTCTTAGTACGTGTCTACAGACCTACTCCAAACAATGTTAAAACTTTTATAGCTCTAGGCTTCTTGGATCCAGAGATATGATTTATGGGTAAAAATCATCCTTGGAGTGGAACATATTCAAAACACTTTCTTAGTACGCGTCTACAGACATACCCTTAACCATGTTAAGAAATACATAGCTCTAGACTTCTTGGATTCAGAGATATGCTTTAAGGGTAAAAACACCCTTGGAGTGGAACATTTTCAAAGCCCTTTCTTAGTACGTGTCTACAGACCTACTCCAAACAATGTTAAAACATTTATGTCTCTAGGCTTCTTGAATCTAGAGATATGATTTATGGGTAAAAAAACACCCTTAGAGTGGAACATTTTCAAAACCCTTTCTACGCGTCTACAGACATACCCTAAACCATGTTAAGAAATTCATTGCTCTAGATTTCTTGGATGCAGAGATATGATTTAGGGGTAAAAAACAACCTTGGAGTGGAACATTTTCAAAACTCATTCTTAGTTCGCGTCTACAGACCTATTACAAACCATGTTAAAAAATTCAAAGCTCTAGGCTTCTTGGATCCAGAGATATGCTATAGGGGTTAAAAACACCCTTGGAGTGGAAAAGTTGCGCCTACAGACTTACCCTAAACCATGTTAAAAATTCATAGCTCTAGGTTTCAAAACTCATTCTTAGTTCGCGTCTACAGACCTATCCCATACCTGTTAAAAAATTCATAGCTCTAGGCTTCTTGGATTTAGGAATTCGTGATTAGTCAGTGGGTTTTGATATATATATATATATATATATATATATATATAAAGATGAATTAATTATGTTAATTTATTGAATATTTTAAATTGTTATTTAAAGAAATTTTAGTTCCTAAAATATTACTGTACGTATATTCAATTTATAATTTTTCTCATACTTTAGTTTTGAATGTTTTATTTTTCTTAACGCAATAAAGTATAAACAGTTGTAGTAGACCTATAAACCGTTCAACTCTAGGGCTCTTAAAATCAGTATAATAATGACAGAGCTTAGTAAATAGCCCCTGGATTTATCTCAGTGGACGATATATTACCGATCAGCATTCAAATATTAATTAATTCAAACCCAATTTTCATCTAATTGACTTTACACAAATGTCCGCATACCTACGGTGGAACTATTTATTGCAAATATTCATAGTTTGCACAAAGCTGGATAATGTATATTTGTCGATAGGACAGAGAGCCTTCTAGGTTTCATACGTTTTAAACACGCTTGGTCTCACGTAACAAATCATATGTTTATAATTTTATATTAGGTTGTAAATATTATTAATTTCTTTAAATAGAAAAAGATCCCAGAGGCTCATTATAATTGAGAAGAACAGTAACAATATCGATGGATCCTAACTGGATCTGCACCTTTTTTTATGTAGTCTTGGGTGACTTCACTAATACGCTGACTTCAAGCTTGATTTTTTTTCCCTTGTATCTGCTTGATATTAATTTATAGTACATACACCTAAGCTGAAAGAGTGAACTATGTATTCATGAAGGAACTTTAAAAAAAGAAAATAGCGAAACCTTGTTTCTTACTGCTACCTTATTGAAAATTCACGCCCATTCTAGGTACCCATTACGAAGTCAGGTCAAGTTTGGAAATTGTAAACAAATTTCGCCTACGTTACTTGACTGATATTCACGTTTATTGCCTTAGGAAATTGAAAAACTGATTTTAAACCTGAATGTCGTCCCTTCCGCCGTAGTTGTCGCCTGTAGTAGGCACAAATATTTGGATAGGACACGAAATTTGGTGTAGCAGACTATTTGTGTTCCTATATTGTAAATACTATTGAATTCTTAAAAATGGAATTGAAGGTATCAAAATGGTTTTAAACTGGATTTTTCATATATATATATATATATATATATATTAGTTAAAACCCTCTGACTGATTGCAAAATCTCTGTATCCAATAAGCCTAGACCTATGAATTTTCAACATGGTTTAGGGTAGGTCTGTAGACGCGTACTAAGAAATGGTTTTGAAAGTGTTCCACTCAAGAGTGTTTTTTACCCCTAAACCCTATTTCTAGATCCAAGAAGTCTAGAGCTATAAATTTTGTAACATAGCTTGGGGGTAGGTCTATAGACGCGTAATAAGAAAAGGGTTTGAAAATGTTCCACTCCAAGGGTGTTTTTAACCCCTAAAGCATATATCTGGATCTAAGAAGCCTAGAGCTACGAATTTTTTATCATGGTTTGGGGTAGTTTTGTAGACGCGTACTAAGAAAGGGTTTTGAAAATGTTCCACTCCAAGGATGTTTTTTTCCCCTAAAAAAAGTATCATATCTTTGTTATTTATTGGTCGATTTTGATAAAAATTGGCGTGTTTCTGTATTGGGCATAATTTATTTTCAAAGCACCACCTTTTGTGGTTGTGCTAAAAAAAAATTTTTTTTTAAATAAAAGTATCTCAACTATCCCCAGATGAAACTGGGGCCATCAGCAGGTAAGGTTAAACGATGACAAACAGCGAAGTTATTGTAAACAAATTTAATTTCGAATCCTGACATTCCAAGAAAATATATTACTTGTATAGTTAGTAGATCCGGCAGGGCCAAGATCACGAAACGAGCGTAGCGAGTTTAGACTTCTTCACATATGTACAGTTTCAAGGCCCGTCAGAGCTGAGACACTGACACGAGCTAAGCGAGTAGAGACTTTTAGCTACGAGTCTCATTAGGGCCTAAACTACGATAAGAAAGTAGTGATATTTACAGTCTCTAGAATAAAAAACCTCTCTAATGACTCTTTTCGACAAATTTTTATTTTATATTATATAGGGTAAGACGTTTTGATCTACCAGTTTAACATTCTCCACAAGGCCAAATAAACCAACATTTAGAGAATCTGCTTGGTTATATTGTATAATGGGGCTGGGTAAAGTACCACGATAACATCCAATAATTTGTTTCCCAACTTCATAATCAACAATATTGAAAAACTTCACGGACTTCTTAAATTTACCTATTATACCAGGCAATGGTAATAATTAAAATATCTCAGAACAATTTATTGTTCTAACTTTGAAGTCATGTTATAAATGAAAAATGGTTTCGTCATTTTGAATTTTAAAATTGAATCACTTCTAAATTTGATCTTACCATTATTATATTATATAGAACCTCATGTAAGATGTGGATAAGAAGAAAGTGTAATAAATTTGTTTTGAGTAAAATTATATTCGCTATAGCTTATTTACGAAATTTGATTAAAAATCATCTAAAGTTCCGGCTAACATAGCTATTCTCTAATATTGAGGTTATGTTTCTAAGACATTTGATTGTAATAAAAACTCCCTTATTTTTCTTTGTAGAAAAAGACATTATTAAATTCAGATTTTATAACTACAGAATGTATCAAATGTAACTTTTATCAATTTTAAAATTTACCAATTAATTTTTCTTGTTAAAGTGCTTTATATCTACTGGTTTGTAAAACCAAACCTACATACTACAAATTAGGCAAATATACAAATATTTAGTATTGGCAAATTAGGATTAAAATTGTGACTATTTAAGCGTTTAATAAAACAAACCTCACATCACACACGCATTATATATACACAACAGCTCATACATACAAATATCACATAGACACATGCATTTAGGTATTAATATATACATAAAATATGAATAAAAATTGAAACAAATATCTGATTCTTGGGGTTTAAAATAAATGTAAAATGAAATTATATATTTAAAATTATTTAAATGTATTCATATTAAATAAGTAGATTTGGATTTGTATTAAACATGTTACTTTTAAATACAACTATAAAAAATTAGTGTAATCAAAGATTAAAAAAATAACTCATTCATACTCTAATTAGGTTAGGTTAGGTTACGTTAACCTAACCCAACATATAAATATGAAGTTAAAATATATAGTTTTAACCTATTCTCGTATTTTCTCACCGACGACAACCTTAAAGTAAAGACAACTGACCTAATTCCTTGTTATCAAATTTCGTTCCACAGAGTAACATCAATTAGCGAGGTGGGTGAACAATTAAAAGCCGCGATAAGACACCATTAGTGGTCCCGGAGGGATGGGGTGTGGCGACGCCTTGGTAAGGGTGTGGTCCTTACCTGCACTTTGCCCGCCTTTAATTAGCTAAAAACACGGAAACATGTCAATCATCTGCTAAGACAAGCAATAACACAATCGCCACCGGTCAACTCACCCCTTCCTATAACACTAGTTACTTTACTAAGAGCTCGCTTTAATTTCAACACTTGTTGATCTCTATTGAAGGCAAGAAAGATTTGTTTTACTCTTTATTTTTTCGTTTATAGCGTGTTTGATATAAACTGGGAAATAAACTTTATTATATATACACAAAGTCTCTCACGTTTATATAAATTACAATATTGCTGAATTTATAACTACTATTGAAATATTGAAATTATTTTTTTCTTCTATTGAGTATTCAAGGCTAACGGTTATTAAATTGTATATTTTTGTAAATCACTATTTAAAAAATGTATATCTTGTTTTTGTTGTTACTTGAAAAGAATGTAATTTAAATTTTGTTTTAGTTTAAAACCTTTTAGTCATCATAGCATTATGTAATAAAGGAAGAAAAGAACATAAAAATAAGACCACTCTAACCCTCGGATACTCTAATAGCGTCATCGTCGGAAGAGAACAAGAGTTGGTTAAGAAAGGCCTGATTGGACAGATGAAAGTGAGGGATTTAACCCAAGACTACTTTAAATAAAGGGTCAAGGGTGTGCTAAAACCATACGACTTAGAGACAGTTATTTTTAAACCGAAATCTTTTAAGAGGTCTAACGCCAACATAATAATTCTTCGTCAAATAAATACATATTCGTAATGATATTAAATTCTAGTTTTATTTGATACCCCACACTTTGATATTTTTGTCCTTTAACTACCCCTATGTAATTTTTTGTACTGATATATTTTTCTTATATGTGAGACAATATAAAGAACATGAATGCAATGTTTGTAATATAGGATTTATCTTCATGTCTGTGTAGACGGGTTGCGACTTAACAGAGAGACAGACAGACACGCGGGTGAAATTATAAGCTCATTGGTCTTACCTATAAACCCTAATAAAGAGGAATCCAACTTTTAATTGGCTATTGAATTATTCACATCTCACAAACGTCTTTTAAAACTTAAACATATTAAAAGATAACAACACAATGAACGAATTCAAATGAAATTAGGACTAATAAGTTTGAAAAATTTATGTTGAAAATATATTCTTTTTAGTGCGAGCTGCCTGTTCTGAATTAGCATGGAGAACTTTGGTTATGTATATAATTTGTATTGCTTTACGTCTACAAACAACAGGGAATTCAATATACTCCGTGTGCTTAGGCATATTGAAAGACTTTGAAGTGAGCGTGTTTCATCTAAGTGACCTATTGCAGGGGTAATATGCAGTTAGTAAAACGCACGTTTGGAGCAGCACTAAACGGCTGCATTAAAAAAAACAAAAACTTCTGTTAATTTGTTACGAATATTAGTTCATAAATTATAGCTTTATTAAACATATAATAATAACTTTAACATATTTAATATTTTTTTTAGTTAATTTTCCTTTTTGATGTATTTGGATTAATAAATGTACATAGATTCTGACACGCAGAATGTAATATACATGTAGGCCTATATGTATATGGATTCATGAATAAGTTCACATCGGAAGAATAACTTTCGACTAGTTCTCAAATAGTAATGTAATTTAGTTCACACATTCTTTACGTAAATTGTATGTTCTTAAGTTTCGTTATTCACAATAATTTGAAGTGGGTGACCGATTTTATTGATTTTCGACTCAATCAGTCGTATATTTTGCAAGATTTTGTGTTCCTACATTTAAAATTTGGCATTTACATTAGGTGTTTCAGCTGTATAAAAATGAACGATGAGCTGAAAGAAAATCTTTTTCAATTGTCATTTGGAAAATCTTTAAAAAGTGCACGGAAAAGGTTTTAAAATAAATTTCAACGAAATTTTAAATTAAAAAAAAATATCGTCTCTCATTTAAATTTTATGAAACTATCATTATTATTTACGAAAATAGTTTTTCTTATTGTAAAATCCTACAGTAGTAATGAAATTGAAGGTCATACATTGTTGTAAATCTTGTTCTTTAAATTCATCTCATTTTAAAAATTGTACAAATATATTACATATTGTTATTACTATATATATGAAACAAATTAGAATACAAGTAAAAGTTAGACAGGATATTGTAAATAAACACTGGTAATTCATTTCATATCATCGCATTTCGTGGTTCATGATTACATGAACACAATCCATAATTCTTTCATAATATGATTTATTAAAAACTCTTTTGACCAATTTGAACCTTTAGCTGTGCGCGATTTCTGAACATAATCTCTTCCTCAATAGAAGTACATAGAATCATTTTGTTCAAAAATTAATCATGTAATAAAAACAATTAAGGCCTAGTAGAACCCAAAACGATTGCCGGTGCGTATAATTTTGTTGCATAATTAAATTATGTAGACTATGTATTCAATACAAAAACTCTATAATAAAAAGTTGTTAAGTATTTTGAAGAAGGGATTTTTCTTATTGAGTATAGTTTGTTAACTCTTTGATGTCTGTCAATAAATAAATACAAATTTTCACGATTAAAAATCAATAAATCGTGAAAATTTTTACCAGACAATATTTATAGTTGTCCTAGTAGTAACTAAGAAACCAGCTTTTTAAAAATAATTAAACAAATCTCATTTTTGAACCTTTACCTAACTTTTTTTTTAGTATCAAACATAAAAAACAATACTTTTATTAAATAAATAACCTTTTACAATAGCTGTTATTTTTATTTACAAATAGGTTTTTTCCCCAAGCAATTGTGACCAAATTTGAATAAAATGGATAAAATTTGTGACCTGTATAATGGTAACACACGAACATTTTTAAATATCTGATTTCATAAAAAATATGAACTATATATAATTCTTTTATTTCGTTTCCTGCTTTTGAGAACAAAAAAGTAAATCCACCAATTCAGTTGCGCAACGATTCGAGTTTTTTTAAAATTTTATTTACAATTTTTTTTTATATATAACCTAACCTAACCTAACCTAACCTAACCTAACCTAACCTAACCTAACCTAACCTAACCTAACCTAACCTAACCTAACCTAACCTAACCTAACCTAACCTAACCTAACCTAACCTAACCTAACCTAACCTAACCTAACCTAACCTAACCTAACCTAAATAATTTGTTTGAAATATAGAATTTTTTAAAATCTCTTATTTATCTCCGTATTTATTAAAGTTCCTTAGGACTTCCTTAAGTTATCCTAAGGAAACGTTTAACTGTTCCTTTACATTAAGGCATCCTTAATTGACTTCACATTTTAAGAACCTTCCTTAATATTTTTTTCCCCTTTACAAAGTTACCGGTTATAAGGGAGCGATTACAGAATCTACGTCGTAAATATCAATTACGTCATCAATAAGAATCTATGAGAGTTTAATAATCACTAGGTAAGTACGTTTTGATTTATTTTTATGTGTTTGACGATGAATTCATAATCAAAGATCGGAAAAGAGGAAAAGGATGGTAGAAAAAGATTTAGTTAAAAAATATAAAATATGAATTCATAATAAAAGCACAGATAATGGAATGTTGAAGAAAAAAAGACATGTGGTCAAATACCAATCTAGCGTTTTGCTGTAATTGTGAAAGTCATAAGAACAAGAATGTTCTAATTGCAGTAATTTCGTCTTTTCCCATGCAATATTATTTATTATTGTCTACAATATCTCTATTTTGTGCTACATTTATATCATGGATGTTTAAATAATCCGTTTATTTTATTTCCGATATTTTATATAAATTGGAAAGCACAAAATAATGGGAAAATATGACATTAGTAACCTGTAAATAGTTTACACCTTTAATCTTCATCATACAAATCAAATGTCTTATCGTTATCCCTCAGGTATCTTCTCTTTACTGGTGATGGCACCTCATTTAGATACATAAAGCATTTTATAATCGTCTTGATCTTTTTCACAATATTTAATAACAAACTAGGCCTACTTCGACATTGAACAATGAGGGTAAGGGAGGTTAAAAATAGCTCTTGAACAACTTTCACCTTAAGGAAAGATAACAGGTTAATTTGTTAAGGATTTTTGTAACAATTTATGTTTCTTAAAAAAGGAAATAATAAAGTGTACGTGTATAAAATGAAAGTTTAAGGAAGGCCTAAGGAAGTAGAGTAAGGAGACAATAAACAAAGGAGATCATTAGGAACGTTCATAAACACGGCCCCTAATATTTTAAAGGTCATTGTGAAGTAATTTTATGTATTATCTTATCACAAGCAGTCTTTCGCTCTGTGCGTAGTTTTATTACACTGAATTATGGGTTGAACTATTGCAAGGGTAAGAGAGACACGCCGTTTGTAGTATAACGAAACTAATAAATCCTCGCTGATAATATTACAGTATAGTATCCACGCTGGTACTATAGAGAAATTTATGTGAATGGTCAAAAAATCGATGTCAAATTTTGGAGATATATTCGTTTTGAAATCCCCCTAAACTCCAAAAAGAAGTTTTGTCGTGTGTACAGTTAGTTTTAGGACTAGTTTTGTCAACAAGTTTGGTACGTGACTATAATTTTGATAACTCTACTTTTGGGGTATTTGCCAAAACACAAAATACAAAATTCCGGTTCTCTCAAATCGGCGTTAATGTTCTTGATCTAAGTTTTCTTAAATGTAGCTGCTATGGATCCAAAGACATATTTGTTTGTAAAATGCCGTTTTGTTAGCTATATTTAAAGAATGAAATAATCTTCTTTGTAGCTGTTTTAAAAACCTATATTTATCACAATTGTTTGTTTTCATTAAGTATTTGATGAAATGTGACGATGCAAACCATACATAACCCAACCATTGTACCAAAGATAGTTATATTTCCAGAATAATTGGCAAAAAACAAAATACGATTTATAGTTAAGAAGAATTTATGGTATTTGGGCACCAGCTTAGGTTATATTGAAATATATTAATATCTTTCTAAATAAATATTTTTTCAATTTAGAAAACTCGTCGATTTACCCTATGGGTAAATTCCTATAACAAATTACATGGGAAAGAACTCGGTATAAAAATGAGTGTAATATTTTTCTTTCTTAAAGATATAGTGAAGATTATTAGTTTTAATTTTTAGATGTGAGAAAATTATTACACCGTTTCAGCGTTGTTTATTTTTTTTTTAGATTATAAATAATTCCTCTTAAATAATGAATATTTTATTATCATTTCAGTATTGAAAAGTTCTTTTGGAAGTAATTAAATTGTCACTTTTTACAGGCTATCAGTGTTTTGCCCAGTACATAGACTGAAGTGCATACATTGAAGTGTGTTATGAAACGAGCCAAACTCTTGCAGGGGTAAGATTGAAATCACGTTGTAGCAAACTGATATATCCAAGATGAATGTATTGTTAAGTCAAGTAAGTTGTAACTTTCTAACCTGTATATTTTGACCAAAATTATTATGAACATTGGATTTGCAAATTTCTTTGACTCGTTTGTTAGACACAAAAATCGAATGTAGGAGTTTTCAGCAGATTTACACCCCTACCCCTCTAATATGAATAGGACTGAACATAAATTATTTTAATATATAAATAAGTTAATAATAATAAAAAAAATTGCATAAAGAACTTGTAATCTTTTAATTAATTTAAATTGTTTTCAAACGTATGTAGAGCTTATAAGAAAAATAATCTAGAAAACAAGTAAAATGCGAACAGAATATTTTTGTAGTTGCAGTTGATAAATATTATCATGAACAAAAACTGGTTAGATAAAAATCGGTTGAGATTTTTGAAAATAAGCTTAAACTAACCGAATTATATAAAACATTTTGTTATAAAACAATATAAATCAATCTTTTGAAACCGAGTACAAATTAAAAAGTCTTTATGTCGACACTGACCACAGAAAAAAGATAAATAAATTATAAACACGTTCATGTATTTTGCAAAATTAAATTTATGTAATTCATCTACAGTGGAAAATTTAAAAATGTCATATATTGTGGAAATGTAATTTTGAGTTAATTGGGCACAAATTGTAGTCGTTTAGGAGATTACCATTTGATGTGTTTTACTAATATAAAAATCATTTAAGTAATATCGTTTTCACCAGAGAATATTTTACATTTAATATAAAACAATGGCACGAAAGAAACTCACTTTCATCAACTAAAATCAAACATTTATACAAATGAAACTAAACATAAATATTTGTTGTTGATATTATAATACTTATATTAAAGATAATTGATCTAATCTTCTGTAATGAGAATAAAGACCATTTGCAATGTTTAACTATAGAATTGATTACATTGGTTCTGCAAAGCTGGCAGTAGTGTTTGTCTAGTCGTGCCAAGTACGTTAAGTCCCCAACATGAATATGCCGTATACAAAGTCAACAAATGGAATGTATTGATGCTTAAGCTTATGGGAATTGTATTCCTGAGACGGATTCCAGTGTATGTGTGTTTCATTGGAAATATAGCTCTTTCCCTCATGACTTGGGGCTATCTAACTACAACACGTGTTGAGTGTTTGTTTAAATATATATACAGGGTGTTTCAGAACTGTTAGAAGATTATTCCTGGAATTGAAGTAAAAACTTTTTTGTCTCTTGTAATTTGGTATGAAGTTAACGGTTTTCGAGATATTCGACGTTAAAAATAAAAAAAATCAAACAAAATAAGGTCATTGTTTTTGGTACTTTGATAAAAGGTCACATAAAAAAAACATATATACCAAATTTGTACTTGATATCTAATTTATTTCCAAAAATTAATGCCTTTTGTTAAAAACACAAAATGGTGGACAGACACACAACAAAGCTATTTTTAAGCAAATGAATGCTCGTTCTATGTTTACTTAAACTTAAAACCCGGAAATAATCCCCTAAAATATCCGACAAGAGTTCTAAAACACCCTGTATATAGGTATTACAATGAGCCACAACAGCAAATTAGGACTATTTAAATAAAATATTTAATTACCTTAGGTCCGTCTTGTGACTACGTTGTTGATTGCTTCTTACATGTTTCGAGGCCTTAACCCCATCATCAGAAAATTACTTTGTTCACTTTGAAGAACTCGTCATTGATTATATTAAAAAACACATTTAACACAAGAACATACACTGACACAAAAATAAAAACAATAAAAATAATATCAACAAAAACAAAAACAAAAACATGTTTATCAAATTAGGAGTTATTGTTTAAAAATATATAAAACAAAATAAAAAAATAAACAATTATAATAATATAAACACAAAACATAAAATAATTATTAGAATATACTGTACACCTCGCTCATACCTAAAACTAAACCAAATAAAAACAAACCTAACCTAAAATATTCGTCGTAAAAAATGCGAGTTTAGTCAAAAATTGAAAATGAACGTGGCTTTTGAAAAAAAAATAGTTTAAAACTAAGTAGGACCTAACCTTGATTTTCTTGTCTTAAACATCCGTCAACGTAAATCGTATTTGATTAAAATCAAGATTTCAATTACAGGGGTGAAAAAGTAGGTTTTGTTTTTTACCAAATATTCTTGAACTGTATTTTTATTTGAGATTTTGCACACATTTCGTTAAATTTGAACAATATCGATATGGATCCAATTTGAGAAATTACGTCTTTTATGACAGCCGCATGGCTTTTTTTTGTTTTTGTTTTCCCGATAACTCATGAATTGGCCGGGAGAGATAGGGACTAATATGTTTTATTTGGGTACAGAGGGTACACGCGAGCAAAATTTGATCAAAATTGTTACATCCGATTACGAGACTTAGTAATTTTGTGTGTTTTACTTATGCTAGCAATCCTCAAATTTTGAGTTATGGAATTAATGAAAAAGACTTTTGATCCAACACATAACTTAGAGAACTTAAAAGACCATAACGAGAGTAATGAAAAAAAACAGATAATCTTTGAAAAATCCGGAATTTAAGCTTTATTTAAAAGAAATCATTGATGTAAACAAATGTAAATCTTTGTGACTCAAAAACACAGCCTTAAAATTACTTAATAACGGAAGTTTGAAGGTTTTCCTCTAAATTCTACATTTATACATATGAAAAGATGAAAATACTTAAGTAATTATATGAAAAGGAGACAATATAAATAGAAAATAATTTAAAAAAATTCATTATAAATTTAAGGCTAACATTATAAATCTAAATATTAGATTGTGAAAAGTGATAGGCAACACCAATTGACTTTTACCATACCTAGTGTTTAGATATGTTAGACTTAGCGGTTTTTGTACCTTATTATTGTAGTGGAATTTTGTGAAACATAGGTGTACGATTTTAGTAGTAATAAACTAATTGATCATTTCTGAAGTATATACAGAGTGTGTTCTAAATTAACTCCGATATTTTGTCAGCGTGTTCTTTACAAAGAAGAAAATAAATTTCTAATAAATTTAAAACTTTGGAAATGGATCATATATGAAGTCAAGACTTGATATACATTTTTGGTATTTAACATTTTAAGAGTACAGCAGAAACCAAAAATTTAAAGATTTTCTTAGGCCCCTAATGGTTTAAAGCTTAACATTTTTATTACAGAAATAAATAAACTATCATTGAAGTTAGTTGTTACAAGAGGAAAATATTTGGTATCTTATTCATTTTTCTAAAGTTAATAGTTTTAGAGATACTCTATATGTAAACGGCAAATTAAAAAAATAAATAAATAGAAATTATTGATTTTGGTATACTGTTAAAATTATACAAAATCTAGATTTAATAATACATCTATTTACACAGGGTTATAATTTTGTTTATAAAAATGCACGAATAAAACCAACAGACGGAAAACGAAGCGTTAAATCACAAACACACTCCTTACATATGTACGCATTTACAAATACTTCCCTCACATGTGTACTTATTTACTATAAATAGACCCTTTACATAATAATATGCATCTATTGTAAATACACCGCTCACATAAACAGCAATTTAAATATACACCCTCACATATGTACGTATTTAAAAAATATGTACATATACACTCCTCCCTTACGCACTCATTTACAATTACGCCCATTACATATTTACGTATTTACAAATCCACCCCTAATATATCCACGCATTTTAGATCCACCCCTAATATATCCACGTATTTACAAATACACCTCTAACATATGCATGTAGTTAGAAATACACCCTAACATATACATGCATTTAAAAATACACTGTTAACATTTACACGTATTCAAAAATACACCTCTCAATAATGGAAGTATTTACAAATACCCCTCATATACGCACGCATTTAGAAATATGCCGCTTACATACACAAGCATTTAGAAATACATTCTTCACATATACCCGCATTTACAAATTGAACCCTCACATATGCACCCACTTACAAATGAATTTCTCCAATATGTACTAACTGACAAATGCTTCATTTACTCACGTACTCAATCACTTACAAATGTATTACTAACAAATGCACTCATAATTTCAATCTTCAAATATTCACGCACCTACATGTACACACTTTACATTCACACGTAGTCTCAATTATATGTTTCACATATGCACGCACTCACAAATACCAGTTTAACTCGGTCATTCACTCACTCACTACTGCACCTCTTATACATAATCATGCACTCATTAATATATACTTTTCATTCTAACACTCTTCACAAATAAACTCATAACATATGCACATATTTACAAATGTATACCTTACATTTGCACATACTCACGCATACAGGTTTAAAATACACATGCTGTCACAAATTGACCCCCTCACATGTAAAATCACTCACAAACACATGCAATGAATCGCAACTTCCCTTCTGTCTCAACTATTTCTCTTATTCTCATGTTACGTTTTATATCTATGAAGTATTCATTTACACAATAAAACTACAGTACTTGGAATCATGGGGGTTGAACGTAAATATATATTTTAAATTGATAAAATTTCCAAAGTTTTCAAAAATGAATAAATGTTTTATCTGTACGTAAAAATCGTCACTTTCTGTAAGCACGATAAGTAATGAACACGTAATCCGAGTGACACCAAATTAGGGCCAATTAGTAAAAATGTCTAAAGGAAGATCTGATGATTTTAGGAAAATGATTTAAGGAAAAATCTAACAATATAATATATTTATTAAATCTGTTATTTCGTTTAGATTACTTAGTTGAGCTTTACTATAGAAATGAAATAAAGTCGTTGTTTTTATATTTATGTAAGGAAGAAAAGATAAAAATGGACTTTAGTCTGTAAGCTTTAGTATATTGAAGTACAATTCCATAATCATTTCGTGTTTAGAAATTAAATCTTGTGTGAATGATGTAAAAATAAGTTGAAGCAAAGTATTTTAAACCTTTTGCAAGCCCGCGAAATTCAATCTACAATTTATAAAGACAACGAACCTTTTGTTCTACTCAACAAACAACTGACAACTTTTATAATTTGTTGTGTAGCTACCTTTTTAAAGATAGTACACAACACGTCTTATTGCAACTGTACACAGACACGCACTGAATGTATGTAGATTTTGCGTAGTGGCATAAGTGTATGTAGTTAAAATGGAAAGTTGGGTCAGTAGCTGACTAAGAAACAACTCAGTGTTCTTAGCTCAACTCTCACAACGAATGCGTGGTTAGTGACACACCTATGCTCCACCATTAGTGATCGTTTTATTTCACATTCCTGATATTATGTCTACCGATATGATCTATTTTACGATACAGTGTGATCAACATAGATTTGATTCATAATTTTCAGTAGTAATATATAAAAAGCTAGATGAAAAAATATTGTTTTGCTACGCTATCTTTTTGCAGCTCTTTCATTAGCGATATTTCGCGAATTTCGTAAGTAACTAAAAGTATGTTGCGAAGGACACTATTTACTTGTTCAAAATCTGTCAGCTAATAAGTTAAGTTCATTGCGTACCAACGAAAACCAAAGCTCCGTTTTGAAATTTTTCTTAAAATCTCATCAGATCTACCTTTAATATTTTTACTAACGGGTCCAATTTTGGCGTTACTCAGGCAACTTGTTTATTCGTTATCGTGCTTACAAAAAGTGAAGTTTGTTATTTCTGAACTCTATTTTAGATCATATAAAGTATACTCTTAAAAATATTTTGGAGTTTTAATAATATATTTTAAAAATTGAGATTCTTATATTTTACAATTTTACTTTCTATTAATGAGGAGCTTCTCCTTTTCGCGTAAATGATAAATTAGTTTACGTTTTTTTAAAAACAAATAATTTATTGTGTTTAATGTAGGAGACAAAGACACATTTTATTGCTATTTAAAAATAACGTGTTAATTTTCCGAACTAAATAATTGACATTTGACATTTTTGTTATCATTAATTAAATGCTTCTCAGGTGTACGTGTAAACAATGTAGTAATATAGGTCAATAGTTAATAGTTCAATTAAAATTAAACTTTGGTTATTATTTTATCATACGTTCCATTTCATATTTCAAACACTCTTTAATTGTATTTTTTAAATGAAAACTTCACAGATACAAAATATAATTGTATTAATATAAAGATCTATTATGAATTACATAATTTTTGAGACAGAAAGAGAATATATGTGTTTGTGAAGAATATTTGTGAGGGATTTTATATGTAAGTTGTGATTTGTCAGTGATTTTATGTGAGGAGAGAATTGGTCAGTGATTTACATGTGAGGAATGAATTTGTCAGTGATTTTATATGTAAGGAGTGAGTTAGTCGGTGAATTTACATGTGAGGAGTGGATTTGTCAGTGATTTTATATGTGAGGAGTAAATTTGTCGGTGATTTTATGTGTGAGGAGTGAATTTGTCAGTGATTTTATATGTAAGGTAGTAATTTGTCAGTGATTTTATGTGTGAGGAGAGAATTTGTCAGTGAATTTACAAGTGATGAGTGAATTTGTCAGTGATTTTATATGTGAGGAGTGAATTTGTCGGTGATTTTATATGCGAGGAGTGAATTTGTCAGCGATTTTATATATGAGGAGTGAATTTGTGAGTGATTTTATATGTGAGGAGTGAACTTGTCAGTTATTTTATATGCGAGGAGTGAATTTAAGTGTGCATGTGTATTTTAAGAGTGTTTGCGTGAGTGCAAATGTTAGAAGTATATTTGTGAAGGTGTGAAATAACCATTTCATATTTTCAAAAAATCTTAATAGTTCAATTAAAATTAAACTTTGATTATTATTTTATCATAAGTTCCACCTCATGATTTCAAACGCAGTTTAGTTATATTTTTGAAAAGAAAACTTCACAGATACAAAATATAATTGCATTACATACATTTTTGAGATAAAAAGAAAGATAGATATAAATAAATCACTAGAGCACTGTGGTGATTGTATATGAACAAGGAAAAACTCCAAACCACAAAATAACACAACTACACAAAACTGTATAATGCGTTTATATTACCTTATGTACATTTCGATAGCTCTGCATCTTCAGAGTACACTACATCTAAAGATGATAGCAGAGCTATCGAAATGTACATAAGGTAATATAAACGCATAGTTTTGTGTAGTTGTATTATTTTGTGGTTTGGGGTTTTTACTTGTTCATAAAGATAGATATGTTTGTGAAGATTATTTGTGAGTGATTTTATATGTGATGAGTGAATTTAAGAGTGCATGTGTATTTTTTGCGAGTATGCGTGAGTGAGTGCAAATATTGGGAGTATATTTGTGAAGGTGTGAAATAACCATTTCATATTTTCAAAAAATCTTGTATGAGTAATAAAAAACTAAACGGTTGCAGTAAATTTCTTCCAATCATTACAGTCAAAAGCCCAAGATTATTTTTCTGCTACTTGCCAATAGTAATTTTCTATTTCATGCGGCTAGGGATATAATCTTTACATAAAAAAGTAGAAATTTAAAAATCGATTAGGGCGCTCATCTTGGAGCTAAACAATAATGTCAAATCATAGCGTAACTATTAAAAGATGGTGGATCAAAAACTGTTGAGGATCATACAACTTAATTTGAAGGTTTAGGTATAAAATTAATTTGTTCCCAAATCAATATATTGTAAAATGTGAGGAGGGGACTCTTTAGCCATCCAGTATATATTTTCTTTATTTCTGCTTCCTGTTTAAGCCCCGACACAATGTGATTCCAGAATTGTTAAATCGCTGTTTTCTATGTTAATTTAACAGCTTTTAATTAGGACAAAATATCAGATTATACTCATCTGACAAATTATACTACTGTAGTTATTCAAATTACGATCAAGCAGAGTCTTAAGAAAGCTACGTAACTGCTGGGACGTGTATTGAAGGATAACTAACCCTGCAATAGTTCAGACGATTTACTTCATACAAACGTGTTTGATGTAATGCATACTCAAAATTGCCATGCGCAATAGGCGCAAAACACTGATGTTATCTATTTTATTTGTTTTAAAAATAATATCAAGGATACAATATAGTTTCTTATTTCGTTCTTCTTAAAAAATATATATTATCATTATTCTACCTTCTACCATGTAGAATATTATGATAAACAAATATCGACTTCAATGTTTCTGTAAATATATATGTTTGTGATTCAAAATAATGATATTTACGATGATATTAACTAAAAAAACCTTTAACACTTGGACCAATCATTATAATAGTTTTTATATGGACTGTTTTTTTAAATATTAATTCCAAACATTTTTTTTTCAAGTCAATAGCAATTTGTTTCTCTTGAACCTCCTTTCTGTCGATAAGTATCTATGGATTGTTTAGTTTCCAATTATCACGTAATATACATATGAAGTAATTACAACTTTAGGGATATGTAACATAAAAATAACTAAAAACTACGATTTTATGTAATCCAGCTGGAAAGTTATGGGTAAAAAACATAAATTTATTGCACGATTTTTAAAAACGGCTAAACCGATTTAGATAAAAATTATGTGAATTTTGAAGATGACTCTATCTCGTTTTATATTGCTTGATTTAGAATGGTGGCAAATATGTTCTCTACCATTTTCTAAAATGTTATTCATTCTGTGCATGTGTAGGAATGAATAAGTTTGTATAATTTTATTTAATATCTAGAAAAATTAAACAAAGAGTAGATTTTCTAACAGTATCTTTGTGTTTCGACGTTGAGATATGCACACAACATTTCTACCTGCATTAAGACCCAGAAATGTCCAATAGTTGATTTTACGACGATTTGATAAAATAGAATCTATGCTACATCGTTTGAGTACAATCTTCTTCTAATCTTATCATTGGCTAATTATTTACATTTGTCGATACGTTTCGGAGTTGCACTTTTAGTGCAAATATAAATAAACACAATGTTAAGATTGGCAGAAAATTATAGTCAAATTAATTATGTAGATCCTAGCAGATATAATTATTAAAGTAATTTGAATCTATTCTATTTTGACTGCACACAATGGTTATCCAGCGCAAAAGGCAAAGAAAATACAGCTGCAGTAACTTTAAACGGTTTATTACTACTAATAAACAAAATAACAGCATATTTTCCAATTTTAAATTTTATTCAACTGTGATTATTTTTGTTTGGGTCTAATTTAACGTATCATGTAATAATATTGTTATAATATTTGTATAAATTCCTATAATATATTTTATAAGAATAAGGTATTAATGTTAACTTACTAATTATGAATGATTAAATAATCAATAAAAATTAACAATATAGACCCAAATTATTATCCATATTATTACATTTATTTAAGTAAGCTTATTAATAATTTAGTTTTACGTCACGAATTTGACGATGGTTTTAATAGATTGTCAGATCAATACTGTCAAATCTATAAAAACGATGTGAGAAACAACCGCTTGTATAGATTTGATTGTGTGTCTTGATATATGGTCTCTATATAACCTGTACTGTATTATCATTATTCATGTATTTATTCAATATTACAAATTATGTTAACATATTATATTTATACCTGAATTTATACAGGGAAAATAGAAAAGTAAAATATTAAATAATGAAAATATGAATAGCGATTAAATATATTCAAACAATTATGTGGATTTATTACAAACGATTTAATTAGAAGCAAATATCAGTAATCGTATTTTAATTGTAATAGTACGAAATTTATTAAACCGATCATTATATTATGCAATATTAAACAAAAATTAAACGTTATGTAAGTTTTAATATTACAAATTTGTTTCACTTTTAAATAATTATATATTTTTAATTACCCTTTTTATTACATCCGTTCAATTATTCTAAGAAACATTACATCGCTGTTGCGCCGAACACTCTAGGCTTCTTCAGGTGTATCACTTAACTCTTAAAACAAATACATTATCACTCAAAACAACTGCAATATACTGGACAACATAGAATAAAAATAAAATAAAATTCTTCGGTTAAAGCGGGTCCTATACTTTTCGAATGTGGTTGAATAATCGACTAAATGTCTGCCTACATTTTGGGATATTTGGGTAATCATTTAACCATTTTGCTGGTCACCTACCGTACCACAACTTTAGTTAAAAGAAACAACATAAAACTAGTAACATATTCAGGTTTAGAAACGAAATTCTCTAACTCGATATTGTCTCTATTTTTCCCCACTCAACTCACCACAAACAACAATTGAAAATTTAAAAAAAAATTGACTTTGAATTTCAATTTTCTTTAATTCAAGACCCAACAAGGTATTTAGAAATTACAGTATTTAAAAAATCCCCATCTCTTATTTAAAGTCAGGACAATCAAAACAAACATTTCCATAAGAAACACAACCTTGATTTTCGCCTCATTACTTTATAGTTTAGTTATTGTAGCTCTTGCATCACTGAAGATGGCTACTTATTCGTTGTAAATCGTTTGAATAAACGTAATGTATACGAGAATTATATTAAAGTTTTATTCTATAAAGTCATGACATCTCACAAGTCAAGCTCAATATTTACTTACTTATCACTTTAATTTATCTATAATATTTTTATTTGTGAAAATTGTTTTCAAGTTTTACTCTATCAAGTATAACATCTCACAAGTCAAGCTTAATATTTAATTACTCGTCACTTTAATTTCTCTATAGTATTTATATTTGTGAGAATTGTGTTCATGTATAACATCAACACAAGTATAACATCAAGTATAACATCTCACAAGTCAATAACAAGATTTACTTACTCATCATTATAATTTTTCTATTCTATTGAAAATTGTGAGAATTGTGTTCAAATTTTACTTTATCATGTTGTATAACATCTCACAAGTCAAGCTCAATATTTACTTACTCATCATATTAATTTCTCTATACTATAAATATAGTTGTGAGAATTGTGTTCAAGTTTTATTATATCAAGTATAACATCTCACAAGTCAAGCTTAATATTTACTTATTCTAACTTTAATTTCTCTATTCTATTTATACTTGTGAGAAAGTGTAATAGTGGTTTTAAAAACATTCGGTCTGAGATTTTTCAAAATAGCTTTGAAATAGATGGATAGACATTTTCTTAATTTGATCTTAAGAATTTTATAAGCTACTTGTATCATCACCATTCTGCTTATTTTTCTTTACCATTTATTGTTTCTATGTTAAATAATTGTATAATCATTAAATAAAATAAAACAATCACTTAATATTTATAGTCAATATAAGTAAAGTTGCCAATATTAAGTCTGGCAATATAACTGGTCTCCTTGGATATTACAAACCTGTACACCAACGAACCAATGAAGGAGACTCTCCAGATCTTACAAATTATCACTGACAATAACAAATTAAGTAAATAAGTCATATTAGAACTTATTGATTTACTTAAAATTTGCTTATGTCAAAACTACTGCTAATTCAATAATGAAATGTAGATACAGTACCAAGGCTTAATTAAGGGATTCCTTCTGCCAGGAATCTTTGGTAAAATTTTTCTTAACTAAATAAAAAACAAATATAACATGAATAATTGCAATAAAGTCTATAACAAAATAATATATTATCACAGATACGTAGATGATATATTATGTTTGTTTAAATAGTATTAAAAGGATGCCACACCACTTCAACAGCTTTCTCAATAATACCCATTCATTAATTAAAATGACAGATGAGGCAGAAAACAATAATCAGTTAGATATCACCATAATATGAAAAATAATAACTAACATAAATTTCAAGATGTTCAGAAAATCTGCTCAAACAGCCCACACCATCCATTCAACTTAAAAGCTTAACTTCCACCCTGTCAGTCATTAAATATTAGCTTATAATAGCTTTGTGTATAAAGCACTAAACATACCTATGGAGCAAACTGAATTAACCAACGAAATAAATTTAATTAAACATGTCACCGTTACCAATAGATACAATACTTTTATCGTTGACAAATGAATTCAAAAGAAAAAAAAAAAATTAAACCAACAACGTGCATCATCTGAGCTCATAGAAATTAAAAACATGTAATCATAAAATACAGTAGCTAACTTGAACATCATTTAATATGTATGCAAAGATCTCAATTATTATGGCCAATCGACGAAATAAAAATAACATGATTTTTAGAATTTTACTTAAATGCAATTAAACATGAGACTTCCCGGCCGATGGACCATTTTTAAGGATAAACTGCCTAAATTCTTTATTTTAAATATAATCAAATCATTGGTTCAGTACTCAGTTAATTTTTATTAACAATTATCATTAAGAATGACTATATTCTATCTTATTACATAACTACAATATCCTTATTATTACTATTAATACAGAATGTCTCTAATTGTTGTGACTCACAGATCTGATTCTACGTTATAATGACTTGTATCTGAAATAATTACAAGGTTTATACACTAAGTATGCTCACCCCGCTTGCCACTCTTATGGTTGCTCGTCCGAAGCTTAAATACTCCTAGGAACCTCTACTCGTCAAGTCCGTCTGGGTATCTTCAAGAATTCCTGCACCACCTTCACTTGATCAATCTTGGTCCACTGACCAAGTTTCATCCCACCCAAAGGTTTATATCAAGGTAAGCAATTTTATCATTTCTCCACCTCTGTCACAATATTTGTTGTCATTCTGGCTTCTTAAAAAGAACTTAGACTATATTCCTAACTAAAACTATCCTAATTCCTAACAGACTCATTTGGTTATTCCGTAATAAATTCACTAAAAAAAGAGAAAATTATGGATAAAGTGGCACTATAATTTTACTTTAAAAACTGTAAATAATGACTATGTAACCATTGAAATTGTAGAACAGTTATTTATTTTATTTTTTTAAATTGTATAATACCTAACTTTGTACAAAAATTATTATTGAAAACAAAAAATTGAAATTATTTACGTATTAAATAAATTGAAAAAATGAATAAATCGGTACTATTGGTTATGTGGTTGACAACAGCTGAAGAGTGAAACACACGAAATTAGTTGAACACTTTTGAAAAACAATATTCTAAATTACTATCAACTTCTAAAATAAATATAGAAACCTAAGCTATCGATTGATTAGTAATAAATTCGAAAGGAACAGGTGAAAATGACGGTATTAGGGAACTTTTACATATACGTCACAATTGCGGAATTTTAATTGTGCCCTAGTTGCATAATTGTTCTACATTTACAATATATATATATATATATATATATATATATATATATATATATATATATATATATATAAGGAGGAGAAGGTGTGTGTATATATATATATATATATATATATATATATATATATATATATATACACATACCTTCTCCTCCTTATATCAAACTTTAATTATATTTATAAATGTTTTTAAAATGGCACCTTCCTGTAATTTACTTAAAATTTTGATTTGAGAGCTAAAGATTAATATTACATCCAATACTAAAATTTACGGTTTAATGTAGAAAATATATTTTTCCCTTCTCCTCGGAGAAACGTGACCAACAACACACCATTGTTTACGGAGTAGTATATACGTTAGGTGAAGTTTTTACAACAACTTCAATACGACTGGTTTACGATTGGAAAATACAAAATCCTGATAGTTGACAGTTACCTATTGTTTTTTCCTAACTACCCGTGAGCTGTTTTTTATAAGGTCTTTGGTTTTGGTCATACAATTTCATACTTCACCAAATACTTGATTGAACTCGCTTGATTTTGGTGCATTCGACCTTTTGAGGCTGCATCAATTTTTGAGAAAATAACTACTATTTTTTTTCTTTTTTTCTTCAGTATTTGATTTTGTACAGGGGTGTTTGAGGAAGTTTGTAGATAGTAATTAAACATATGTTTAGTTTTAGTATACAATGGTTATATAAGAAATAGTCGCTTATTTGATAATTTTCCATTGAATGTTGTAAATCTAATTAAAACTGAAGATTTTTACAAGTAAGGGTTTGTTGTGTTATTAACTTGACTCGACGACACTTATTCAGATTATAAGTGTAAGGGGACCGTACTCCATATTATCCCCTCGCAAGGATTATTGATCCCCCGATCTCTTATCCCTTACATTTTATGTGCCACTAAGTTGATGCTTGGGGGAGATTGACACTTCTTAGTCTTACTCTCTTGTACTGTTGTATCTTGTGTGAATTACTGGAAGGTACTATTTTTATTTCATTTACTGTGTTTTATTTCATCCGTACTGTTTGAATTTGGAAATGATAGAAGTGTAGTTGTTTAAGATTACTATGGTGGTAATATTTTTCAGTAGAAAAAACAAAGAAAATTGTTTGTTAAAACTAGAATTCTATGAAAATAAGAAACAAAAATGAAGAATCGAATTTTCTCAATTCCGAACTTCCTTCCGTGTAAGTAAGTATTCTGGGTGCTTATCATATATTTGATAATTGTATAAAGGTTTTATTTGTTGTTGGGAGTCAATTTATGTGTAGTATCCCAAACACTTACAGGTTGGTTCTCACTCTCTATACTCCATTTACACCTGTCCTACTAAGAAATATCATCCATCTCTCTTATTTACATTACCAATTCAACGTGGTGCTTCAACAAAGCCTTGACCTATCTCGCTTTTAACAATTCGATGGTATCCATTCAATACATTATCAAACTAGCTATTTACTTACGTTATAATAATAAATATTAAAATGCACCGATAATCGTAAAAAAAATTGTCATACCAGTTTACACAATATTTAAAAATATGAACTTAAAATTTGTGCAGCTAAACACTTATAGGTTGAATCCCGGCTACGCTCTCGTTTTATGTGCAAGAAGTTACGGGATTGTGGGCTTAACAATGTTTCAGTGTTGCCTCACCAAGGTGAAAAAATTGGGCGATACGAATAGTAGCGAATCCTGGTGACGAAAGCTAGAATTACGGCAACGGGAACTAGATGTGCTGACCATACATCACCCGATACAAGGCCGTCTATCTGGCTTAGTCCCACAGTGTGATGTTTAGTTATGAATTAAATTTTTGGAAAAATATGGATTGAATGAATTAGTGTGAAACAAACAGTTGTAAAGTTTGTAAAATACTTTATACATTTATTTTGTCAGTAATATACCCTGACATAATATAGCTGCTATATATAATCTTTGCAATGTTGTTTTTGATTTATAAAAAATATACAATAGTTATATTGTATTCTAAAAAAAATCTAAATATTCAAATGTTTTACAATAGATAATTTAATTTTACCCGTACAAGTTTATATCATGAATTTATTATTTATTTAAAAATTAAAATATTTATTCTCAATGTAAATTAATGTAAACAATTTACTTCTCAAGTAAAAAAAAGATGTAGATATTTAGTAGTAGTTAAAAATAATAAACTAAATGTACAAGGAAAATTTTTGACTATTTTTCCTTTGATACAATAGTTTTTGTTAATTAAAAAAAAATCACAAATGGATAACACACCAAACACAAACAAAATACAAATATAACATCCGTCCACATATCTACAGTGGTAAGCGAATTTTCAATTGTTATGAGCGGAACAAACAAATCCCATGAGAAATGCCATGATTGGACAACTGTTCTGCATTTGTTTTTTATTTAATTTTGTAAAAAATTAAAAATCATAAATTTATTTCAAAATACATTTTACGTTTTTTCTCGTACTTTTAAATTCAAATAGAACGTCAATAGTGGCTGCTAGATATTATTATTTTACAGAGTTTGATAGTCAAAATGTACAAACGTGTGAAGGGAATTCTTTGGTTATGTAAATATGTATCTAGTATGTATTGAATATATGGGTACAGAGTGAGTCACCTAGAGTAGTGGAATAAATTATAGCACTTTCTTTTGATATCATAAGATTTTACTTTGTGAATTGGTGCTGTAGTCAATTATAGTGAAAATTTTCTTTAAATAACTCAGTTCTTTAAACACTTAAAATTAAAATAAAGATATTATAAATAGCAATTAACTATCTTGCATTTGTAATTTAGTTGTTATTATCAGTTCTCGAGATATTCTGGATTAGTTATTTTAAATAGACGCCATTTTGAAACGATTTCTACTAAAATTAGATTTTTTTGTAGAGACAATTAAAGTTATTGTCCATGAAGAAAAAATGTGGAATCAATATCAGTTCCTTACAAATATTAAGGGATTTTTATAACATACACACAAGTATGTCGACATACTGACGTAAAACTAATTGTTTCAGGAGATTAATTTTTATTATAATAAGGCACAGGAAAGTTTTGTTTATTTAGACTAAAATTTGATGAGTTATTTTGAAATGAACACTACATTTTTATCATAATTATATTTTTAATAAAAAAAAAAGAAAGTAAGTTCCTCTTTATGTCTCTGTTGTACACTTTAGTTGACCCAACCTAGATATATGTACTTATTATGTGTGTGTATGTTTGAGCAGATGACAAATAAACAGAATAAAACTTTCATTAATTTTATTAGGTTGTCACTTGTAGGCTACTTCTTAGTTTTAAAGCTATTTTGTTTATATTTTTGAAGTTTTGTTTCATTGAATTTATTAGTAATTATTGTCAGTCAACAAAAATTGTATAGCATGTAATATATATAACAATAATTATATTATAAACTCTATAAGGAACAGATTAATGAAACACAAACCATCAGTTGTGTACCAGATGACTGTTACAGCATTGTTGCAATATATCTCTGCCTGTAAATACATTCTTTTTTGACTTCAGATCTTGCCTAGCTTTAGTTAAAGTCCAGATCTCGTATTTGATCATCATACCAAACCAAGTTTCTTTACTACTACCTATCTATTTTAAAATTTCTACTATTCTACTGTTGGTTGAGTATTGGAGATATCTGTGTAAAACTGTATATTTGACTGTTAGTCACAAAATTAAAAACTGTCTTACTAAATTACATAACCTCAATTAGTTTTAATTTGGCTGCTTATAATTCGTTGAATTCTTTTGTTCTAAATACTTTTGTATTAGTTTATTCAATCTGTTTTATTCTATTCAATTAATTACTAATAAAATAATCTAAATTTGTACAATTATATTCTTGTTTTTTTTTGGACTAATTATACAGTCTGGAACTAACTAAACACTAGTTGGGTAACAAGTGAGTTATAAAAAAGACTTTTTTAACTAGACATTGCACATTTTTGGATAATTAAAATGTTTCTAATAATAAAAAAGTCGCACTATTTATTATGTATTTTCCCCTTATAACAACGTTTTTTAATATAAGGTATGTCTATGGAGAAACCTAATACCAAAAGTAAATTACTTATTTTATTGTTTATATGCAGTAATTTTTAATACTTTTCCCTGCTTTAAAATTTTATTTCGTTATTATTATTTTAAAATGACAGTATATTATTTTGGAAATTGTAAAATTTATGTGTAATATTTAATTAATAAGTAATTAAGCAACATATTAGTAAATTGTAATTTGTTGTATGAATTTTTATGAGGTAGCTATAAAACAACTATTAGAAAAGGTATTTTCTAAGGAATTAAACGAATTATCTAAAATGATCGAAATGATAATATATTCTAGTATATATATATAAATCGTAAATTGTTGTATGGAACTGGCGAAGACACAATAATAATAATTATTATTATGCACACACACATTTTTGAAAACATTATTTTCGAAGTCCTAAGATCATCATAAGGAATAAATAAATATTTATAGGTTTTCCTCTATTTTCTATTGTGGAGGAGATTTCATGTCTATTTTTGATTGTGGAAACACACAGCTGTAATAAATAAACACAAGGTTTCATAAAGTTAACTGCACACTATTCAATCAGGTGATATTGCGACATACTGCGATTATATGTTGAACGTGTGTTATTGATTTTTTAAACATGTATTTCATAAAGTAAAAATTGAATAGAACGCACAGAAATGAAAACAAATTATATATTTAACTCGACAGATAATTAATTATTCAACCTTTTCTGAAATTACAAAAGTTAATAATTATATCTCTATTTTTCCTTTAAACTTCCCAACTTTGAAAACAAATTTGTGGAGTTGATTAGTTATCGGCAAATATTTGTCGGACAACCTGTTTAACTATTTAGCTTGGTCAGTGGAACGCCTGAGGTATGGATTGGCCGAACTTGGGCGCAAGAAAGTTTTCAGCTGTCCACCAGCCTATAATTTATACTAAAACTGTTTCTAATAAGTTTCTAATTTAGGATTCCTTGGATAGCAACTAAGTTGCAACTGCTTCAGGACATATACTGACCTAAGCGACATAAATTATCAGCAAGTAAATCGGAACTTAGTAACTAGTGGTCTGAAGCTCAGTTCCCGTATAAAAGA